>JAVXUO010002358.1:0-347500 GCA_033065855.1 Escallonia rubra
TATGAATGACCCAGTACCGAATACTGGTAATAATATCAGCAAAAGAACGTTCTCCTGTGCTTCCAGACATGCTGAGCTCCACATATTCTTGTACAGTCAAAGGGGGATTGATTCCGTAAAAGATGAAATCAATATTGTACCGAGGGCGTCTTTAGAGTATACCGAATCAGTATAGCTATCCTTCTTCTGACACAGCAACGCACTTTCAATCAGTATCGAAAGGAAGCGCTAACTAATTTATTTATTCTTTTACTTGTTGCTTGAGATCCATTTTTCAAAAAAAGTATATTTCTCTCCATTATTAGTTTCGGGATAGAAACCGAGGATCGATAAAATGTGAATCTAACAAGTTGCTTTCTAATAATTCATGAAAGAGATTATCATATTCCCAACAAGTAAGAGTAGTAATCGTATTCGATGAAAGAAAGCGAACAAAGAATAGCAATTCATTTATTTTCAAACCGAATAAAATAAGCCTTCTCATTAATAAAATCACCAAAATATCCCTACTATATGTGAATTTACCCTAAAGTATATTTTTCAGGAACATAGATTATTAATGAATAACAATGTCTGAGCTATCAAAGAATAAAATCATTGTAATCAATATTCTACAACTAGCAATTCATTTATTTTCAAACCGACCCATTTATTATCTATTATTTGATTGACTAATCCTTTATATTGGAATGGGTGAAGAGTCAAATGGTTTGGCAATTCCTCATGAGGGGATGAATCGAGAGAATTTTGAATCAGAGTTCTAGATTTTTGTTCATCCCTCGCCGTAATGTATCTCAGGGTTTGCAGTGATAACTTGGTATATCTACTATCCGACCGTTGACTAACATATGTCTATGATTAACTAATTGACGGGATCCGGGAATAGTCGGAGCCATACCTAATCGAAAAAGGATGTTATCCAAGCGCATTTCAAGTAATTGAAGTAAAATCTGACCTGTTGACCCCTTGGCTTTTCCGGCGATACAAACGTATTTAAGTAATTGTTTTCTGTAAGACCATAATGAAACCGCACTTTTTGTTTTTCTCCTAGGCAAATACGATATTGGGATTTTTCCCCAGAACGTGATTGGTTTCTAAGATCACTTCCAGCTCTAGGCCTCTTATTAGTTAGTCCCGATAAAGCCCCAGGCGGCGTATTTTTTTGAAACGAGGTCCTCGATAACGCGACATAAAGACTCCTTATTCTTATTTATATCTAATTCTTATTGATGAAATTTCATTTTACAGAATAAACCTAAACTAAAACTGAACTAAATGATAAATGAAGCGAAGTTTACTGAAATATTATACTAGTACTAATACTATAAAGAATAATGAGATGAATTGAATAAATATCCAGACCTTTCTATTCTATAGTTGGAAGTTCCTATAACATAATAAATCAATGACTTTTGAAAAAAGAGGAAGACGTTTTTTCAATATTCGTTGATTTCAAAAGGACATTATCAATCATGTAAAAAGCGAATAAAATAAATAGAGAAAAGCCGGCTATCGGAATCGAACCGATGACCATCGCATTACAAATGCGATGCTCTAACCTCTGAGCTAAGCAGGCCCATATAACAGAAATTCTACATGCATAGCATAGGAATTCAATAAACTATTGGAATTTTAGCTATTAACTATAATAGAGTATTTTTATTCATAGCTATTCATAATCATAATAATAATTATTATCAATATAGAATTTCAAATAAATATCTTAGAACAAAACGATTAATCTACCGATATAGAATTTCGATTTATTTATCATAATTCTATATTATTAGATAAGAATCTTTTTTTTTTTGTTTTTGAATTCAAATGACATTTTCAAATTCTTTTTATTACATTTCTATATTTTATTCCATATGTATCATATTTTGAATTCTAATTATTTAATTTAATCCAATGATTAGTTATAATGAATAAGACATTCGTACGCTTTCGTTCGTAAAGGTGGAAGTTCAGACGAAAAAAAAAAATAAAGAATCGACCGTTCAAGTATTCCAAATTGCATAGGAAAAATGGGCGGAAGAGAGACAGATATATGTGGTATATATTCATCTATATTGAATTGCGGATACATAAATAATAAAATCATTTTTGATTGGACCAAACGGGGTAGGTTTCCTAAAAAAAAGATGAAAGAAGATAGATAAGAAATCAAAGAGGAGAAAACACTTTTTGTTTTCGAGATAGGAATCGGTATCTAATGAATTCAAGAGTTTCAGTATAAATGAAAAAAAAGGGGGAACGACATCACAATCAAATACTAATCTCAAAACAAAAGGAAGGGGATATGGCGAAATTGGTAGACGCTACGGACTTAATTAAATTGAGCCTTGGTATGGAAACCTACTAAGTGATAACTTTCAAATTCAGAGAAACCCTGGAATTAATAAAAATGGAAACCTACTAAGAGACACCCGTAAAAAATAACTGCTTCTGATGCTTATAGATGGCTACATCTGAGACAAGTAAGTTCACAAAGCTTATTGATCATTTGGCCTTCGGAACTCAACATCCACTTTCTATTTGCGGTAACACCAGTGCTTCATTTTGGTTATATGGCTAACAAATCAGCATGATTTAAACATTCTTCCAATAATGTTTACAAGAAAAATTTGTCCAGTAAGATAGAAATGCTCAGGCTTGAGATACACATTACATTTGTGCACTATTAGCTTACCATTTTTTTCGCCGTGACTAGTGGGTTAGTTCTAAATATGCATTATGTCCAAAATTTTGTTGTAGCGAATTGCCTCGAAAAAAATCGTAGATCCAGGAAAGGTTTAAAATTAAAGGTCGCAATCTTATCTTGTGAAACAAAAGGGAAAATAAAAAAAAACTTTAAAAAGACTCTAAAGTGTTCAAAGAATGTTAATCTACTGAAACCACGGTGTTAGGCACCTGCCATACTCTAACAGTCTCTGCCTTGTTTTTGCTGATTTTTAGCCTTGTCAACACATAAACAATTTATAAAACTCACCCTAGTTATATTTCTAATATTATTGGTTTGAATCCGACAGTAAGGGTCAAATGACCTATATATGTATCCGGTCGGACAAATCAGAAACAAAACCATTACAATTTGACCAGGTCCTAAGGGCGGCGACCTACATTTGGTCTTTGACTCAAATTTATGTAAAAAGAAATGAAGTGAAATACTCTTTTGAATACTTTTTCTTTATTTTCTTTATTTACCGAAATGAGATCGCGGGGATGGGGAGACACTCTACACTAGTATAATCTAAACTAATCAAGAAGCTTTTCACATGTACTTCAAGAATGTGTTTGCCAAGAAGACTCGGGAACGCGTTGTGATGAATCCCGCGAGTGACTTATAAGTATGGAGAAATTAATATGAAGTGCTGAATTTCAAGTTAGAGATTATATACCACTTCTAGGAAAAAAAATGGTATAAAAGCTCTAGAGAGAAAAGATTGATCCCTTTGAAATGTAGCCTAAAGACTCATTTTATAGTTTCGAGCAACAGAAATGATAAATATGACCATCTCTATCTGTGATCTGGTGATAGAGTAGAACATTCGATAGAAATCACAAACTGAGAAAAGTCAGCTAACCGGTGGGTTGAGTGAAAACCGGCCGGTTCATCCCTTGAATTTGTATATTTTTTCTCGAATTTTGGGACACTATTTGTCTTAAATTTGATAATTATTTATGACAAACCAGAAGGGTTGTACCAAATCTCGGGAGTCATCTCCAACTTTTATATTAATCAAGGATTAATCACAAGATATTCATAAATCCTCTAAATAAATCATTATTTTTGTACTGGACTGAACTCAACTAGTATGACTGGATTGGATCAAATTTTTAGACTGGATTTGACTAGACTAACTGGGCTAGATTAATTGATTTAAGCTCATGATATGTTATTAGGGCTACATCTATAACAATATTAAACCGTACTATTAGTGAAAGCCCAATAGAATAAATAAATAAAAGTGCTAAAAAAATGTGGTGTCTGTAAAGTTCCTCAGTGATGAATCTCGCCCACGGGCGAATATCACCATAAAACAACACATTTTTGTAGTAAAAATATAGAAAAGACCATAAAACTCTAGACAGACTTGCAAATAATCGTATAGATATGAGGTCAAACCTTTAGAGGGCTTCTACATATCCCCTGAAGAGTAATCCTCTGATGTAGTTCGAAAGGAAATATCATTTGAAGCCGAGTGTAACAGCCTAAAACCTGAGGCGAGTTTAGCAACAAATTTTTAGAAAACCATAAATTATAACTTAATGATAGCAGTTCTAGGTGATATGGGCTGATGTCTTTAGCGACGATCAGCGTTAACGATATATTGAGAATCCTTTAGCGACATTTTTATACTCTATAGTTGGCGTCGATATTTTAGCGGCAACTTTCAATGACATTCTTTTATTAAGTAATACACAATTTATGATAGTTAAAAGGATGAGTTGAAAATTTAACATTTGTCAGGGATTATTAGATAATTTAAGAAAAAATTTTAAGTCAACTCTTTACTTTTGAAAACAAAAATTAAATTTAGAAGGAAAACATAGGAGAGAAATTAGGAAGAAATGAGTGCAATAACTCGTTTTCGGTTACAAGCCAAAGAAAGAGAAAGGAAGAAAGAGAGAAGAAGATGGAGAAAAATAAGTATATGTGTTTATATATAAAATGATCAATTTTCCGCCCGTCTCCAAACAATCCTGAGTAAACTAATATCTCCACTCCAAGTAGCTTTTGTTCTGAATCGTCTCATCAACGACAAGCAAGTTCATTCAAGTAAAAAGAAAAGCATACAGAATGAGCCTGCTTAGATTTTGAGCGACCTTACTTAGCTCCTAAAAGTTCACCCCTTTTTTATGTTCCCTTCTCCAGGTAATAACCAACAATAGATTGCTTTGGCTATGGATTAGAGCTGAGCGAGGGAAAGAGAATTTAAGTAGGCTAAAATGTGAGGTATTTCAATCCATTATTCTTCCACCAAGACAAAATATCAAAGTCCAAAGACCTAGACAACACATCCTCCTCAGGATAATGATCCAACTCAGATTTCACTGTAGTGTTTCTCTTCTTCTTAACATGTTTATTGAAACCTTTAAGAGAATCTTGACATTCAGCCTCAACACGCTCTTGCAAGCGAACAGATGATCCAATACAAGTATCATGATCACTAGCCTCTTTATTTTAGTACTCACGAAGAAGTCTATAACAAAGTGATGACACCTTACCAGTTTCTACCTCTTCTCCTGACCCATAAATTTGGATATAATAATACTGATCATCTTCATTTTGTACCTAGGATCCAACACTATAGCAACTGCTATGATTCCATGAATACTCAACCAATATTTATTGAATTTATCAAGCATTTTCTGAGCCATACTTCTAATCACTTCACTTGAGCTTATGAGCCACTCACTTAACGCCATTCTAATCTCATAAATTTTAGGAAAAAATAGGTTAGCTGTAAGATAATTTGTGCCCAAAAACATCTCTGTTGTTTCACAAAACAACCTTAACTTGCCCCATATCTTTCCTGCAAAAGTCCACTCCTCTTCAATTGGGCATGTATTATATTGAGACCCCAGTTGCTTTAAGCGATAAAAACATCTTTATACAGAAAAGTAGTTGCAAGCATAAAAAAATTCAGTTTCATCTAGTAGGACATCAAGTACCAACTTTTTTGTGCTTGGAATACGCAATTGATGAACAATCTCTTCAAAATTCTCGTCTCTCTTTGGTGTTGCCCTCCAAAAAGCTACACTCTCTCTAATTTTTTTAATTTCCCATTTTATCACACTTAACCCAACTTTAACAATCAAATTCAATAGTGACGTACACCGCATATGAATCAATTCACCAAACAATAATAAAGCACTACAATCCAACTTAAGCAACAACTCATCAATCAACGCATCATTCATACTACAATTGTCAACCGTGATTGTACACAATTTTCTATCAATGTTCCAATCATGCAATGTTTATGACAAAGCCTCGCAAATAACTTCACTAGTCTATGGACATGGCAAATATAATAACCTATAAAGGACAAGTTTTATCACTTATTATTCTGAAGCTAGAACATAAATAAATAAATTGTAAAATTCCAACATTGCAAAAGATAAAAACAATACTCAAAATGCGACTTTGAAAAACGAAGTCTTCATCAATAAAATGTGATGTGACAGCCATCAAATCCTTTTTTTTAATGTCAGAAGTCCACAAATCTATAGTGACTGCAATCCTGCTTCTTATCCCCTCCAACAGTTTATCATTTGCTCCCTCTCATAGTCATAAATCTTCATAATGTCGCTCTTCACTATGTTCCGGTTTGGTACCTTAAATAATGGCTGAAGTGTAGATGAATACCTCCTAAACCCCACTTGGTCAACAAAGATAATGGGTATTAATGAAAAATTATCATGCTTCCAAGCTCTCTCCTAGAAAAATCCTAATCAAATGTATAATTACCTAATTTAGGTTTAGCAAATTTTTTTCCCATTATCCCAGTCAAGAGCTTATGTCTAACATCTGGTTGCCTTAGACGCTTATAGCTATCCAAGTGAACACACAAGTGAGTAGTCCCTTTTTTTTTGTTTTGCCCCAAGGGTTTGCACGTCTCAATCTATTAATTTTTTCCTTTCGAAGTGTGTCCACACAACACTTTTCAAATTATTGTTATTTAACTCCTCGGGGCCATTTTCAAGGTCAATTGGTTCGGAACCAGATACTGCCACGCTTGCACTACTTGAGAATTTTGATCCTCCAGTGTAGCTCTAGGGGTTTGCACCGGAGATGATGCAACGGGAGAAGACGTAATTTCATTGGAAAACATGATTTTATCTGCATATTCATTTGAACATAAAGAACACTACATCAGAAATCTATGGTTACTAAATATTTTACTGAAATAACGGAAATTATGTAAGTTATGCACATTTGTTCCCCCGTATACCACATAAGAATTCAACCGGGTGATATTACATGATTACTTTTCTCCAATACTATGTTGATTTTCTTTATACACACACACACACACACACACACACACATATATATATATATATATATATATATATATACATCTTTGTGTGTGTGTGTGTGTGCATATATATATATATATATATATATATATCTTTGTGTGTGTGTGTGTGTGTGTGCTAGCATTGGTAATTTGCAAGTGTTTGATAAAAACTTCTAAACTTGATGTTTTTCCATAATTTCAGTTGCAAAATATGGCCTTTAACCCTAGACCGGAAGATCCCTCCGTATTATACGACAAAGCAAACCATATTATTACATCCATCTAGAATGGATAAGTAAGATACTTACTTTTTGTTTATTTTTGTATTCTCACGAACATTGTATACCTTTTGCTTTGCTTAAATAGTCTTCGTTAATATGTAGGAAACAACACCACTCATCACCGTAGAAGTAACCGAACAATTCAAAAATTAGAGATTGAACAAACTCCACAAAAAATTGCTACGTGGAATTGGTTTTTAGGTTTTTACTCATGTAGATATCTTTGAGCTACTTGACCAGAACTTAATAGGTGCCCTTGCTGAATGGTGGAGAAGTAAAACGAATATGTTTCACTTCCCTCTTGGAGAGATGACAATAACCTTAGAAGATGTAGGGTACATATGAGGGTTACCGGTGACGGGGCGGCCGGTAATTGCTGCTAGGTCTTTCGCAACAAATAAAAGAGCTGCTAGAGACTTCTTTACTTTGATCCCCGAGAATAAATTTAGCAGTGGTCTGATAAAGTTGAGGTGGTTGGTAGAAAACTTTGCGGTTTTGCCGAAAAACTACACGGACGAGATGCTTGTGTTGTACACCAAGACCTTCATGTTGTGCGTGATGAGGGCAATTCTATTCCCAACGACGACGAAGAATACGGCTCAAAGAAAATATTTAGCATTGTTGTGTAACCTGCTAAAGGTTGAGGAGTATGCCTGGGGTGCAGCAACTCTTGCATCCTTGTATCGAACATTGCACAAGGCAACGAGGCCCGACTGCAAAACTATATGTGCATGTCTCTCATTGTTGCGGGTATATCATATATCTCCTTTTAATTACGTTTTTATATATTTTTATTAGTCAGTGCGCAGTAAATTTTTATGATACAACCCTAATTTGTCTTTGTTCTCAGGTGTGGTCTTATCAACACTTTAGGGTCGGCGCACCCAATCGTAGAAGGGAACCAAAAATATGTGGCCTCGGTAGAGTGCTTGGGAATACAGTCGGAGGGGGAGCCACTACCTGAGGAGAAATGATCCATATTACAACATTAATTTCTATCGGGGAGAGTTTGACTCGCTATCTCCGGGCCAAATGCGTTGGGCACCGTACAAACATTTAACGGGACAGGTGGCAGAGTCGTTCGTCTTCACGCTCTCCGGGTTGCAACGCACTCCACTGATCCACTTCGAGATTGCGGAGTGGCAACTACTGGATCGCGCCATGTGCCATTTTGAGTGCCTGTAGGGGTTGACAGCGAATGCCCCAGGCATGAAGGTTAAGAGGAACCCATCGAAAGTCCAACGGTTCGGGCAGATGAATGCGCTGGAATTGTGTGCTGCCAAACTTAGACTACGGGTATCGTGGCAAGACGGTGGCAGTCATTTTGTCAGAGTCCGACCTCATGGTCAACATTGAACAATATCTGTGTGGTACTACTGTATCACCCAAAAAAAGAATCGCCCCAATAAAGTGGACAAGAGGCAAGAAATACCATCCTAGGGGTCAAATTGATGAGCAAAGGGTATTTGAGCTCGTAAGTTTCCTAATGGCTTTCAATTTATTTTTATCTCGTAAGTTTTGCAAATAATGTCGTTCGTGTTTAAAGTTACTCATTATCTAATTGAATGTAAGTTGGCGCCACGCTCACATTCTTTAAGAAACTGAGTGAGCAGAAGGATCTACTAGATGCCATGGGAGCGGATCTTCGCTCCCATGCTGAGATCTTGGTGCATGGCAACATGGAGTTTGTGAGCCGCTATACGGGGCAGTCTTCGAGCCTGAGCCCGTGAATAGATTACCCTAGGTGACAGCGCGACCTCCCCATGTGAGCGAGGGAGGCAGTGATCCCTCGAGGCAGACTTCGGGGGTGAGCGAGGGAGTTCGTGGTCCTTCCATACCTCGGATAGGTGATGCTTGGGGGTAGCCATCAGGTATGAGAATGGCTCATTGGGATGAGTGGAGTCAACCCTCATTTGCTTTGCTCGAGGACTCATAAGCTACACCACTCTCTCGGAGTCAAGTCACACCAGACTTCGACTTTGTGAACTTCAATCTCTCCGAGTCATTACCACTCCTCCCGTGGGTGGGACCTTCCACTTTCGACCTTAGGATACCCAAAGAGCCCCAAGGAGGACGGTATCCCCGGCCAAACCCCTGTCATTCATGCTTATCCCAAAGCGCATACGTTGAAACCTCTAAAGTCGACAAAATGTGCCCTAATCCACCAACGTTACTTTAGCGAGCCCCCCCAGCTACGATCGAAAAGTGGCGTGAACTGCCCCAATAATCAAGATTACTATGTCTCATAGGACGGAATGTCCACCCTAAGTCCGGGTCGTTGGTTAGAAGATATGGTGATGTCGCCTACACCAAACTTTTGATGCGTTAGGAGGGGATAGGGCGAATGCGTATCCCCGCATTTTTATGATGAATGCGCTTTTTCATGGCATGCTCTGTAGAGAATGGCAACGGTGGAAATCAGTGAGGGGAAAGAGAAGCTTGATCCATTGGAAATAGCCTAGTTTGCTCATTGCATGGTTTACGTATAGTTCGAGTTCGGTGAGCGTCAATGATGCGGACGTATTCCTATTACCCTTCTTGGACCAACTACAAGAAATAAGGCTTTTAGCGACGGGAAAATCTGTCGCTAAAAGCATATAATCCGTCGCTAAAACTTTTTGCGATGAAAGTCCCTTGTATAAAAGCCCGTCACTAGATGTTTTGCGATGGAATTCCAAAATCCGTTGTCTAATATTGGACTTTCAGCGACGGGATTCTTTATACATTAGCGACAAAAATTTTGTCGCTAATTGTATTTTTCATATTTTAATTTATTGTATTTTTTTTGAAAATAATTTATTCGGTAAATATTTAGCGACGGAATAAACTTTTAAGTGACGGAAGATCCGTCGCTAAACAAACTTTTTAACGACGGAATATTATGTCGTTAAAAGTGGAGATTTAGGGAAACTCTTTAGCCACAGAATAAATCCGTCGCTAAAAGTCAATTTTTTTTAAAAACAATTTTTTTTTAATGCCCCAAACCTGTAATCAAATTCAAGTCTCAACAACAAGGCACAATCCCCCAAATGCACATTAGGGTTAAATAATTGATGATCGATCAACAATTATTTAACCCTACAACAGATACAAAACAACTATATAACTTTAAAAAATGTTTACTATAATGAAAAATAAAATGTACAAGCCGGGGACCGGATACGATCAATTAGGGGAGGGGAGAAGAGTACAACGAGAGCGGAAGGGGGTACAAGCTGGGAGGGCATGAGAGAGGGCTTTGCTGAGTCCTGGATCTGGATCCTGCTGATTCGGAGCTGGCTCGGCATGTCCAGCAGCAGTGCCCTGTTGATCCTGCATCATGATCATCTTGAACACCTCCGCAGTAATGCGGCGAATCTCGTCCTCATCCAAGAGACGCTGCGCAGCCAGTGACGGTGTCTGTGGAAGGGTAGCGGGGGGTGGGGACGCTCTTATCACAGCACGTATAGTCGAGTTAGGTAGGCCGCATATGCGGCCTTTCGGCCGATTGAGGACCTCCGGTGTATCCAGCCATCTCTTCACCCCCCAGTACTCGTACTTGTGGACGCTGATGGCTGTCCGGACTGCTGCTCGGACCCCCCAAGCTGTTCATACGAGGCCTGCAAAAATAGTGATTTAAAGATATATTAGGGCATGAACGCAACAAACATTGAATAAAAAGGAAGAACTTTAACAAATTGACTCGAACTTACATCGATCCGCCGGGAAATATCTGAAACATAGTCCATCGCCCAGTGCACCTTATCATTGTCATTCTTCCTCAAGTGCGTCTAACTACACGTCAGAGCTACGACCTTATCCTCCTTCAGGTCCGGGTGCTCGACCGCATTCTTGTGTCGGATGATGTCGTGTGCCACTGACCTCCTCGTGTGCGTCGGATCCTTCTAACGTCTGTTCTCGGCCCCGATCTTACTCTTCGCATCCCAGCCTGGATCCGTAACCCACCGATCAATCATCTACCCCCATACAGTCGGAGATATCCAATGCGGGGGATATTTCTTCAACTCCGTCATCAGGGCACCCTCGAGCAGCAATGATGCCCTGGAAGGATCTTTTCCCTAGTGGGATTGGTACCAATCCCACTAGTACTTGGTTTGCTATTAACCACGGGCTATGGTCTTATCAATCCTCGACAGTCTCCACAACGATGCCGCAATGATGCCCGCGAAGGATCTTTTCAAAGAACAATTGGAGGCTATGGTAATCTTTCAATTGTTGTTAGAGTTTTTCTATTTCTTAATTTGCTTATTGTAATTTTCATCTTGTAGCTTATGCCTTTTTTATTTCTCCACAAGATCTATTTTACGCCATGGTCCACTCTCTCCGTGGACAAAGAGTACCGGCAAGGCCGAATCTTGTAGTTCGATTGAAGAAATGGAGGCCCATGCAAGCTAATCAGTCGGACTGCGGCATCTTCATCTTGGTGAACATGGAATACATTTGTCGAAGTGAAAGCCTCAAGGCGGCCGTCTGGAGCCAAGCGAACGTAGAAAACTTTAGATATAAGATAACTTAGCAAATTCATAGCGGACGACCTAGACTAGTTAGGAATATTGTAAATTCGGCTCAAGATGAGACCGATGACATTGTAAATTTTTATTCTTATGTAATAGCATTGTCGTTTGCTTTGCTTGTGTTTATGAAATTTTATGAAAGGCAATGTGTTTATGGCTTCGTGTTGTGGTTGAGTATTTCTTTTAAGAATCTTGTGTGTTGTGGTTTTTGAGTACTTCTTGCGGCAGGTTGATGGTGGTAAGAAAATGAGGAAAAAAGGGTTTAAATTAGTATGCTTAGTGTAGCAGACGGTATAACCCGCCCAAAAATATTTCTAAGTGTCGGAGGCAATGTATCTACTAGGCCGTCTGCTACACTATGTAACGGACAGCATAAACCCTCAAAAAATTCTAATCTGCTTGGCCGTCCACTACATTATAAGCGGACAGTATAAACCCCAAAAAAATTCTAAATGTTGGAGGTCAATATTTTTGCTAGGCCGTCCGCTCCATAGTGTAGCGGACAGTCTAAATGTCCAAAAAATTTCTAAGAGTTGGAGGCAATGTTTCTACTAGGCCGTCGACTACATAGTGTAGCGGACAGCCCAAAAAATTCTAATCTACTTGGCAGTACGCTACACTATGTAGGGACGGTATAAACCCCCAAAAAAATTCTAAGTGTTGCAGGCCAATGTTTCTGCTAGGCCGTTCGCTACACTATTTAGCAGACAGTCTAAATGCCCAAAATTTTTCTAAGTGTTAGAGGTCAATATTTTTGCTAGGTCATCCGCTACATAGTATGGAGGACGGTCTAAATGCCCAAAAATTTTCTAAGTGTTGGAGGCCAATGTTTCTGCTAGGCCATCTGCTACACTATGTAGCGGACGGCCTAGCAGATACATTGGCCTCCAACACTTAGAACTTTTTGAGTAGACAGGATAAACCCCAAAATGTTCTAAGTGTTGGACGCCAATGTATCTACTAGGCTGTCCGCTACATAGTGTAGCGGACGGTCTAAATGCAAAAATAATTCTAAGTGTTAGAGTCCAATGTTTTTGTTAGGCCGTCTGTTGCACTATGTAGCGGACGGTATAAGCCCCCAATGTATCTGCTAGGTCGTCCGCTACACTGTGTAACGGACGGCCTAGCAGATACATTGGCTGAGGCCCAAATATTTTTTTGCAAGAGTACATTAAAAAATTCTGATGGTAAATAAACACAATTCGTGAATAACCCAACAGTACGGTAAAATTTGAGTATGAATAAACATCTAGGATTATTACAAAGTCTATAATTCAAATATAACATCCACAAACTTGATGGCTCATAAAGGATTATTATAAGAAAATTTAGAATAAAGGTCCACTGCATCTTCTTCGGCATCATCTTCTTCCTCGTCTTGGGAACCTCCTGGACTTATCTCTAGTGCCTTGTAATGGTTCCGCTTGTCATGGTTGGTCATTTTGTTGCATAATGCACACCTTCTAAGCTTTTTAGGTTGGGTTGCTTGTTCAGTAGAGCTCTTCATCCGTGTAGATCTCTTGCGGCCTTTCGTTTTCAATATAATTGGATCCAAAAGCCAGATGTCATTGTCCGCTTCCTCAACCTGCTCATCATCTTTTGATCCCTGCGTAGGCTCAGTGTCAATCGCATTGCTGACTGAAGCTACTTCAAAATGGTCAACGATGGGCTTTTGCTACTCCGCTATCTCAGAGAGATGTTTATATTCAGCCACTGTAGAAGCACCCTTTACGGACAAATGTGTAAACATTGTCACCAAATAATTATACCGCAACGTCTCTGATTCTTCAAAATCAGTATACGGATGCTCTAGAAAGGCAATGGTACTGTGCAACCTGTTTGCGACCTTAGTCCACCACGACAAGACCTATTTCTTGGGGATTGCCTTGATATTCTTTTGAGTGAAAAACTGCAGAATGTGTCGACACAACATGCCATGGAACTCAAACTTCTCGCAAGCACATGTCACCGTATCCGTCTCGATGTCATGGCTCACCGTATACAGTCTACGCACCTTCTCAAGGACGAGGTCGTTCATCAATGAATAAACCTTGTATTCACGTGTACACTTTTTTGTCACCTTGTTTATATTGTATCGTCCCGATTTTTGCAAGTCTACCTGGTATTGCATGAACATCTCCCTCGTATAGACGTTTACACCGTTCACCTCCAGCGGGGTCTCAAGCAACATTCTTCTTTGTTTATACGTGCTTGCAAAGTCTATAGACCTTTCTTTCACGAATACATGTGCGACCACTTTTTTGGGCATTTATGACGAAACTCTTCAATGTTGTAGCTGTAACAACATAGCGATCGAAGATGGAATTCATGGATTCACTCCTGCCCATCGTTTTTATGCCCGCAGAAAAATACCTTCATGTGTAAACGCCAAATCATTGCTCTTTTAGCTCATACAAGTGTTGGAGCCACTCGTGGTCTTGCAATGTGTAATCCTGAACAAGCTTTACCCACCTCTCTTTAATTTCCTCAATTGTAGAAGACTTATTACCGTACCTATCAAAATTCTGTTTAAAGTCTGGATACTATGCGTACACGTGATCCAGGCGTTTAGAGTATTTGTTGCTTATGTGCCAAGTGCATAACTTGTGCCGGGTATTTGGGAAGACGGTAACAATAACTTTCTTCATTGCCAAATCTTGATCACTTATGATCACTTTAGGTGCTTTGTTGTTCATGGCTTCCAGCCACGACTTAAGCAACCATACAAAAGAACTCTCCCTCCTATCCTTTAACAATACAAACCCAAACAAGATGGAGTGATAGTGATGATTAACGCTTGTGAAAGGAGCGAACGAAATCAAGTAATTGTGGTATGTGGTGTCGAAAGTCACAACATTCTTAAAATACTGATAATCAAGTCTCGAACGACCGTCGACCAAAAAAATAGCGATAATTCGATGCACGTCATCAAGATTATACTCGTAAGTAAACTGCGGGTCCTCCATCTGTATCCGCTTCAATAGGCTCATTGCGGATTGAGCATCATTGAGGTCATACATAGCTCGTCATTAGGTTCGAACCGCGTTACGAACATTTGTCGTGTTAAAGTTTAGATTCTGAATTTCCCTAGCATGTTCAGCAAGAACATTAACAATGTTGGTAGGTGTTATCCGCGCATTACTCATTGTGTGAATCAGGCTCCTTGCGACATTACCCATCTTCTTGTGTTGTTGCATCTGACTAACCTTCAATGGGGTGACTAACGGGTGATTCTGTGCAAATTCCAAACTAGTAATAAGCCAATGATCTTGCTTAGGTTTATGGCTTACAAACATCTTGATCATGCAATTCGTGCGCGCAAAGCAGTCCCATCTTTGCGGCGCATAGCCTATTTCCTCATCGCTGTCATCATTACCGACATATTTCTCATTTTGCAATGGGTGTCTGCTCCTATGACACTCGTATAACCGAGAGCATATATATATTTTTTTGTTATGTTGTTTGTTCTAGTTGTCTTGATTCTAATGCCAAAATCAACCCTCAATGAATACGCTTGAAAACATTCTTCGACTTCTTCCAATGTTCGAAACGTTTGCCCTATATACAGATCACTAGCATCTACTGGGGTGTTCGAGCTTGAAACAAAATCAGACATTGTGAAACAAAACCTATGTAGAAATAAAGAACTTTTAACTATCAAATTGTAACATTTTTAGGCATGAAAATTAGTTAAAAAATGGTGTTTCTTGAACATAACAAATAAAAATTACTTTGATGAATAGACCAATTTAGAATGACAAATACAACAAACATAATATCAAAAAAAATGCGAATTTACCAATTATTAATTTCGTGAACATTACAAATTAAAATCACTTTGATGAATAGACAAATTTAGCATGTCAAATACAACAAACATAATCTCAAAAGAATGCGAATTTAACTATAATTAATTTCTTCAACATAACAAATTAATTTCCTGAACATAAAAAATTAATTTCTTTAACATCA
This sequence comes from Escallonia rubra, assembly GCA_033065855.1. Classification (NCBI taxonomy): domain Eukaryota; kingdom Viridiplantae; phylum Streptophyta; class Magnoliopsida; order Escalloniales; family Escalloniaceae; genus Escallonia; species Escallonia rubra. Next base: position 15,799 of record JAVXUO010002358.1, read on the forward strand.
CAAATAAAAATTATTTTGATGAATAGACCGATAAATACAACAAACATAATCTCAAAAAAAAGTCTATAAACATGCCCATAAAAAAAATTTCACCATGAAACCCATAAAAAAAACTTCACCATTCACAAACTTACCTTACTTGAGTGAAGCTTGAAGCTTTGTTAGTTGAAGCTTAGAACTTAAAGAGAGCTGAAAATGGAAGCACGTGGAGCTCAAGGAGATGAAAATGGAAAAAAAATGAGAATTGGGGCACTTTTGGGTATATCTGCAGCCGTCCTCTGCGACAATGCCTAATGGATGGAGTAGGGGGGATAAGATGTGACACTTGTCAGCCAAAAGTCGTCTGCAACACTGTGTCACAGACGACTTTTTGACTGACAAGTGTCAGGGTAAAAAAAATTCCACTACACAGAGTAGCAGACGAGCATGGCGGGGTATTTTGTTCAAAAAGCCCGTTTGCGACACAGTGTAGCGGATGTATTTTTTTTTTAAAAAAACCTGGGCCGCCCATCAGCCAGATCGCGCGAGCAACTTAGCTCTAGTTGCCCGCGCAGTCAATGGATCAACTCCCTATATATATATATATATATATATATATATATATATATATATATATATGTGTGTGTGTGTGTGTGTGTGTGTGTGTGTGTGTGTGTGTGTGTGTGTGTGTGTGTGTGTACACAAACACACATCGGAGCTCATTCGTTGACCGGGCGCTCAAATAGGGCTAAATTGTCTGCGCGATCTGGCTGTCCATGGACGGCCCAGATCTTTTTTTTTTTTTTTAAATAAACCGTCCGCTACACTATGTAGTGGAGGGTTTATTTTACAAAAATTCCCCTTCCATGTCGTCCGCTACACAGTGTAGCAGATGACTTTTTAACCCTGACAATTGTCAGTCAAAAAGTCTTCTGCCACACAGTGTGGAGGATGGCTTTTGCCTGAGACATGTCACATCCTGTCCCCCCACAACTGTTACTTTGTCCTTATCCACACCGTCCGCTACATTATGTAGCGGACGGTCTATATATACATATACAAAAATACTAATTTCGAAAGTCTTCTCCCTTTTTTCTTCTTTCCAATCTTTCCAGCAGCTTTGGCAAGCAGATCTACGTAATTTCTTCCCAAGAAGTCCTTTAATTGTCTAATTAATCACGTGAGTTCAAAACCAATCCTTTATTTGTGTATAATCTAGAGTTTGTGAGTATTGCGCGTGATTTTGATTATGCATGTGCTAGCGTTGGCAATTTCTAGATTCCGTGTATGTGTGTGTGTGTGTGTGTGTATATATATATATGTATTATGCATGTGCTAGCGTTATTAATTTGACAGCGCTTGATAAAAACTTCCAAACTTGACATTTTTCTATAATTCCAGTCGTAAAAAATGGACTTTAACACTGGACCAGAAGATCCCTCTGTATTATACGACCAAGAAAACCATATTAGTGCATCTATATGGAATGGACAAGTAAGATATTTGTTTTTTGTTTATTTTCTTATTCTCACGAACATTGTATACCTTTGGCTTTGCTTAAATTGTATTTTTTAACTCGTAGGAAAGAGCACCCCTCATCACAGTAGCAGTACCCGAACAATTCGAAACCTGGCAATTAAACAAATTCTTGAAAAAATTGCTGCGCGGAATTGCGTTTAGGGTTTTTACGCATGGGAATATCTTTTAACAAATTGATCGGAACTTAATAGGTGGCCTTCTTGAAAAGTGGAGAAGTGAAACGAATACGTTTCATTCTCTCTTGTAGAGATGACAATAACCTTAGAAGATGTAAGGTTCATCTTAGGGTTACCGGTGACGGGACGGCCAGTAATTGTTCCTCCATCGAAAGTACCAAATAAGAGAGTTGCTAGGGACTTCTTTACTTCGATACCCAAGAGTAAATTTAGCACTGGTGGGATAAAGTTAAGGTGGTTGCTAGATACCTACAAGGTTCTACCAGAAAACTACACAGAGGAGATACTTGTGCTGCACACAAAGGCCTTCCTGTTGTGGGTGATGGAGGCAATTCTATTCTCAATGACGTCAAAGAATATGGTTCAAACCAAATATTTAGCGTTTTTAGGTAGGCAATTCTATTCTCAATGACGTCAAAGAATATGGTTCAAACCAAATATTTAGCGTTTTTAGGTAACCTGCAAGAGGTTGGGGAGTATGCCTGGGGTGCAGCAACTCTTGCATACTTGTATCAAGCATTGCCCAAGGCAACGAGGCCCGACTCCAAAGCTATATGTGCATGTATTTCACTATTGCAGGTATATCGTATCACTCTTTGTAATTACGTTTTTTATATTTTTTTATTAGTCGGTGCACAATAAATTTTGACGATACGACCCTAATTTGTCTTTGTTCTCAGTTGTGGTCTTGTGAACACATTACTACCGGCGCACCCAACGGTAGGAAGGGAACTGATAATGTGTGGCCTCGGTTGTGCGCTTGGGAGTACAACCGGAGGGAGAACCACTACCCGGGGAGAGATGATCCTCATCACAACATTACATTCTATCGGGGGGAGTTCGACTCGCTATCTCTGGCCCAAATGCGTTGGCGGCCGTACAAATGTTAGGGGCGATGGGTGGCAGAGTCGTTCGTCTTCACGCTCTCTGGGTTACAACGCACACCGCTGATCCACTTTGACATCGCGAAGTGGCAACTACCAAATCGCGCAATGCGCCATTTTTTACTGCCCGCAGGGGTTGCCAGTCGATGCCCCATAGATGAGGGTTAACAGGAACCCACCGGGTGTCCTACGGTTTGGCAAGGTGAATGCACACGAACTAGGCACTGACAAAATTGAACTTTGGGGTTCTTGGCAAGACACGTTGGTGGCCATTGTGTCAGAGCCTGACCCCGTGATCAGCATTGAGCAGTACAACGACTGGTACTACTGCATCACTCGGAACAGAATAACCCCAAAATGGTTTGAAAGAGAGCAGAAGTACCACCCTAAGGGTCAGATCGATGAACGATGGGCATATGAGCTCGTAAGTTGCCCAACCAATGCTTTTAATTGAATTTAATGATTCTTGTTTTACATTCAATCTCGTTTATGTTTGAAGTTACTTATTATCTTTTTGGATGTAGGTTAATGCCTCACTCGCCTTCTTCAAGAAGCTAAGTGAGCGGAAGGAAGTGATGGATGCCATGGGAGCAGAACTTTACATCTAGGTTGATGCATTGGCAAATGGCTGTGGGCTTTTTTGCACCGTTATATGGGACAGCCTTCGGGTATCAGCCCAGGAATGGATTATCTCGGGTGGCAGCCTCCCCATGTGAGCGAGGGATACAGTAATCCCTCGCGACAGACTTTGGGGGTGAGCGAGGGAGTTGGTGGTCCCTCTGTAGCTGGGATGGGTGGTGCTTGGGGGTCGCCATCGGGTATGGGAATGCCTCATTGGGGGGAGTTCAGTGGTCCCTCGTTCTCTTTGCTTGGGGACTCAGAACTTACACCCATCTCTCAGAGTCAAGTCACACAAGACTTTAACTTCGTAAACTTCAATCTCTCTGAGCCACTGCCACTCGTCCCGTGGGTGGGACCTTCCGGCCTTGGGATACCCGAAGGGCCGCAAGGAGGATAATATCCCCAGGTGGATCCCTCCGGAGGACAATATTTCCCACTTGACCCCCCCCCCCTCCGATCATTCCTATTTATCCTAAAAGCATCCGTTGACCCCCTCCGATCATTCCTATTTATCCTAAAAGCATCCGTTGAAGCCTCTAAAGCTGGCAAAACGTGCCCTAATCCACCAACGTTACTTTAGCCCCCCCCCCCCTCCCCGCGCAAAGCAAAAGGTGGTGTGAACTGCCGAAATAATATTGATTACAGTATCTTATGAGACGGAATGTCCACCTAGCTCCGGGGGCTTGGTTGGAAGACACTGTGATCACTGTCTACGCCAAACTTTTGATGCCTCGGGGTTGGGATAGGAGCAATGTGTATTCTCACGTTTTTTTTTTTTTTTTGAATGCGATTTTTCATGGCATGCTCGTCAGAGAATGGGACCATTGGACACTCGTGAGGGGGAGGAAAAGCTTGCTCCAATGGCCTCAGCCTAGAGAGCTCACTGCATTTTTTGAGAATAGGGATAGTCCGGTGATTGCCCATGATGTGGATGTCTTCTTATTACCACTATGCGGTAATAGGAACCACTTGTACTTGGTTTGCTATGAACCAAAAAAAATGGTGGTAACAATCCTCGACAGTCTCTACGGTGATGCCTCACAGATGTCCGTGAAGGATATTTTCAAACCCTAATTGTATGCTATGATAATCTTGCGATTGTTGTTTTTTGCTTATTGTAATTGTTAAATCGTAGCTTATGCCGTCTTTTATTTCTCCATAGGATATGTTTTGTGCCATGGTCCACACTCTCCGTCGAATAAAAGTACTGGGGAAGTCGAAGCTCGAAGTTCGATTGAAGAGACAAAGGCCCAAGCAAGCTAATCATTCAGACTGCGGTGTATTCGTCTGCATGTACAATGGACTACAATTGTCAGGATAAGAGCCTCAAGCCGGCCGTTTGGAGCGAAGCAGACGTATAAAACTTTAGATATAGGATAGCTTGACAAATTCACAGCGGCCAGCCTAGAGCAGTTAGACATATTGTTGAGGCCCAATGACATTGTAAACTATTATTTTTTATGACATAACATTTTTATTTTGAAACATTTGATCTCCTTCTTGAGACATGTACTTGTTGTGTGTTGTGGTTTTTTTGTGTTGTGTGTTATGGTTTTTTTTCCCTTGTTGAGACAAGTTTGATGGTGGTAAGAAAATGTTGTGGTGTGGTTTTTTCTCCCCCCCCCCCCCTTATTGAGGCAGGTTGATGGTGGGAAAGAAAATGAGGGTAATGTCTTGACATGTATTCTGCTATATCGTCTGATACATAATCTAGCCGATGGCCCAACACACCAAAGAAATTCTAAGTGTTGATGTCTATTGTTTCTTCTATGCCGTCCGCTACATAGTGTAGCAAACGGCCTAACACACCCAAAAAATATCTAAGTATTGAACTGTAATTGTAAGTGGCCAAAAACACCAAAAAAAATCTCAGTGTTGATGTCTAATGTTTCTGTTCCGCCGTCCGCTACATAGTCTAGCGGACGGCCAAAACCACAAAAAAACCCTAAGTGTTGAAATGTAATTCTAAGTGGCCAAAAACACCAAAAGAAAAAAAAAATCTAAGTGTTGATGTCTAATGTTTCTGCTACGCCGTCCGCTGTATAGTCTAGCGAACGGCCTAAAACACCAGAATATTCTAAGTGTTGATGTCTAATTGTTTCTGCTACACCGTCTGCTACATAGTCTAGCAGACTGTCAAAACCACCAAAAAAACTCCTGAAATGTAATTCTAAGGGGCCAAAAAAATTCTAAGTGTTGATGTGTATTGTTTCTACCATACCGTCCGCTACATAGTGTAGCGGACGAAAACAAATAGTGTTATATTGTGATGTTTCTGGCTCATAAAATATTATTACAAATAAAAATACAAAAAAATTCCAACAGACTTGGTGGCTCATACAAGATTATTACAAAACAAATATAAAAAATTTATTACAAAAAAGTCCAACAGACTTGGTGGGTCATAAAATATTATTATAAAAAAAATTAATTAAAGGCCCACTGCATCTTCTTCTTCCTCATCTTGCAAACCCCCTAGACTTATTCCCAGTGCCTTGTAATGGTTCCGCTTGCCATGGTTGGTCATTTTGTTGCACAGTACACACCTTCTCAGCTTTTTAGGTTGAGTTGCTTGTTCAATAGAGCTCTTCATTCGTGTAGATCTCTTGCGGCCTTTCGTTTGCGATATAATTGAATCCAAAGGCCGGATATCATTGTTCTCTTCCTCAACTGGTGCAACATGTTCTGATCCCTGCGTAGGCTCAGTGTCATTAGTCATTACACGGATGCTCCGGAAAGGCAAAGGTATCGTGCAACCTGTTTGCAACCTTAGTCCACCGCGGCAAGACGTATTTGTCGGGGATTGCCTTGATATTCTTTTGTGTGAAAAACCACAGAATGTGTCTACACAACATGCCATGAAACTCAAACTTCTTGCAAACACATTTCACCAAATCCGTCTTTGTGTCATGGCTCACCGTATACAGTCTACGCTACATCTCAGGGGCAAGGTCGTTCACCAACGAATAAACCTTGTACTCACGTGTAGACTTTTTTGCCACCTTGTTTATACTGTATCGTCCCGATTTTTGTAGCTCTCCTCCATATATACTTTCGCACCTTTCACCTCCAGCGAGGTCTCAAGAAACCTTCTCCTTTGTTTGTCCATGCTTGCAAAGTCCGCAGCCTTTTCTTTCATGAATATCTGTGCAACCACTTTTTGGGCGGATGTGAAGAAACTTTTCAAATTTGTAGATGTACCTACATAACAATCAAACGTGGCATTCATAGATTCACTTTTACCCGTCGTTTTCATGCCCGCAGAAAAATACCTTCTCGTGAAAACGTCAATCCATTGGTCTTTGAGCTCATACAAGTGTTGGAGCCACTCGTGGTCTTGCAATGAGTAATCCCGAACAAGATTTTTCCACCTCTCTTCAAATTCCTCAATTGTTAACGACTTGTTAATGTACCTGTCAAAATCCTATTTAAGGTCTGGATACTTTGCCTACACGTGATGCAGATGTTCAGGGTATATATTTGTTACTTATGTGTCAAGTGCACAAGTTGTGTCGCGTATCTGGGAAGACAGTAACAATAGCCTTCTTCATTGCCAAATCTTGATCGGCGATGATAACTTTGGGTGCTTTGAAGTTCATTGCTTCCAGCCACGTCTTAAACAACCATACAAATGAACTCTTGCTTTCGTCCCTTAACAAAGCAAACCCGAACAAGATGGAATAATAATGATGATTGACGCATGTGATAGGAGCGAATGACATCGAGTATTTGTTGGTACGGTATGTGGTGTCGAAAGTCACAGCATCCCCAAAATGCTTATAAGCAAGTCTCGAACGACTGTTGACCTAAACAATTGTGGTAACTTGGTGCTCGTCGTCAAGTTTACAATCATAGATAAACTGCGGGTCCTCTATCTGCATCCACTTCAATAGGCTCATTGGGGATTGAGCATCATTGAGGTCATACGTGGCTCGTCTTTGGGTTTGGACCGCATTACAAATGTCTAAAGTTTAGATTCTGAATTACCCCAACCTGTTCAGCAAGAACATTAACAATGTCAGTATGTCATATCCGCTCATTACTCATTGTGTGAATCAAGCTCCTTCCGACATTACCCATCTTCTTATGTTGATGCATCTGACTCATATTCGAAGGGGTTACTAACGGGTGATCGTATGCCAATTCCAAGCTAGTAATAAGCCAATGATCTTGCTTGGGTTTATGGCTTACGAACATCTATGACACTTGAATAAGCGAGAGCATTTTTTTTTTTTTTGTTATGTTGCATGTTCTAGTTATCTTGATTTATTATGCCAAAACCAACCCTCAACGAATACACTCAAAAACATTCTTCGACTTCCTCCAATGTTTGAAATGTTCGCCCAAGATATGGATCACTAGCATCTACTGGGATGTTAGAGCTTGACACGAAATCAGACATTGTGAAACAAAACCTATGTAGAAATAGATTACGCTTAACTATCAAATGACATTTCTTGAACATAATAAATCAAAATTACCTTGATGAATAGACCAATTTAGCATGAAAAATGTAACAAACATAATCTCAAAAGTATCTCTAATTTAATAATTATTAATTTTTTGAACATAACAAATCAAAATTACCTTGATTAATAAACCAATTTAGCATGACAAATATAACAAACATAATCTCAAAAGTATCTTTAGTTTAATTATTAATTTCTTGAACATAACAAATTAAAATTACTCTGATAAATAGACAAATTTAGCATACCAAAATACAACAAACATAATCTCAAAAAAATTTAATTTAACTATACTAAATTTTTTGAAGTTAACAAATTAATTTCTTGAACATCAAAAATTAAAATTACTTTGATGAATAGGCTGATAAATACAACAAACATAATCCCAAAAAAAATTATATATTCATCCAAAAAAAAAAAATCATCATTCAACCTATAAAGAAAATTTCACCGTTCACATATTTACCTTGCTTGAGTGAAGCTTGAAGTAAGTGTTACTTGAAGCTTGGAACTTAAAGGGAGCTAAAAATTGAGGCAAGTGGAGCTCAAGGAGATGAAAATGAAAAAAGAGCTGAGAATTAGGTCACTTTTTGGTATATCTGTCACATTGTCCGCCATACTATGTGGCAAACAAAGTGAGGGACAGGATGTGACACGTGTCAGCCAAAAGCCGTCCGCCACACTGTGTGGCAGATGAATTTTTGACTAAAAATTGTTAGTGTCAAAAATTCGTCCACTACACAGTGTAGCGGACGACATTGAAGGGGCATTTTGTCAAATTAAAATATCCGCGAGATCACGCGGGCAATCTGCTTTAGAAAAACATAAAAGAAAATATTGTTATATGCATATTGGACTTGTTCAAATTGGTATTACTTCCTTAACCAAGGAAGGTCTTGAAACTCATATATGGGCTGCTTTACGTGATGATCGCCATCTTAATTTTAATGACTCTCTTCTTGGCATAATTGAAATAAGCTTATGTAATGGTTCTATGCATTTCAATTGTTACCCCAATTTCTCAATCTCTTGGTCAGATCCATACATAATGGATGTGTTAATTAACTTTAAATATCAAGACACAAATGGTACAATATGAGGCCGCAAGCTCAAAATTTAGTGCTCATTTATCGCATCTATTACAAAGCTATGACAACTATATGTCCAACTTTCAAGCAAATAGCTGATCCGGGAAAATCAGTGATCCTATTTCAGTCTAATCCTGACAAAACTAATGTCATGTTACCTCATGGAATCAAGTTCAATGAACTTACTCTTCCAGAAGATTGGGGCAAATTAGAATTTGGTTTAAGATACTCCTCTCTGTTCCTAATTACGGGAAGAAAGAAAAATCTTCCAAGTCTAGGAAACCTTTTAGGAGATCTAGATTCTCTAAAAATTATAGGAAATAGGAACCTTCAAAACCTTCCAAAAATTTCACAAAACAAAAATATCCTAAAAAATTCTCCAAATCTAAAGTCATCTGCCACAAATTAATGTGGTAAACTGGTCATTATGCTAATAAATATTATACCAAAAATAAAATCAACGAACTTGTAATTGATGAAGGACTCAAAAAATAATTAAGTGATATCCTCCTCACTTCTTCTGATTCTGAAACGGATTCTACTAATAACTTAAACATTATTGATGAAGATGTCCAAAGTTCTAGCAGCTCCTCTACACAAGATCATTGTTCTGATCAAGAAGCTGAGTGTCATGAATGTAGTAGTAAAATTGATTCCTACAAAATAATTCTTGAAATGAATGGCTTAAATATTAATGTCATCACTTCTGAAAAATCTGTAATCCTTGATCTTCTAGACAAGATTGATGATCTTGAGAAAAAGAAACAAGTCATCTTCGAATATATTCACGGTGCTCAAAATTCCTCTGTACCTAATCAATCACAACAATTACCGACCATAGGTAATACTTTTAGTTTTTCTGCACTTATGAACATATTGCAAAAGGTAGAAATAAAAGATCCTACCATTCAAGACCTCCAAAGTGAAATCCTTATCCTCAATAGAGAGATTAGAACTTTTGCTGACTGTATTTCTCTCCTTGAATCTCCCAACAATGAAGAAGTCTTTAGTTAAGGAGAAGAGTATCTCTAACCAAATTCTAATTATGTCCCTAATCCTGAGACCAACCCTCCAAACCATTCTGATGATCCTAACCAAGAAATTCTTAATCTTGATAAAGTTACTTTTCAAAAATGGTATGTAAGTATCAAAATTGTTATCAATCAGGACTTCATCTTTGAAGGTATAGCTCTAGTTGATTCCGGGGCAGATCTTAATTGCATCAGAGAAGGGATTGTCCGAACAAAATATTGTGAAACTACCAAACAAGCCCTCACCACTGCTGATTCCAACAGGATGAAAATCAATTACAAAATCTCTTATTCTTGGGTTTGCAATAGTTGAATTTGTCTAAAATTCTATTTCATCGTAGTTCGTGCTCTTAGTTAATCTATCACTCTAGGAACACATTTCATGTCTTTTCTCAATCCTATGACCATTAATGATATGGTATTCACTCCAACATCATGGGCCAAGACATCAGTTTCAAGTTCATCAATTCTCCTTAAGAACAAGTTATTCATTCTCTAAAAAATGAACTTATTTTCTGTCAAAACCAAATATGCTTTCTAAAAGAAGATCTCAAATTTTAAAAAATTAATCGATATCTTGGTCAAGAAAAAGAAAAAAATTAAAGCTTTCCAAAATAAACTAGAATCTGAAATCTGTGCGGAATTTCCCAATAAATTCTGGCATTGCAAGCAACATAATATTGATTTCCCTATGAACCTGATTTCAGTGAAGGAAATATCTCAACTAAAGCTCACCCAATCCAAATGAGCCAAGAACTTCTTACCCATTGCAAGAAGGAAATTCAAGACCTTTTAGACAAAAATATTATTTGCAAAAGTTACTCCCCATAGGGTTGTCCTGCTTTCTATGTCAATAAGCAAACTAAGAAGGAACGTGGGGTTTCTCGTCTTGCAATAAATTATAAACCGTTAACAAAGCTTTGAGATGGATTCGCTATTCGATTCCTAATAAAAAAATATTTGTTAAATAGGCTCAATAAAGCCATTATTTTTTCAAAATTTGATATGAAATCTGAATTTTGGCAGATCCAAATCAATGAAAAAGATCGGTACAAAACTGCTTTTACCGTACCATTTGGTCACTTTGAATAGAATGTAATGCCTTTTGGTATAAAGAATGCTCCTTCTGAATTTCAAAATATTATGAGTGACATCTTTAATCGTTATATGGATTTTTCAATTATTTATATAGATGACGTTTTTATTTTTTCCCAATCAATAGATCAACATTGGAAACATCTGAATATTTTCCTTAAGGTCATTAAACATAACGGCTTAGTTGGTTTTGCCAAAAAGATACGTCTCTTCCAAACCAAAATTAGATTTCTTGGTCACAACATAGTCAATTGTTCCTATTGACAGAGAAATTGAATTTGCTTCTAAATTTCATGATGAGATTAAGGAGAAAACTCAGTTGCAGAGATTTGTAGGAAGTCTTAATTATATTGCAGACCTTTACCAAGACATGTACAAAGATACAAAGATTTTATATCAACGTTTACTGGAAAAATCCTCAACCTTGGTCTATTGACCACACTCAAGCTGTTCGCAGGATAAAGCTCAAAGCAAAATATCTACCATGTTTGTGTCTCGCTTTACCTGAAGCATATAAAATTTTTTAAACGGATGTTTCTGATTTTGGTTATGGAGGCATCCTAAAACAAAGTATTGAAAATAAAGAACAATTAGTTTGATTTACTTCTGGTGTTTTGAATACTACACAAAAAAATTATTCCACTATCAAGAAAAATTATATATATATATATATATATATGTGTGTGTGTGTGTGTGTGTGTGTGTGTGTGTGTGTGTGCCGGAATTTTTGGAACGTTAGCACTTGCTCGATCATTCATGCTAAGACAATAACATCCTAAAAACTTAACCAAATAATGCCATCAATCTGTGAGAGCAACTATCCATCAATTAATGTATTATTCTGAGTACACAATCATGATTGATAAACTAAAATAATTAAATCTTATAATGAACTACAGAGGTTCACCCATACAGGGGTTCTAAAGAGCATCACTAACTTAAGTTCACTAGCTCGCTTGCCTCTATCCAATTTCAAGTAGTCTAACGCTGGTTACTACATGCAGAAAGGAAGTCAAAGGAGAATGAGCTTTTGAAAGCTCAATAAGGTCACTCAAAATTTTAGTAAAGGGATACGAAAATTTTACAGATTTAATATGATTGCAATATGGAGGAGATTCAACTCAATGCCATAAACCAGATGCAAATAAGAACATTTTTTAGATACGATGCAAACAATTACATATGCTATCTAACATGAGAAATTGCAAAGCCACACAGGTAGTGCAGGGAAATCACTTAGCAAAGCCACAAATACGATGCTCACTAACACTTTACACTGGCTAGTTCATCAAGGTACTAGCCCACACCGATATCCTTTAATATACACCAACTCCCGCCAAACACACCAATGCAAATTCTCATGTCAATATGCAAAATGACAATAATTCGATAATGCAACATGTTATTCAATGCTCGATGGACAATAATTAATGAGCACCGATAAGAGTTTCAATAAACATTTTTAAGGCTTAATGAAAGGTTTATAAGGCAAATAATGCAACTTCTATCAATATAACAGAGTTCAAACGAATAACGATAACAAAACTATAGAAAATATGAAATCAATAATTAGGAGTTTGTTCGGATGAAAATCTTTTACCTCAAGCTATGCACTGCTATTCAACTTGTTCAAAATCCTCGAGTCAACTTAAATTGATAATTAAATTATTAGAATACAATCTAGTGACATATACTATGAACTCAAAGCTACTTTCTTAAACGGCACTCGCTCCGACACTCTCAATCTTAACCCAAAACAAAACAGATCCCTCAGATAGCCAATTTAACCGATAACACCTCACGCCCCGTAAAGCATTAAGACATCCCAACATTCATAATAAATGCTTCTAAAATGCTTTTATAGCTTAGAACATCATAATAAGTAAGAGTATGATTTTTTTTTGGATTTTTGAATATTTTGAATACAAATAATTTTCTTAAATACCAGAAAAAGCTCAAAAATAACAATTAATTCTTCTAACTCAAATAAAAGTCCCATAATTTTCATGATATCTTTATAATATATAAGAAAAATACATAAATCAAAATTGGAATTTAAAAAGCACCGAAACCATTTTAAAATTATTTGTTTTGTTACATCAAATGCGACATAGGTTAAGATAGTAAATCAACTCATAATTTTATGAAACTTTAACTGAGTTGTCTTTTTCCTATAAAAGCACTGCTGTTTTTCAGAATTTAATATTAGTTGTAAATGCTCAAAAAAAATTAGAATAGCTGCACTTGTGAATTTATTAAAAAATACCAAACGATATCAGAAAAGTATGAAATTTTTATAGAAATTCTAATATTGTACTAAGAACCATCCTGTAAAGTTTCAGAATTTTTCAATGATTGTACACTACTTAACAGTTACGTGGTACAGCTGTGCAAGCACAATGTACCACTTCACTGCGTAAACCCATTTATCTCGCTTCTTCTTCTTCCTTACTCCCTGCCCACACTCGGTACAGAGCACACTCATGGCATTACACAGCCCACTCACGGCAGCTTCACTTCCTTCCCATTTCTTGTTCTTTAAACCCACATCACAATACATACATACACACATTTCATACATTATACATCCACCAAAACCCCATCTTCACAATCACATGCAAACTCATATTTAAGCAGCTATACTCTTTTCTTCCCATCAAGCTACTTCACCCCCACACGGCTGTACACTTTCACACAGAACACTCACCCCCACAGTCCATTCTCCTGCACACAAACAACACACATACAATACACATTAATACACACAACACAAGCACACACTCATGCACCTTTCTTACGGCAAACCAACCTGTGTAAACCCATTTACTCACACAGCATATCATGGGTCTTCTTCCCCCTCTCTTTTCTTTTTCCAACACCCATATACACTGCTTAGAGCATACAACACACACAAACACACACACACACACAACCTACTCTCAATCTCCTTTCCTCTTGCTATAACCGGCCTGATTCGATAAAGCAACTAATACTAGAACTCCTGTCTGAAGGATAAGCCTGTGCCTTTGATATGAACTGCTCTGTCGCAACCTAAATCTAACTCCTGCGCTTGTGGAAGATCTAGAACAAAGGAAAAATAAATTGGGGCTTTCAGGCGAGGCACCCACAAAACACACGCACACAACCCATTTTAGTTCACTCTCTCCCCCTTAACTGTAATTACGTTAAGCATCGGAGAGAAAGGTTAAAAGAAAAGCTTACCGGAAAGAGCTTCGCCGGAAAATCCCTTCGATCTCTTCCCTTCCTCTTTCTCTCCCTTCCTCTTTCTCTCTCTCTCTCTCTCTCAATGGGTATGACGGCTTGAATGGGAGCCCTTAGTGGGTTGCACAGAGAAGTTTATATATATATATATATATATATATATATATATATAGACAAGAAAAGAAAACCCTTCTCACTTAGTTGTCGCTAAATCTTCTTACCCAAACTTAATATTGCAAAAAATATTGGTCCCAATGATGGAATATTTATGATAAATTATGTGCTAGGAAAATTATAAATAGGTTATTACGCCATCCCGTTTGACAAATCGTCGCTAATAAGAACACCGTTACTAAAGAAAATTAGTTGTCACTAAAAATTCATACAAATGCTAAGATAGATATTTCGTCGCTAAAAATTATATTAATGCTAAGAAATTTAAATTTGTCGCTAAAGGTTGTGGCTTAAATTCGATTATGCTAATCGTCACTAAATTAAAGACCTAAACTAATATCATTTATAACTGCTTTTGTTAAATTACAACTTATGTTCCTACAAATTTGTGGCTAAAGGTTTTCAATACAATTCGGTTGCCGCTAATCGACGCTAAATGTTGTGTATGAAAATCATTGTTAATAATATATATATATATATTGTAACACCCAAACCTTAATGTTGCCTAGCCGGCTAACTAAAATATATATATATATATATGGGGAGATGATCCGTTGAGAGCGCTAGCAAACTGGGTTAAGTTGCTAGCGCGATCTGGCCGTCCACGCGCGATCTGTGGACGGTCCAGATCTTTTTTTTACGTTTTTTTTAAGTCCGTCCGCTACATAATGTAGCGGACAATTTTTTGACAAAAATACCTTCCAGCTCCATCCGCTACATTATGTAGCGGACAGAGGCAGTACTTTTTCTCTCTCCTTTGTCTGATTAATTTTCTGCCATGTTTGATGTCCGCTACATTATGTAGCGGATAATTTTTTGACATAAATACCCTCCAGCTCCATCCGCTACATTATGTAGCAGACAGAGGCATACTCTTTTTCTCTCCTGACACGTCTGACTCTCATCTCGCCTCCTTTCTTCTTCTTCTTCTTCTCTCTCTCTTTCCTCTCCATCCTCCTTGCAGCAATGACAACAGCCCACAACATGGCCGAGCTTGACTCCGGCGTCGCCGCAGCAGAGGCGTTCGCCCCTTCCCCGAGCTCCGACCACCACAACCAACGCACCCACAAAGACGCGCCCCCACCACGCACCTGCTTCATGTGCAGCTCCGCCCTCGCGACGAGGATGCCGCCATTGCCTAATTCTATTCTCTTTCCCCTTTTTTTTGTTGAGTAATTGTGTTTGTATTACTGCTCCGGCAGCTTCACAGTGACGGCGGTGGTTTTGTGGTGCCTGAGCCTATGGTAAAACTGTGTTGACAGCGCTGGTGGTTACGTCGATTGGTGCTGGTGGTGCGCCGATTGGCGCTGGTGGTGCGCCGATTGCCTGGTAATGACGGTGATGGGACGGCATGGCGCCGGTTGGACAGTCTCAGTGCCGTCAGAGAAGAGCTCATCGGCCGACGACGGTTTGAGTGCAAAATTGGTGGCGACGGTTTGGACGATGGTGGTTGGGTGCCGCGGCAGTTTAGCTGGTGGCGATTGGGAGCAGGGGCGATTGGATCGTGGTGGCTGGTTGATGGCAGTTTTATGGTGGGTGGGCAATAGCAGTTTGATTGGTTGTGGTTTGGATTGTGGTGGTTGGTGGCGACGGCGATGATCAGATGGTGGTGGTCGGTAACGGTGGTGTTGGCTATTGCATTGCACAATTACTTTTATTCATAAAGCTATATATGTTCCAATCCAAGTCTTAGTTAGTCCCAGTTGAGGAACTTGCTAATTTTTACCATTGGAAAAGCATGAACTGGATGTGGGATCAAGGTTTTTTCGATCCTTCAATGGTCCTTCAGAATTAGTTTTTGTGGTGCAGAACAACCTTTACTATGTGGTCTGCACAATTCATCTGAAAATCTCGTGTTTTTGTTCATGCTACTAAATCCAAGTCAGGTAAAGAATCAAGTGCTAATTCCTTACATAGTAAAGGAACTTCTTGTTTTTGTTTCTGGCCAAAGAATTGTGCACATTTTGCACTGGAGGGAAAAAGGCCAATTCTTAGAGCTGAGAAGGAAAGAGAGAAAGCTAAGGAGACTGAGATGGAAAAGGCAATTGCAGTACAGTCTTCCGCTACACAATGTAGTGGACATCAAACATGTCAGAAAATTAATCAGACAAAGGAAAGAGAAAGAGTCAGAAAAAAGTGGTGCCTATTCGTCCGCTACATAATGTAGCGGATGGAGCTGGAGGGTATTTTTGTCAACAAATTGTCCGCTACATAATGTAGCGGACGTACTTAAAAAAACACAAAAAAAAGATCTGGACCGTCCACAGCTCGCGCGTGGACGGCCTGATCGCGCTAGCAACTTAACCCAGTTTGCTAGCGCTCTCAACGGATCAGCTCCCATATATATGTATGTATGTATATATATATATGTATGTATGTACATATATATATATATATATATATATATATATATGTGTGTGTGTGTGTGTGTATGTATGTATATATATATGTATGTATGTATATATATGTGTGGGGGGGGTGTGGGAGATGATTTGTTGCTAGTTGTGGTTCATTTCATTTTCAGTCCCTCAACTTCTAAGCAGCTCACTTAAAAAACCTCATTCTTCTCAAAAGACTAAAATTGACCCCTATCAAGGTCAGAACATGTCATTCCTGATCAAAGGAGAATATGGCTATACAAAACTGGTATAAGAGCATGCGAATAGCAAATGGCGATGAGTTCGAGCATAGTATGAAGTATATCATATTCTGGTCATAATAAATGAAAAACAACTCATTATAAATTAATCCAATTCGACTCCTTAGATGGCAATTTTTTAATAGGAAATGCTTTCTTACAACAAACTGAAAATCGACTATTTATTCAGGAAGAGTTTTATATTTAAATACAAAGTGATGCCAAGGAAAGTGGGTTCGTACTTACGTGGAGGTGCCACAAAGGCTGCAGTCCGTGTCAACTTCCAAGTATGCAAAGTGAGAGACAGCAAGGACGGAGTAAGGGCTGAGAGCAAGGCTTTCCAGACAGGCCGTGAGGAGTGGCAGTACTGCGGAAGCGAGGCTGAGACGAACGGGACCGGCAGTCGACAGTCCAAGTCAAGGTCCAAGTCAGGGTCTGCTACGGTCCGAAGTTACGGTCCAAAGTTACGTTTCTCTCACTAGAATCCAAGAGCTCCCAAATTCTAGAGTGAGAAAGTGATTTTTGTAAGAAAAGCCAAAAAGTCCATTTTTGAGTTGTAAAGTTCACTATTTATAGAAAACAGGGTGCTTATGTCATAAAGTGCCACATGTCGTCCCCTGGGAGTGACACGTCACCAGAGGGTCCCAAAATATCGGTTCTCCGTTGGACTACCGGTTCCCAAATTCACGTTGCCTGCCTCGCACAGCGTCCCTCTACCTGTCTGAGAAGACTGACCATACCATGACGGTGTGATCAGAGTAAACCCGTTGCCCCAGCCACCAATCCAAGCCCTTACTGAATCCCACGAGGTGCGTCAAGAGACGCGCAGAGAACCTGACAGTGGTGAGGGTTACCCCTGTAGCCAACTGCCAGGCGGGCTAGGCGCGATGCCCTCCAAGGACCTGCTCCCGTCCCGAAGTGACCCGGGGGTCATTGCCCTGGTGGTGTCGACGATCAATGGTAACATGGTCGCAGCTCAGTGCTCCGAGTCCGTGGCAAGGGGTCCTTTTGCCGGAGCCCCCTGTGACTGTGACGACGATGGCTGTGAGGTTGTGAGCCCATCCATGTACGAGGCAGACGCCCCCCCTTTGATTGAGACGGTGATGGCTATAAGGTTGTGAGCCCATCCCGGTACGAGGGCCGAAGCCCCCCCTTTGATTGAGACGGCGATGGCTATAAGGTTGTGAGCCCATCCCGGTACGAGGGCTAAAGCCCCCCCATTTGATTGAGACGGCGATGGCTATAAGGTTGTGAGCCCATCCCGGTACGAGGGCTAAAGCCCCCCCATTTGATTGAGACGGCGATCGCTATAAGGTTGTGAGCCCATCCCGGTAGCATACAACATGATTGTGGCGCATGGGCGCGGTGCCTATAGCACGATACAAAACCTGGTGCCGGGGGTACATGTTACGAAAGCGGCGCGGCGACGATCGTCGCGAAGCAATACTTGGTGCCGGGGCACGTATCATGATGATGGCGCAAGGGCGCGGCGACGAACGTCGCGAAGCAATACTTGGTGCCGGGGCACGTATCATGATGATGGCGCAAGGGCGCGACGACGATCGTCGCGAAGCAATACTTGGTGCCGGGGCACGTATCGTGATGATGGCGCAAGGGCGCGGCGACGAACGTCACGGAACAATATTTGGTGCCGGGGCACCTGTCATGAGAATGGCGCAAGGGTGCGGCGACGAACGTCGCGGAGCAATATTTGGTGCGGGGGCACCTGTCATGAGAATGGCGCAAGGGCGCGGCGACGAACGTCGCAGAGCAATATTTGGTGCCGTGGCACCTGTCATGAGAATGGCGCAAGGGCGCGGCGACGAACGTCGCGGAGCAATATTTGGTGCCGTGGCACCTGTCATGAGAATGGCGCAAGGGCGCGGCGATGAACGTCGCGGAACAATATTTGGTGCCGGGGCACCTGTCATGAGAATGGTGCAAGGGCGCTGGTCGTGTGTCTCGAAGACAGGATGTGAGCTACGTGTACCTGTCTTAACAATATAATGAATACAACATGTAGTAGTGATAAAGTTGGGGAGTGATGGTATGCGGTTGTCGGCGACGGGTCATTCGGTAGTAGCGCGCGACTTTGGGCGATGGGCATCTCGGAAGCGGTGTGCGGTCATGGATAAGGGACGTCCCGAGGTTGATGCACGACGGACGTCGTGAGGTTGATGCACGACGAACGTCGCGAGGTTGATGTACGAACGTCTGTGAACATCGTGGAGGTGCAAAGACTCGAGACAACAAGTGCGCGCGGGAGGGGAGACCATTGGCCAAAATGGGGGGAAGGCCAAGGCTAACCCCTCATGGAGGCCGAGGCCGACCCCCTGGGGTTGGCCAAGGCCAAATGGCCAACTCCCATGAAGGAGCCCAAGGCCACTCCCCCCTCTTGGTGAACTTCGGGCGCGCTGACAGTAGGAGGTTTGATGAGCAAAGACAAATCCAAAAGTTGCATTATGACAAGCGTGTCGACGTGAATCGTACCTACATGACGAACGAGCTGTCAAAGTTACGTACAAAGCGTACGAAGTGTACGAAAAGGGGTTTGCGCAGAGGGGTGAACCACCGGGGGAAAATGGCCGAGGCCAAGCCCTCCAGGAGGCCGAGGCCGACCCCCATGGCCTGGGGAAGGCCGAGGCCGACCCCCATGGCATGGGGAAGGCCGAGGCCGACCCCCTGGGGTTGGCCAAGGTCATTTGGCCATCTTCCATTTTTCGGAGCCCAAGGCCACTTCTCTTTTTCCGAACTTCGGGCGCGCTGTCGGTAGGTGTTTTGATAAGCAATGACAAATCCGGAAGTTGTGTTATGACGAGCGCGTTGCCAAGAATCATACCCACATAGCGATCAAGGTGTCTAGGTTACGTACGAAGCGTACGAGGGGAAAGAAGTACGAAAAAGGGGTATGCGGGAAAGGGGTGAACCACCGGGGGAAAGTGGCCAAGGCCAAGCCCCCCAGGAGGCCGAGGCCGACCCCGATGGCCTAGGGAAGGCCGAGGCCGACCCGCTGGGGTTGGCCAAGGCCATTTTCCCCCTTGACCCCGTTTCTCCAAATGCGCCGTCGGCCGATATTTTTGATGAAAAGGTGTTCGGATGGTCTCGGCGTGACGATCGCGCTAGCGTTAGTGACGTCGACGTGAAATAAAATGTCTAAGTCACGTACGAAGTGCGCGGAACAAGAAAAACACGTGTCTTGGGCGCACGGGCGCTGACCGGTTTGATGCGTTGGAAAATTGACCGTTGACAATGTCGACGTGTTCGCGTGAAATGGGACCCCTATTGGGCCCTTGGGTACGACCAGAATAGGTTGGGAACACAAAGTAAAAAAAAATTGTTGTTAAAATATGCTACTTAAAAATGTAAATTTGGTTTTCATCCAGAAAAACTAGGAGAAATCCAAAAACATATCAAGAGTGAGTCTCTCTACGTAGCCCAGCGTGGTGAAGAGAGACAGCCTCATGAAAAAAGTTACTTGAAGAAGAAGTAATCAAGGAAGAATTACTTGACGAAGAAAAAATCAGAGAAAATGATAGTTGGGTTAAAGAAATAAACTAACAGTGTCAATGCAAACTAGGGAAAAAATTACTAGTCTTGATAGCATAAAAAAGATGTCAGAAAATAATTGTTGATCCATCAGCAATTATTTAACCCTAAAACAAACACAACAGCTATATAACTCTAAAAAATGTATACTATAATGAAAAATAAAATGTACATAGTTCACGAGGGCACGGGAGCCGGATACCCATTTTAGAAGTTACTATGTGTTGTATATCATGTTTCAGTAAAAAGGCAGGAACTTAGCTTCTGCATGCCCATGCAATTGTATGATGTTGTGGTCTACTGCTATGGCTGTTGTACTTTTTGTGCCCTCTATTTCAGTTACTCCTCCATGGTTATTACAAAACAATTTGTGTAATAACCATAATTTTGGCCAACCCAGAGAGCTACGGTCAGGACTAATGAGGGCTAGTTATAGCCAGTGGCGGAGCCAGGATTTCAACCCAGGGAGTGCTAAAAATATCGCATTAACCTAATTAACCTAATTTCAACAACCCACCATTCAACTAAATCATAGATATCTCAATCCAATTGGGTCCCATCCTCCATCAGCAATCTCAATTCTCAAATGCTCAATGCAAAATCAACAATCTCAATTCTCAAATACTCAATGCACAGTTAAACAATTATATACAGAATGAAAATTGATATAAAGAAGTCTAACAATTAGAACTAAATCACAGATATCTCAATCCAATTGGGTCCCATCCTCCATCAACAATCTCAATTCTCAAATACTCAATACATAGTCAATATTCTTAATTCTCAATTCTCAAATGCTCAATGCACAGTTAACAAAATTATATAAAGAATGAAAATTGATATAAAGAAGTCTAATAATTAGAACTGTCGATCACAAAAAATGAAGAGTCTCTATCATATCATCCCAGTAAATTATAAACAAAAACATTTGACCAATTCAAAAAAATTGAATTGGGTCTTTTGGTGAGCTCTATATAGGTATGTGGTGTGATAATGTTTTCTAAATTCTTTTATGTCCATTACTTTGTCTCTTGAATGTCTTTATGTAATTTGATTGCTCTTTTTGTTTTTGTGTTCGTTGTTAATTCATGAAAATTCATATGGAATGAGGTGCCAGCTATAGTCCGTCGGTAAATGTGTAGGTGACTGAAACTAAGTCCTATTAGCCTAAGTCCGTCGGTAAATGTTTAGGTGACCGAAACTAAGTCCTATTAGCCTAAGATTTTAGGTCAAGTTGTACTCATCATGGTTTACAGTTAAGCTTTAGGTCAACTTGACGGGAACTAAGTCCTATATTAGCCTAATGTTGGGTAAGTGTGTAGGTGATCATAAATAATAATTTCGTCATATATTATGGACCACCACTACTCCGCCAATGGATGTTTTTGCAATAATTTACAATAGAATCATTATGCTTATTTACTTATTTATTCTTTTCTTTTTGGGTGTGGGATGGAGTGGGGGTGGGGGGAGGTATAACAAGGACAATGAGTAAAACGCTGTCATTTATTCTGAATCTCCTTTATTCACACATTTTTCCAAGTGGAATGTTTAAATGGAATGTTTACCTTAGACCAGGAGAGATCTAAACATGCAATAGAAGCCTCCTAACCCTTGATCACCTTCTTTCCTTGGTGGATCTGCTCTAACATGTAAAACCTAGTTAAAGGTGTTCACTTACGACAGCAAACACTTAAAAAACCCTCATGCTATTAAAAACTGTCATTTTCAATTTCAATCACAGCCTAAAAAAAATCATAACTATTAGAAGTATTGCATTATGGACTTAAAATTTGAGATAATCCTACAGTTGACATGAACTTCCTCTAGTTATGTAGCACCATGAATTATGAGTGGAAAGGTAAATTGTGGCAATCTTAGTGGTCTTGGATGCTAGTTGACTTGATGTAAAGATCAAGTAGAACAAAATACAACCTAAGGAGCCAGATAGGCAAAATCTCAATAGTTCAAGCACTTTCCAACTCTTACATGGTCTTCAAATCCACAAAAACAATAGCTTATAAACATGTCGTTGATTTAGCTCACTGAATCAAGAAACATTCTCTAAAACGGAACAATCACATCATTCGTTTCTTGATTTCTTTCAATCTTTCCCTCTTAAATTCAGCTGAGTTTGGAATGCTGAATTTAGTGGATGTTTTTGCATTTGTGGTATCCAGTAAAGCAACAAATCAAAAGAAAATAATGCAAACGATTGAGACAAGTTTAAAATCTGTACCGGAGTTGTAACTCTGGCCGGAGTTGGTGAGGCCGTGAGGGTCGCCGTAGGTCGCGCGGCGTCGGGGGGAAGACTGGGGTCTCGCTGGAGGTGGCGCATGTAACGCCCCGGATTTATATTAACGGAGCGTTAATGCCGAAATACAAAGATCAGATAATTCCATAATTATCAGAAGACTTCAAATTGGTAAATCAGAGCATACACTAAAATTCCAAACAAGACAATATCGAAAGTCCCCCAAACGAAATCAGAAAACCCTAAAATATCAAATATATCCCAAACAGTGAATCAGAGCAGACACTAATAACTCCCAAGAGTACATCACTAATTGTCATAGGGCCCAAAGCCTTATACAATCCAAAAACTTTCTCCAACACGGAGTTCAAAACGAAACCTAAATAATACCAACTTGTCTTAATTAAATACACTTAATGTCAATACTAACTCTGAAATAAGGCAGCTAACTTTGGTCACACAGCTAGCCCTTCAAATCTGAAATCCCACCTACTAACCACCTGAAAGGAAAAATAATAAGGGGATGAGCCAAATGCCCAGTAAGGTCGCTCAAAGGACCAATCAGTCGGAACCCAAAGATAACAGAGAAACGAAATTTCGGAAGCACCAATTTGTTTTAACGGAACAGATAATCAAACCAGATTTCGAATGTCAAAAACGCTTCTGAATACAAAGACAGACACAAAGGTTTCAACAGACAATATTTCAAAGGCACACCAATTTCGACTGAATTGAGGTCAGACCAAATTCAAATGTCAAATTATATCAGAGTACAGAAATAGACACTAGACATGTCAGACCAAATATCATATGCCAAAATATATCAGAGTTCGGAAATAGACACTAGATATGTCAGACCAAATATCATATGCCAAAATATATCAGAGTTCGGAAATAGACACTAGATATGTCAGACCGAATATCAAATGCCAGAATATATCAGAGTTCGGAAATAGACAGTATCGGACCAAATATCAAATATCAAAATACATCTGAGTTCGGAAACAGATAGTATCGAAACAGACACTAGAGAGCCATTCAGAAAGTGGTCACATACGTCACTCCTGACATATGAGGCCGGTTCGGAAAGTAAGATCGCGATCTCTAGCTCAACTCCCCTGAGCTAGCCCACGTTTCAATCCACGTGGGTAAGTCGGAAATAAGTCACATACACTGTGACATGGCTCATAAAGTCACCAAAACAAAATCTCAAAATAACCGTTATCAAATATCGGACAAATCAAACCATATTCAGAAGTTTCAAAATCACATTATCAAACAACGAACTCATCAAACAATAAGTGGAGTTCACGAAAATAATAACGATCATAAATCACTGAAACGACGATATCAATACGTCAATATTCTGAGGTCAAACAAATCTGACGGAATTTGATTTTTCACAAATCATAGAACTGACAACAAGTCATTCTTAACAAAGTTCAAAAGCAAAAACGAGATGAAGAATCATTTATCCCCATATGAAGAGACTCGGATTTCAAAAGAATTGACAATGAGTTATTCATAACCATGGTCAAAACAAAGGGAAAAGAACGTCACTTAACTCAATTCGAAGAAGTTGAGATTTCCAAAAAGAAACTAAAGACTCACATGAGCGATTGGTCCATCGCTGATTCAAATTTTCGGAAGTAAACCCTTACCTTAATCAAGCCTCTTGAGAGTCACAAATCCTTAAGCTCCTCCTTAGAGCTTCCAAATTTTCCAAGCCATCTTCTTCAATCTCTCTCTTTCTCTTCATCTTCCTCTCTCTCTCTCTCTCTTACAAGGAGAAGAAAAGAAACAGAGAATCCCCCAAAAAAAGGCTAGAAATGGAAAATAGAACACTATTTATATAGAGGGACAAAAATTTTAAGTTTGCATTCGAATGAACCACTTTGAGTCGACTAAAACACACTTTGAGTCGACTGAAACACAAACTTTGAGTCGAATGAAATTTTTTTTTTTTTTCACTTTCAGTCGACTAAAACACCACTTTTAGTCGAATAAACCTCACTTTTAGTCGAAGCTTTCCAAAAACACTGTTCGCAAAACACTGTTCAAAATCACTGTTCACATTTACTGTTCATAATTACTGTTCAAAAATCACTGTTCATCGACCAAACTTTTAGTCGACTGAAATCACACTTTTAGTCGACTAAAACATTTAAATTCGACTGAAACCCTTAAATTCAACTAAAAGTCCAGAAAACCATTTTTACACAATTGAAACACTTTTTAGTCGACCGAAACACTCTTTTAGTCGACTAAAACCTTTTAAATTCGACTAAAACTTCAGAAAATTATTTTTATTCGAAGCCAAAATATTTTCCTTCGACCGAATATTTCAGAACTCAAAAACTTTATAATCAATAAGTTTAGATTCGAATGAAACCACTTTCATTGAACCGAAAATTTCAGAAACAGTCTCAATTCATTTTCTTAATGTTAACAAAAGACCACAAACTTAATTAATCAAAAATATTATTTTCGCACAAGGAAAAGAAAATTTCGGGGTATTACAGCGCAGGGTCGGGGGGAGGACGGGGGTGTCGCCGGATGTGGCGCCGCGTCGTAGGAAGGACGGGGGTGTCGCCGGAGGTTGGTCGCTGTGAGGGAGGGTCGCCGGAGGTGAGAATGTCGGTGGGTGGAAACGATGGACAGAGAGAGAAACGGGGAGAGAGAAAGAAAGGAGATCAGTTTGAACTAAGGGCAGACTTTTAACGATAGAATATCCCGTCAGTAAAAGTGTTTTGAACATTTGTACCGACAGAATTTTTAACGACGGTAGCATTCCATCGCTTAAATATTTTTAAAAAAATCATCGAAATTTATAAATCCTCCAAAAAAATTTAGCGACAGTGTTTTCTGTCGGCAAATTTTTTTAGCAACAAATTCTTCTGTCGGCAAAACATTTTGCCGACGGTAAAACCCGTCGTTGAAAGCTCTTATAGCGATGCAATTGCTTCCGTCGCAAAAAATATATTTTCTTGTAGTGCATTCCTTTCTATTGCCCCTGTGTAATATTTTTTTTCCAGTATAAATAAAAAAAGTATTGAGTTTAGTACGACGTTTTTCTACTGCACTTTTCAAACCAATATCCTGGAAGTTTGAGAGTGTTTGCTGATAGCCATAAGCCAATTCTGAGGAACGTAAGGCATCGAGTTGTGTGTCCACTACGTAAAAAGTTTGGATATCGAAAAGTAACAGGAGAAGCATGGCGGGCGTACCTTCAAGGACCAAGAACAGTATCTCTGAAAGTAGCATTATATCCTGAAATAACCTTCTGGTTTATATTGTATGTGACAAAGTATTAGGGTGCATAAAATAATATTTTTCTAAAGTTTTGGGATTAAATTGTAAATATATTAAAGTATTAGGGTTATCTAGTACTATTGTGGGAGGAGATTTAATCTGGACCGTTCATAAATCACTGATAAACGGTCAGATCGTGTTCGCAAGTAAAATAAATTGCCTACGCAGGTAGTGGATTGCGACCCTATATATGAAAGTAAAAGCTGAGCCAATGCTGTCATGTCACCGCCTACATGGACATTCTCTCATTTTGCTAGTTGGATTTAAGTAATGATAATATAAAATTGATTTTAATTACTTACAATTGTCACTTTTTATTTTTAGATTCGGTTATCTCTCACTAACCAGTTAAAATTTTTCTTATCAGTTTAAATTTAAACTTGGAAAGTAATTTGCAATTATAGCACGTTAATAAATTTTTTATAATTAAAATTTTCTCATTAATTTAAGTAATATCTGATTCCACAACTATTCCCAAAGTAGTTGCACAAAATAAAATTCTTGAATAAAATATAATAACTTATCGATGTAACCCTCATATTTTGTCTGCATTTAAATTATAGCAATACTTCAAAATTAAATTCAAAACCGCCATTATTTTTCCTTACTTTTTTCCAAGTTCTCCTTAATTTTGTCTTCCTGAAATCTTGGCTTTTTTTTGTTTTTTTTTTTTCTTTTTCACATATCAAACTGCTTTCAATGGAAGTGGCCATCCTCCGATGAAGTGGTCAATTGAACTACCTTCTTTATTTGAAAAATAAGCTCTAATATTTCAATTTGTGATCGCTTATAATAGAATCTTTGACATCTTGCTATAGTTTTATTGCTTATGTCCAACGCACGGTTTTCCATGTCAAGGAACATATATATTCATGCACTAGCAACAAATATATTAACACTTTAACACTAAGACAAAGTATGGAGAGGTAAATTTTATATGGATATTTAATTTAATTTAATATGACCCAACTTAACATGAATTATGCAACTTTCCCGTATGCAACGCACCGGTCAAAACTAGTTATTCTATTGCTTTACAACATATATCTTGTGGTCCACTACGTATAACAGGGTTTAACTGTAAAAATATGTACCATAACTGATGTTGGAATATAAAAGGAAAAAAAAAAAAATCTGGCTTAAGTTCTCTAATTAGTTCCTCCTATTCTTTTACCTCGTCGGTAGCATCCTAAAGTTTCATGAATAGGAAAAGGATTAATTAACCACATCGCTGTATTTATTGTTTGACTTTGATCTGTTCTTAGTTTAGTAGAAACCCATTCCCCCAAAAAAATGGTAGCAAAATTTGATCTCCGCATAAGACAAGCTTGCAGAATTTGTCCTTTCGTTCTGTTAACTCGAAAGCATCCTTTATGTGCAAATTAATACCCAGAGTATGAAGCGTGTGTTTGGTGTCAAATCGAACCAAACTCTCCTTCTTTTAAACAAATGTTAACATTTTGTTTTTCTCTTCTATGTCATCGTTCCCCACTGCCATTGGCATATAAAGAGAAGACCTATTCGAATTATATAATCCATTTTTACGTGAAAAATTGATGAACTTAAAATCTACAAGCTTCAGATTTTAACCTACTTGACGGTTATAATTTTGTTCAAAACAAAGTGTCAAAATACAATGTTAGACACAAATTAAAATAGGTCCCGCAGGTGAAAGAAGTGACTGCAAAGCAAAAGAGCCCAAACACACGCTTCATACTCTGGGTATTAATAATAATAGCAATCTAAATGAAAATTCTAACTGTACCCGTGTTCTAAAAAATGAAAGGTCATTAACGGCCATCTTTTCATTTATCATCCTTTCTTCTTACAGTGACTTCTTCACAGAGATACAGAGTTCATGGTCCTTTTTCCTGTACCAATTGAGCATGAACAAAGAAAGCAACCTAGCTAAAGGCTAATCAGCCTCCTATCACCCCAAGAGAGGCCTTAGTGCTTTAAATGAGCTTTCATCCCAGCTCAAAGAAGGACTATTTCGGGGACATGGGGTTGAGCAGGTCTATCACATTTAATCGGGGACATGGGGTTGAGCTGCTTTCCACAATTTGGAACCCGAAGCTTCAAGACCTTCAATGGTTCCACAGCAAGGGAAAGTGGCTATCAAAATTGATCCATGGCCAGAGGGTTCTTGTAGCACTCACCTGTTGAGGTATTTTAATAAGATTTCAAGATTGATACTTGTCGTAAGTGTGTTTTTTTTATTATTGTTAAACTGACTTTCAGTGAACCATGACTAACTTTCAGGTCGGCGAGTCCAGTACTATCTACTACTTCTCATGGTAGACATCTACCATTTAGGCGCATTTTTAGCGCACCAGGAAGACTTGAGCATGCGCTTGTTTCAGTATGGATTCATTTCCTAGAATATCTCCATTCAAAATTAAAGGATTAAAACATGAATTTCATCTTCAATAACAGCCATGGTTTCTACCAACTTCCTTCTTATTTGTTTGTTGATAATATGTTCATTTCACAGCATAGGGAAGTGGCTAACAAAATTGATCCAGAGCCAGAGGGTTCTTGTAGCACCCACCCATTAAGGTATCTTAACAAGATTTCAGTATTGATACTTGCCGTAAGGGTGTCTTTTCTGATTGTTAAATTGACTTTCAATGAAACCATGACTAATTTCCAGGCCGGCGAGTCCAGTACAATCTACTGCTTCTCATGGTAGACAGCTGCCATTTAAGCACAATTCTAGCGCACCAGGAAGACTTGAGTGTGCGCTTGGTTCAGTATGGATTCATTTCCTAAAATTTCTCCATTCAAAAGGATTAAAACATGAACTTCGTCTTCAATAATAGCCATGGTTTTACCAACTTCCTTCTTACTTGATTGTTGATTATCTGTTCATTTCACAGCAAGGGAAAGTAGCTATCACTATTGATCCAGAGCTAGAAGGTTCTTGTAGCACTCACCCGCTGAGGTATCTTAACAAGATTTCAGGATTGATACATGCCGTAACGGTGTTTTTTCTGATTGTTAAACTAACTTTCAGGCCGGCGAGTCCAGTACAATCTAGTGCTTCTCATGGTAGACAGCTACCATTTAGGCGCACTTTTAGTGCATTAGGAAGACTTGAGCGTGCGCTTGTTTCAGTATGTATTCATTTCCTAGAATTTCTACATTCAAAAGGATTGGAATTGTTTAAAACACTAATTTCATCTTCAACAGCCATGGTTTTTACCAACTTCCTTCTTACTTGATTGTCTATTCATTTCAGCAAGATCCCTCTCCATCTATTACTTTGGCTACTGGTGCATCACCCTCTGGGTCTAGCACAATTTGTGAGGTTAGAAGAAAATTGTTAGACAAGTTATCTTATTTTCTATTTGGAGGTAGTTACCGAATGGTTACAAATGGTTAGTGCTTAAAACTTCAGAGCGACATAGAGAGATCAAGTGATCATCCTTCCAGAGACTCCACGTCCTCACGGCTCCATTACGTGGCCAAACTGCATGTCATGCTCTACTGGTTGATGGCATCACTTGGAGGACAACTAATTGGTTATTCACTCACTATCACAGGTATCCGTCACTTGAAGTTAGGCATATATATAAAAATAAAAATATATATTTTCTAATCCAAGTCACTTAACAAATTTCTAGATTTGAATGAGACTTTATTGAAAGCTTATGTGCTTAAATTGTTATAAGACTTTTACAGCTTAATTGAGTTTCGAAAGAGGTGGGGGCGTCAAAGGGTGGATGGGTCTGATTCCTAGTAGTGCTTGTCCGGGACTGTGGCGGCTGCGACGGCGAGCAGTGGAGGGGGCAGGGTGGAATGGGGGGGGGCAGCAGCGTGTGTGAGGGAGTGAAAGGTGGACAGAGGAGCGAGAGAAAGAGAGAGGAGTAAGAAAAGAAAGAGAGAAAGGAGAAGCGAAGGGAGAAAGAGAAGAAAGAGTAGGGTTTTTTGGAAGAAAAAGAAAGAGTCGGGTTTTTTGGTGTTAATGTGCTTTAGTAACGGATTTTGGCCTTTGTTAAAGGTCATAAAAAAAATTGACAAGATAAAATTTCACCGATGAAAAGAGTCCATTTGGTAATAATCCATCGCTAAAGGCCTTTCAAAAAGTTTTTCAAGAAAAAAAAAAAACAGGAAAAGTCTAAAAAGTACGACTAGCAACGAGTTTTCAGTGGTAATATTATGTCAGTAAAAACCTAAATTTAGTAGCGGGTTTTTACCGACATAGTATCATGTTTATAGAAGTAATTTTTAGCGGTGGAATAATGTCTATGGCTAAAAGTCCATAGGAAAAAGGCATTTTTCTTGTAGTGTTCTCAGTCTTTGTGTGATTGTATAATACCTTTGTCCTAGACCCACATTTTTGTTCTATCCCATCCCCTAAAGGGCCACTGCGGTACCAATCAAACAGATGGTTGTCGCTACTATGACGATGTAGTAAATCTTAACGTCGAACGATCAGATAGTTTTCTTATCAAATGAGTGAAATATCATAAACAACATATTTGGAGCATTTGGAGCCATACCAGAGGCATTCCAAGGGATTAGCAATACACTTTTCACTCGTTCTGGTTTGAAGGTGGAACCGAATCGTGTTGGGCTCCCAAAGTGTTGCCACTATACCAATTACGTTTTATCCCAATTATAGAAGGGTAAATTGCACTAAACCCTTTGAGTTCTATATCCGGTTCTCATGCATGTTTGTGCGCTACTTAAGTTGTTCCAGAATTTGATAAATTAGAATATTCTTTTCAATGGAATTTTTCTTCTGGCTACTCAGCTATGAAGTTCATCCATAAGGTACGAGTCATTCATGATCGTAAAGATTCATCAACTAAAGTAATTAATATTTGACTCAATTCTCATATAGCTATAATAACAATAACAATAAAAAATACACCTAAAACTGAAATAATGTATTGTTTTTACCTCATTCATTTGGAAAAATTTTGTACAAGATGAAGCACATTAGATTATGGAAGCGACACATAAGATTTTTTTCCGGTTCTTTTATTTTATTTTATTTTTAACCTCTTTTACTCAAGCAAGACATTATCATGCTTGTTTTTATGTTCTTTTTCCTATTTACGCCTACTTATTAGCTTTTTTACATTAATTTACTATTAACAATTCGTGGGTGTAATTGGCCCAATTTTCGTGAACCATATAAAAGTAAAAAATCAATTTTGTAGATTTTAGAACTCTACCTAATCACTGTACATATTTATCAGGTCTTAATTTTAAGTATTAACATCTCAAAAGTACGCTAATATAACAAAATAAAATCTCACAAATGTTAAATGAGAAACAACAAAGATTAATACTTTGAAAATTAAAAAAAAAAGTTCCTACAGAAGCAATATACAAATAGAAAATGACTTAATTATTGAAAGTACTTTTAAAATATCAAAATAATAGGTTACTTAAGCAATTAATTTTTATTATGTAACTTCGAATTCTAATAAAAATCGTACTGTCTTACATATGCACACACACACAAAAAAAAAAAAAAGAGAACCAAACTTAATATGACTTAATTTTGTGAAGTACTCGAACTCTAAAGAGTCACCTCATTAGTTCATTAAAGTAGGGTGTAATTTGATTACGCACTTGTAACAAAGTCTTACGATCAACACTCTTGACTTTTCTCTTCCAATACCATACGATACCAAAATATACCGACACTAAATTATCAAAGTGTATAATACAAATTTGGAAATATGGAATGAGTGTGTTTCGGGTGAGAGAAAAGGACCTTTGGTCTCTCTCTCTCTCTGGGGGGGGGGGGGGGGGGGGGTGTTATTTTTGATGTGGTTGGCCGAAAGCCTATTTATAGAGAGAAAATGGGACAAAGCCTTGGAGGATAAGTAAATAAAATAGGTAACGTGGCCCCTTATCCACCGATCAAAAAATGCATTCCACCGTGTAAGGAAAAGAGCAGCCGTGGCTGCTTATTGCCACAATTTCTGCCACACGAAGGAAAGAATAGGTGGGCCCAGCCGTTGCCAAGTCACCGCCTAAGAAGGAGGACTAGGTGTGGAGCCTCTCTTACACACAAAAAAACATTGGTGTGGTGGGGCCCAGGTGTTTGAAACAACTAAAATACAACGTCCACCTAGACCTGGCAAAAAAAGACCCCTGACCCGCGGGTCGATCCTTAAACGGCCAAAAAACTCGGGTACGAGTATATATTTTGAAGATCCGTGGAAAACATACTCGTACCCGAACAGACCCATGATTTTCGGATCAGTCCGGGTCAGATGCGGTTTACCCGGGCTACCCGTTTTTCCCCTATAAAAAGTGCTAGGATTTTCATTTCATTCTTCTCATCTTCTTATCTGTGACCGCCCTCTCTCTGAATCTCTGTCTCTCTCTATCTCTCAAACTCACTACACGCCGCTGCTCTCTGCCACCCACGCGCCGCTCTCTGTCACCCATGACGTCGCTCTTTCACACCCACGTCTGTCTCTCCCACCTACCAATCAGATCTGTCGACGACCACTTTACTCCACATGATCTCGACGATGTCCCATCGTCCCTCTCACGCTCCTCTGCCAGATCCGTCGCAACTCCTCCTCCAATGTCTCCCATCAGCTCCGACGCAGGTCAACCTCGTCGACTCCGACTTATTCTCATACGCCATGACCGAAGTGTCCATCTGCGATGATACCAACTATCAGGGGCGGATGCAAAGCATGGCCAAGGGGGGCCATGGCACCCCCCCAAATTTGAAAATTTGTGTTTAACTATTTTATGTAATGGTTAATCAAGTTTAAAATATTTAGGAAACTTGTCATTATATTGTAAAAACCTTAATGTATTATTTTATTTATTGTGTCTTTGACTTTTTGTCTCATCGGCTGTCATATTTTTTTGTTTTTCTCGTTCACTTGTTCATCTTCATTCTTTCAAATTTCAAAGTTACAGTTATAAAGAAAATATCAAAGTTAGTTCTTTTAAATTCTTGCCGTATTTTAACTGTGATTATTTTTCTCGTACAATTAATAGTAATACAGAATATAGATCGACAATAAGAGGTAATTTTTCTATAGAAAATTAGTAATTTGTTGTTACCAATTTAAGTAAATCAGTATGAATAGTGAACTTGTATGATTAGTTGTCAAATTATGTAATCTATTTTCCATTTAACACATCAAATAGTGACGCGAATTTTTTTACGGTAGCCATTAGTTTTTCTTATAATTTTTTGGCACCCCCCGATTAAACTTTTTGGCTCCGCCCCTGCCAACTATGACGCCTTCACCGTGCTGTTGGATCTGCCGAGCTGTAAAATTTGTTTACGAAATAAATTTTTTTTCAGATCTATTTGTAAAATTTATGTTAATTTTTTTATGTATTAATTATGTTACTATGTCATAGGAACTAATTTATAAGTGATTTTTGGTATTTTTATTAAGATATTGATCTTATTGTGTTAGGAAACTTAGGAGTTGAGATAATTGTGTTGGAGTTGAGATCATTGTTGTGGTAACCAAAAAGAAGGAAAAAAGTATTTTGAAAAATGTGTTAATAAAAAAAAATCATAAATAGGGTAATACCCTACCCGCAAGGTAGGGTACGGTTCTAGAAAAACCCTACCCGAAAAAATCCTGGATAAATTATACCCGACCGGTTTTTATTCGTACCCGACCGGATTTTACCCGTACCCGGTGGATATACCCGTTTGCCAGATCTACGCCTACCACACACCAACGCGAGACCACCATGCACCTGGCTAGTAACCCAACCACACGGAGCCCATCAAAACCTGCCACCACCGCAACCGCACCCGCCACTACCAAACCCAATACATCCAACCTTTCTATTAAAAGGGGGAGCAACTATGGGAGAGGGGGGAAGACAACCCTAGAAGATAGGACCTTTTTTATAAACTCACCCACCTTCTCTAAACCAGCGGCACTTCTGCGCCCGTGAATTCAACTTGACACTCCACCAAAGCTACCTGATACACTAACATCGGCAGATATTCTGCCCACCAAAACCACACTGAGTAAGCGCAACCGCCCACCCCACGCTCCAACGCCACTGATCTAGCATGACACCCCATGAATAGTCCATTCTGTAGCCACAGATCTAGCATCAAAATACATCAGGCACGTGGAGATTCTAAAATAAACTAAAAACACACGAAAATTCATCACACAAAGGGAAATCCTACTACCACACCAACGCACGTTAGCGGAGACCGTCAGTGGTGGCGGAGACGCCGTGTGTATGTGGGGGAGATAAGGGTGTTTTCGTGGGGGGGGGGAGAGAGAGAGAGAGAGGCACTTGTAAAAGAAGACAACTGTATGTGTGAACGTGCGTGCATGTTAGAGAGAGAGAGAAAGTACTGAATGGGTTATTTAATGGGCCAATGGCACTAGGTGAGAAGAGGAAACGGCTCTATGTGAGCTAGACTTCAATGTTTGGAAAGGCACAAATCTTCTAATGCGTATTTTTTTAGCTGAATATAATGAATCGTGAAGTATTGAAATGTTAAACATATACAAAAATTTGTATTTTTTTCTTTACAATTGACATGGATACAAAATTGGAGTTTTTATCAAAGAACTGCATATACGCTCATGAGATGCATACAATACGCGAATCAACTATCTATGATCAAGTTCAAAGAAAAGCGTAATCCAATTGGAGAATGAATATTGATCTTTGCATTCATTGTCTTCTTGTGTATTTCTCATCTATTCCAAATCTCTTAGTCAGCTGCTTCGATTTCAGGTGGCATACTCGGTCTGAACTCCTATTTAGCCGAGTTGTCCCATGACCAACACTTGGCGAAAGTAAAGGCCAAGGAAAACAATTTCTGTGTGCAGTACGATGTTCTTATAATTTTCATAATATCAGTGGTTCCCTTATCAGCTCTGCTATCCACCTTGGTTGCAAATAAGTCATGCTTCTGGTGGGGTCGAAAGCCAGTGCTATGCATTGGATCTCTTCTTCTGATTCCTGGCTACGCTTTGGCCCTTAGTTGTGTACAGATTCGATGTCTGATTGGAGGACTGGTTCTTGTGGGATGTGGCACAGGGTTTTTGCACCAGGTATGAAATACTTCCACTCCCTAATATACATATGACATTAGTGTATCAATTATATTTCTACAAAATATCAGATTCAAAGCTTTTGTTGTCGCAATGTTAATAGGTGATCCCCGTCATATTATCTGAGATATTCCGACAAGAAGTCGGTCGAGCCGAGATGGTACATCTGAGTATGATCACATTAGGCGAGATTATGGCCCTTGTGGCCAACTTGATCGCGTCTTACTATCCCATGTCGGGTTGGAAATGGTCATTTGGCGCTCCACTTATTCCCTGCTCCATGCTAGTCGTGGTGTCTTCCGTTTTAAGTGAGACACCAAAAGGGTTACTTCACCGACATGAAAATGCCAAAGCACTTGAAATTCTGAAGAGGCTCCGAGGAGTTACAGATGCTAAGAACGAATTTCAAGAGATTTGTACAGAAGTGGAGAACCACAAGGATGCTGAGCCACTACAAGGGATACTCCATATCCACAGTCGTCCCAAGCTGGTCATTTCTACGATAGCCGGTGTATCACTGAAATTACTAAGGATTGGTTCCTTAGTATTTTTCGGGCCACTCGTTCTAAAGTCTCTTCAGTTTGAAGTCCAGGTTTCTTACATTGTGCCTTTGTGTGCTAGCCTATTCGGAATGATATGCACGGTTCTCTCAACCTACCTTGTTCAATTAGTTGGGCGACGAAAGTCACTGATGGCAACTTCCGGTACTATATTCATTTCACAGGTAGAATTTACAGTGCTATATTCCACTTAATTCAACATTTTTATATATTTCACTGCTTTGTTTAGTGACATCTCTACACTCGTACAGGTGGCAATGGGGATAATCGGTGTGAAGTGTTTGCACCCCCAAAAATAAATGGGAAACCTTGTTGCTTGGTTTTCAATGGGGTTTGCTCTTTTATACGTCGCTGGTTATTCGATCTTGTCAGGAACTTATGACTGGGTGGACGCAGAATATCCCAGACCAAGCAAAGCTTTGGGAGGTGTCTACAAGTTGGGTTTGTCGATCTTTATGACTATCGTCATCAACGTAATAACACTGCCTCTAATGTGTTGGATCAAGGCACCCATATTCTTCATGTATGCCACCATTGCTCTTCTTGTTGGATGTTTCATTGGGATTTGCATACCCGAAACAAGAGGGATACCTGAAGAGAATTTGACTAGATTGGTTTGGGGTGAACACTGGTTATGGAAGCGATATAAGTTGGATCCACCAGCTCTTTGAAGAAGGCGTTCCCGGTGGAGACTTTCATCTACTCTGTCTGATAGTTGACTTTATACTTTGTTTTACGTATTTAGCTTACTAGCTTTCTAAGCTTTAGCCTAATTGAACTCGAAATCGTGTAGATAGCTCACACCCGCATGATGCCATCAACGTTGAACAAACTTCTTAACTCCTCTGCTCGTCCACCCCTTTATATGCAACTTCACGTGGATATTATGAAAAGATAGACGCAAACATTATCTTTTGAAGTTTCCTCCCATCCTACTAGGTTACATGTCACTTTGATGTATTACCCTCAGGAAGTTCATTGACACCTGGGACTGCAAGACCAAAACACAAAAGATAAAGAAATGATGAAATACTGAAAAACTCACTAATTTGAGAGTTCAAATTTTCTTATTTTCGACATATCTTGACTTTGTTTCGCTGAGACCTATGGTGGTCGCCGTAAATTGGATTTACCACCAACAAAGTTTCAAGCACAGGCCCACCCCTTCAATCTGGGTTAACCACATAGACTAACAAATTTGCGACAAAACTGTCTCCATTTTGTCTCTGCAATCCGTTACATGTGTACACTCGACAATATGCAAAACTTGGTCGATCAAATCTAACATTATCGTCAGTTCCCATAGTCGAGCACAAAGCAAAAGCAATCTACTACGACAGTTGTACCAACAACCCTCAACAGTGGACATCGAATTGACCCATGATCAGAATCGCAATTCATCACAAATCAAAAAACAACAAATACACAATTTCCATGAATTCCAAACTCAATTATGGTATTCATCAATATTACCGAGTTTGAGGGAGGATGGTGTTGGCGTGTGCCTTATATCTTGATTGGAGGCAGGTGTACCCAAGATCATTTTCAGATCTGCGAGGAAAAGGCGAATCTTTAACTTAATTAGGGACATCCTAAAACAGATAGAAACTCACTCACTTTAGAGGGAGTGCATGCTTATTTATCTAAGCACTGAATATGCAGAAGTCAATCCATTTGTGATGAAGACGTTAAATGGAAACTCTCACTTCCAATAGCATCAATAATGTCTTCGTCATTATCACCAAAATCAGCATCGTGGCCATTGAAACAAGCGTATACACAACAAGATCCCCAAACCGACAATGTCTACAAAGGCCTCAAAGATGATAAACTAAGATAATCTTCCATAGGTGCATCTAAATATATTCATTCAGCCCAGAAAGTATGCTACAAGTGGACAAACTAAATCCAGACTCTTACGGTAAATACCAATCCACCCAGCAAACAAATCCATTCAACAAAGAAAACTCATCGTGCACACCATCTTGTTCAATTACAGCACCCCTTCTTCTTGATCCAGAAAATTAGAACTATATCAAATCTGCCACATTCATTGGCATCTCATCAATCTGTGTGCTGTAATACTGCTCAATGTCTCTTAGAATCTTGATATCATCGGTTTTTACAAAGTTTATTGCAACACCCTGCGTAATATCAAAGCAGCCATTTCCATGACAATTAAGATATCAGTCAAACAATACAAGATACTTGAAACAAAAAAAAGGTCATTGTGAAGTACAACACAATGTCCTTTTTTTAAAAAAAAGAGAAGTACAACACATTAAAAACACCTACAAATCCACCGTTACATATAGGGTACAAGTGTCTGAAAGGAAATCCTACTAAGTCATGCATGGGTACAACTGTCACAGGAAAGCTTAGAGCAGAGCACAGAAGCAGCTAAATCCATGTATGGAGGGTGTGTAGTGTAACTTACACAAACAATAATGTTACTGCAATTATACGACATATTAGAACCAAAGCAGTAAAGTGAAGAACCAGTTCTCATTGATCAGGGTTCCAATGCCAATACCAAAGAATGAAGATTTCTTGCATGTTATCTTTTCCAAGACCGCGAAGGTTCCAGGTTTTGTTCCTTTTGAAACTTCGAGAGGAAAGAAATTGGAGAAGCTAGGTAAACTTCAGCCTCCAAAAAAGCTGCCATTTCACTAAGAGCCATTTTTCGTGATTCGGTTGAAAGTGCAGAGCTCTATTACTTCTGAGATTTATGCAATCTACTTCTTTTAAAATTATGACAGATCCAAACAATTTGAACAATGTTGATTAATTAGGTAAATCCAAAAAACATCTATTGCACAAAAATAAATGCAATGACAGTTGAGGGACATGTAAGTTAGCTTTTTTTTTTTTTTGGCATTTTTTATTCATGTGTTCTGGAATCCTCGTTCATATATTAAACAAATCCTAATCATGTTAGTATCACGTCGTCTACATAT
The DNA here is from genome assembly GCA_033065855.1 of Escallonia rubra. Classification (NCBI taxonomy): domain Eukaryota; kingdom Viridiplantae; phylum Streptophyta; class Magnoliopsida; order Escalloniales; family Escalloniaceae; genus Escallonia; species Escallonia rubra. Next base: position 54,385 of record JAVXUO010002358.1, read on the forward strand.
GCTTATCCGTCCAGACAAAATTTTCCTAACACTTCAACCCCTGCTAAACATTCATTCATTTGTCAACAACTCAAGTACCCACTGCTACCAGTCAGTTTTCAAAGGCTTCCAGTTGGTGGTCATAACATGTCGCCCCCTGTGAGGCACGGACACAGCAGTCTGGTGAACCGTATGGGTGTCGGGGGCAGGTCACTGCAGGTGACCCTCAGGGTGCAGGTGAAATCATATCCTACTTTTCCTAAAATCTTTAAATTATGGGCACATTCTGGACACGTATTGGGGGCCCATAAAGAAATTTTGGTACTTACTTTCCGGATCGAAATCTAATTTCAGATTTTACAAAACAAAATGTGTGCAAGGTTAGGCCTCAAACAACAAAGACAGAAGCAATTGAGAAGAAAAAGATGATTAGGAAGAAGAAGAAGAAGCGAGCAGCGAATGAGTGGGAAAATGGCAGCGACGAAGAGCGTCGGCAGGTTGCAGCAAAGATGGTCGTGGATAGCAGCAGCGACAATCCAGCAATCCGCTAAGCTTTCCGGTCTATCATTAGCATTTTCTTTGGGATGTCATAGGCTTGTGATAGTACTCGTGTCTAGTACCGGCTGGTTACAGCTGAATGCCTTTTGGTATTTTGGTTCATTGTCTTCTAATTACAACTTAACTCCACAATCCCAAAGCATCATACGGGAGCCATCTTTTTTTGAATCGGTACAGGTACCCATCTAAACTGAACTGATTCCCAATTCATCCTTTTAGTCCTAGCCATGAAGGATGGATACTATGTGTCGTGTATATCAACCCGTGCCAAAGCTGTAGCCAAAACATTAAGTATCCCACCTGGGGACTACGTTTGCAAGAATGAAAGGAATTGAGGAAGGGCCACACAAGTGGTGGAGCACGTGATTAAATTCAATGCAAAGCGAAGAACCTAACCAGGGCTGACAAATAACGACTGGCTCCAACTATTTTGGGTGCATATTATTAATATTAGCTAATTTTTTAACTAAAATTTTCCGTATCCCAGTTGCACTTGTATCCTGATTTTTTTTCTAAAATGATGTATCGGTGTATCCGCACCTGTGTCATATCCGCACTTGTACCGTCTTTCGTGCTTCTTAGGTCGCCACTCATGTTACCTTCCAATTGGTTGGAAAACAATATCCAATTTCAAGAGGAATATTAGTCTCAAATCGGAGGGCTTATGGAGCAACTTTTTATCCGACACATCTCACTGACCGCCAAAGATCAAGCATGAAAAATACCATTGTACACTATTGGTTGTATCGCATCCTACCCGCAACCAAGACATATGAAACCTCCAAGATGACAAATAATTTAAAGTCAAGGGAAAAATATCGGTAATGGGGGCTACATATTTCAGTATCGAGATGATAGCCCATCAGTTCCCAAGACAAACTTTGGTGTCAAGGCATAATAATCTACAATGCGTCCATACCCAAATGACAAGATTCCTCACATGATAATCCCGTTTTTTCTGGTACTCCAAGAGATAATAACAGAATGAGCTTCAAGCTTGATATACTTAACCACCAAATTAGCTTTAATTATTCTACCATCTTCCTCCTATATAACAACTTTCTGAAAGGTAGCTATCTAAATTGCATGCCAAAATTTAATATAACATTTGCAGAGGAGCTTTAAAATTTATACCTTGCGTCCAAAACGACCAGAACGACCAATCCGATGAATGTAAAGCTCTCGATTATTCGGGAGGTCATAATTAATCACCAAGGAAACCTAAGTAAAACAAAAAGAAAAGAAACATAATGAGAATGTGCAAACTGCAGCAAGTATATTCCTTTTCAAGATACAATCAGCAACAATTAATAGAAACATATGAGATCTTACTTTTTGATTCTCCTTAAAATAAAAGGAGGATAGATCCAAGTGAACAGTTCAATACACAATCCTTAGGGTGTGTTTGGATATAGGATTTGAAATGGGGATTTAACTTTGGTAGGATATTTGTAAATCCTTTCGACAAAATATCTTGTTTGGATAGTTCAAAAGGGAATTTTTGAAATTTCGAAGTGATTTGAACTGTGGATTTGGGATCACCAAATCCACAGTTCAAATCACTAGTCTGAACTAGTTATTTGTCAAATCCACACCAATCAGTTACAAACCCACAATAACTAGTTCCCTGTTTTTTAGGAATCTTGCCTCCCACCTTTTTTAACAACCTTTTGCTTCCTTTCTTCCAAACAAGATATTTCAAAATGATAGAATTTGTAAATCAAGGAATTTCGAAATGAGGGTATTTAGAAATGCCCAGTATTTCAAAATCACATATCCAAACACACCCTTACTGATACTCCAGATGATGGATCATTCTACCAAGAACTGTCTTAAGTGCTTCAGAAGTCATAATTGACACTGACCTAATGGTTTTGATATCCCCACAGAATCGTCATTGATCATATAGCCTGCCTTATGTACAATAAAATCTCTTTTTTTACTTTTTCAATGAGTGAACATGTACAACGAGAAGAAAGCCTTTATCCAAAATCATACAAACCAAAAGAGGAAAGCAGCTATTACTTCTTCAATCTTACACATCAGGAATTGCCTCACTACCTCTATCACCATCTCCTTTAGGCATTTCTGCCTCCATGTCTAGCTCGTCAAGTGAGACAAATTCAGAAAATTGTAAATGAGCACCAAACTTCTGACATCAGTGTCATGGAGTGTCTCAAGCCATCACCATCATCATCTAAGCCTTTGTTCAACTGTAAGTGTCTCAAAAATGAAGGTAATTGATGAATCCCCGCTGCATACTCATCTTATGCACGTGTTGTTAATTACTGTAGAACTTTTACATCTTTCTCAGGTCTTTGATAATACACTTTGTAAGTACTCCTTAGAAAGATCCTCCAAACTGACCCACCCCTAGTCGTACTAAAGGTGGCATCTGACACATTCTCTTCGGCCCTGCTTAGCCCTTGGATTCCAAAGTAGTTGTCCAACGTATCTTTAACGTAACTTTAACACGTATCTTTAACAACAACCAAAAGTTTAAACCAAAACAAAAGCAATCAGACAAAGCTAATCCCTCATGTTGCATAGGAACAAGTACTTACCCAAAGTGAAAACATGGAGGTGAGTATGTATCTAAAAGCCACATTAAGGTGCCCAGAATAGTATTCTTGTGAGTGTTCCTCTAGAAAGTGTTGCTATGCTGGACAAGTTGTTTTTGCTGACTCTGTCAGAAACATATCGAGACACCCAACCACCTCAATATTACATGTATGGCACAAGGGCAAAGGCTAAAGGGTCCCAAAAGATGCATAGACAAAGAAAATTTATGTACGAGTGTAACCCCAAAATTTATGTAACTTCTCTGCCAATGACTTCTCATAAAACACACAGCCAATGACTTCTCCGCCAAACCTCGTAATAATGCCCAACAGGTACCAGCTAACTGCCTTTATGTACCTTTTCATCCTGTCCCTTTGTTCTCATTCCCGCTCACATACACATTCTTGGTATATAAGAAATATTAGAGAGGTACAAGCCAACAAGGCCCAAAACCCCGCTGCAAGGAGGGGGGGTGGAGCATGTCAGTGAACTTGCAGGTTCTCCCACCCTCTACCTTATCCATTGCCTACTGCTGCCATAATTTCCCAACCATAGCCTTTACAACTTTCTATCAATCCTCTTTATTTCAAACACGAGTCACCTTTCCCAACTCATCAAAACCTCTCTCAAACTCTGGCTTCTATCAAACTTGTGAAAAGCATCCAAAATTTCTTATCCTGAATCCCAAATATACATGACCAAATACCTGTCTGAACTCCACATGTTAGCCTTGGCCAAACCCAAGGAACTTCTATTAGAACAACCAAAACCTTAAGAAACTAACCTACCATCTGAATTATCAGACTTCCAATCATCTTTCATCACATCCTCATCACTGCAATAGTCAGACAAGCCACGGCTCCTCTCCCCCAACAGTGTAATGACTCTATTCAAACCACCTAGTTAGGCTGCCAACTTCCACATATGCTATTGGTTCTGGAAACATCACCAAAACCTGAACAGAACTCCTGTCCGGCAACCCAAAAATCCTCCAACAAATCCGCTGCTAAATATGAGAATCATAAACTCTCAACACCATCTAAACTCGTGCCTTCCCTCGTCATAATCCACATTGAAACGAATCCAAAAATCAATAAACCGCCTCCAAAACCTATGAACTTACCAACAAGTGCAATATAGATACTAAAAGAAGAGATGTAGAATGGAAAGAACCTTTAGATTTGCTGCTAACTCATCAATTCATCCTCCGCCCATGGAGCCTAAATCAATTAATGAACAACCTCTCATTATCATGTCCATGGTATCGAAACCCCCCCCCCCCCCCCAACCCACCCCAACCAAAAAAAACCAACACTAAAAACTTTTTGACCCAATGACCCAGCCCTAAAAAGCTTCACCCTTAACGACTAGAACAAAACCGTCAGTAGGCTTTGCAACGAACTGCCCAATAAAGAAGTAGAAACAACAGCCTGAATTACTCCAGCTACTTGAAATCAAATCAAATGTATGCCGGCTACACAAGCAGATCCAGATGGATAGACACCACATGCTTGCAAACATTGTTCCTAATAGGAATAGCAGATTCGCTATCCTATGACCGCTGCCTGCAAACATCAACACCAGGACTGCTAAGCAATCTTGGCAATTCTTTAGCAATTGACTCCCATACTGGTTACAATGCCATGTGGAGACTAGTATATATATGGAGCAACGACGTTATTAGCATTAGTCTCCCATACTGGTGACAATGCCATGCGGACACTAGTATATATAGTGACTGCGGCTTGTCCTAAACTACTAAACAAGCTTGATTCTTATTGAACTCAAGTGCAAAATTTATCAAAAATAAGCACAAGATACTCAAGTTTCTGGTGATAGTGTATGCTTTTGCAAGCAAGTCCATGTAACACCAATTTCAACTCATAGGTCCCTGTAATTTTACTTTCTGTTGCAGCGCGGTCCAAAATGTATCTTCCGTCTACAAATGGCCGTTAATGGTCATGTGCAATTAGAATTTACTTAGGGGCAGAGTCATTTAAGATTTACATAAGATAACCAAAAAATTAAAACATAGATGACCAGAGACTCTCTCTCCTCCATGTCAGTCTCCACCACGTCCATTATATTTTGTGGACGGTGGACACCTAGAAACCAGGTCAGGTTCTCCGGGGTCTTGCAAACTTTGCACACAGAAAAAAAAAAAAAGAAGAAAAAGATGATAGAGGGAAGTGAAGTCAATTGAAGGTTGAAACCAAACTATGTTGTTCTACTTCTAGTAAGATGGCTTAATAACTTTTGGGACCATCATTATGTTCAAGGAAGAAATTCCAAAAAAACAAAATAATGATCACCAATGAATGTCTTTATGGCAACTTAATGAAATTGGCTCGTCATATGTTCGCTTATGTTAGCATTCTTGAGCGGAAGTTTCATGTTGGACCACTTTGGAACAAAAAGGCATATTTGGTATTACATAGACTTGCTAGTACAAGGAACAGTTTTGTCATTAACCCCAACTTTAATATGCTCACAATCTTGGCAATCTTATTTTTTGCGTAGCATCTGTAGAACATGAAAATAAAAAATTACCAAAAGAAACTGCATGAGAGAGAGAGAGAGAGGAAGCAAAGGACTTACCTGCTGCACATCCAGACCCCTAGCCCAAACGTCTGTTGTTATTAAAACACGGGTTGCAGCAGACCGAAACTCTCCCATTATAGCATCTCGCTCTTGCTGAGGCATGTCCCCATGCATGGCTGAGACGGTGAAGTTATTATCACGCATCTTCGCAGTTAGCCAATCCACCTATTAGATTATCATGCGAAACTGCATTAGATTTCCCAAAAAAACTCTCTTAGGCCAGCACTTGGTCCTCTGTCTATGCCAATCAACTGAAGTCATTTGCTCCATTCACAAATGACTTCATTTGCTCTAGAATTACGAAATCCCTGAATTTGTAAGTTACAACATTGTAATAAATGGCATGAATTAGTAAGTTACACATGAAGATCTATTCAGCTTGCAAGATATTGACAAATATCCAAAAGAACCAATGGCAAGGCTCCAACTATAAAATGAGTCAATGGTCCCCAAAGAAAGCATTGAGTGGACACATTAACAAGTGATGCAACCACAGATTCATAGACGTGGAACTCCTCGATCAAGAAGTTGTTATCAGTGTTAGTGATCCAAGTTTTCCAAAGCAAACGAATACATGTTGCATCTGTCCATGTAAGACAATCCAACATATCGAGTTAAACTAACGTAACGGAACAAGAACAATCTATACTTTCATTAAGGGAGAGGATCCTTATGGTGAAGCCTTGTATGGCTTTCCCACAATACCCTATTCTCAATTCATTAAAAACATGCTCAAACAATTCAATAATGGTCATCCTACAAATTCTCCACTTCCACTACCCCCTTCAAACTCTCCATATCACAGTCACTCTCTTCACTCAAAAACCCTAAATCGAGGTAAGTATCCCTTCTGCCTACATGCATTTCTTTAACTGTATGGCACATCACATTGCTTCAATTTCAACCCCAAGCCTTTACTACTGTGTTTTTTTAGCAAATCTCTAAATTGCATCCTTCTTTCACACACGGGTCACGTGTACTGACGACCCCGAGTAAGTATACAAAGCCTGACACTTAGACAAGAATGGCATTACATTACCTTCCGCTTCGTGTTGCAGAAAATGACGGCTTGTGTGATGGTAAGGGTATCATAAAGATCACAGAGGGTATCAAACTTCCAATCCTCTTTTTCTACGGCAACAAAGAATTGCTTAATGCCCTGTCATATTATTCAAAAAACAAGAAACAATAAAAAACGAGGATGGGCATCAAAGTTGCATAAAAGTTAGTACCTGCTGTCATGGACATCATATATGAACATTATCATTACTCACCTCCAACGTCAATTCATCACGTTTCACAAGGATTCGAACAGGATCTGTCATAAACTTGCTAGTGATCTCCAAAATTTCGTTGGGAAGCGTGGCAGAGATTAAGACAACCTGCAATGACCATTTAACTTTGTAGTTTAAGAGAATTGCTCTACGTCGAAATTGTGCCACATGGGTTCCTTCAGTTAAATAATGCCCAGTTTATCACATTTTTCTACTAGTAAGCATGTGCCAAATGAAGGGCCATGGAAGAAAATTAAATTTTAACCACGCGTACAATGGCAGATACAAGCAGGCCCCGGCTGGTCCAACAGGCTCCCGGTTTGAGGGTCATGGATAATTTAATGTATATTTAAATTGCTAAAATTTGGACCCAAGTAAACCCCAGAGTTAACCATCCTATTCATATGTATATTTCCCGACTTTAATATCAACAATCTATAGACTATCTTTAAGAATCCAAATCGAATTTCTGGAAGATTTAATAACATAGACAATGACACGATTGGACTACAACCTTAACAACAAGAATCGATCCTGTAAAGACAAAAGGACAATGAAAAGAAGGTGGACCAAACATAAAACTAAAGTTGAGCAAAGTCAAATAGCTGTTCAAGATAATGAAACCCAGAAACCATCAAAATTTTGCTGCTCAACCCTTGAACCGAAAAGAGTTACTAAAATTAGCAATGCCAAGATTGCATTACACCTTAACAACAAGAATCAATTCCTGAAAAGGAAAAAAAAACCGCAAAAAGAAAGTGGTGACTAAATATGTTGCACAAAAGTGATTTGGATAAGGATAATGTGCCTTTTGAAATACATATTCTGCATATTTGGAGGATGTTTGAACCTGATTAGAGGAATGCGCAGTTTGGGTTCTTTGTAAGGCACCGAGTCGGGGAAAAGATAAATTTTTAATGGATTTGAAGGTAATGGAGATGCCAGATATGAGACAGAAGTAATGGAAGACAATGCAGAATTGTCCACAATCAAATTTGCAAGAAGCAATAATAGTGGCTACTTGGGATAGATAAATTTGTCCTCTCACTTATGATCTATTAACTCTGTGGTCTATCGCACGATTGTAGTGGCTATTTGGGATAGATAAAGAGATGGCAAGAGTAGTGAACAAGGAAGCATCACTCTGAAATGCATAAAACGAGGAGAGGAATGAGGGCGGCGGCCTTCACCTTTATATTTTCAATCACCTTTTGGGGCCAACCCGCTGGACATCCAGCCCAACATCCATCTAAGGTGGTTTACTATTTTGGAACCCCTACCCCAGCACTTTTTACGTAGGTCGAGCGGACCGTCTATATTCCACGGCGATTTTATAAAGGTTTACAAGTATCCGCATTTAATATGACAATGATAGACAAAGGATCAGATTATACCATTAAACTGTTACTAAATCTGGAAGATCCACTATACCTAGCACCCATAAAGCACATAACATTAACGAGAAAATGGTATTTGATATGGAACTTTTCACTCCCTTGTAATGCGAGTCTGGTGACTGTCTGTCCACATATCACAGACACAGATAATGCGAGAGAGAGAGAGAGAGCGAGAGAGAGAGTACCTGAAGCTCTGGAGGAAGATATCTATAAACATCATAAATCTGATCCTTGAAACCTCTGCTCAGCATCTCATCAGATTCGTCCTGATAAGATTCCAACATACAACAGTAAGTCCCCACGTCTCTGCCTCATAACATAGTGCAGTGAAATTCTATAGCATTCCAGTAACACAAACTCACAAGAATCAATAGTTTGATAGCTCTTGTTCGTAACGTTCTCCTCTTGATCATGTCACAAACCCTGCCCGGAGTCCCAGACACAACTTGAACACCATGTTCCAGTTTTCTAATATCCTCGCCCACGCTTTTGCCTCCAATGCATGCATGTGCTTGTATATTCATGTGATCTCCTATTGCCAGAATAACTTTCTCTGTTTGAGCTGCAAGCTCCCTAGTAGGCGACAAGATTAGGGCCTGGACCCTGTAAAAGATAACACCGAATCCAACAACGTTCAGCAATACAGTCCAAAAGATAACGTGCAAATTCGACTTTCTAATGAGAGAATGCACTCAATCCCTAAACTCAGTCTTCAGTACTACATGTCATGACAGCACTCAGATTTCAGGACTTTAGGAGAGGGAACAACCCCAGTACAAGCAAAAGAACAAAGATCAGAGTGCCAAGAAAGTGCACTATACTAACTATAAGCCACTCAGATTTCAGAATGCAAAACAAAGCAATGTGAATTGAATCCACCACTATATTGCAACATCAAGCCAACGATAATAAGTACATGTGCATAATAACCTCAGTGATTACTTACGGCTGGACAAGGGCACCCTTTGCATGAGCTAAAATGCAGCTCAAACTGAATGAAACCCTAGAAGAGAAGGAGAGGGAGACAGATTGGATAGCTATACATCTCTAATTCATCAGACGATAACACAAGGAATTCTGTAACACAGATAAATAGACACCCTCTACTTTCCTTGGGTTTACACAAATAAGTAACTAGTTGCCAATAAGCAGCATATTTAATGAATATCCCTATCAAAGACTAAACCCACAACACAAAGTTGTGGGCTTAAGGTTTCAACAGAAACCCATAGCCCGGAACAGATACTTCGATTTTGTACGGTCACATAAGGAATAACTTTAGACCAGGGTAAATAAACCTTATAAGAGGAAAGAAACGTAGCATAAACTCAAATTAGGGTTGCAACACTAAAAGCCCAAAGCCCAAAACCATGAACCCTATTCGTTGAATAAAAGCATGTTTTTTCCTCGATTATTAGGTAGATCATAAGGAGACGCCTCATAAACACAAAATTAGGATCTCAACACTAAAAGCCGCGGTAGTCAGAGAGAGACTACTCAAGTATTAGGTGCATAAACTCAAATTAGAGCTTGGACAGCCACAAAACCAGTAACCGTAATCCTTGAACATAGCACACTTCCCTCAATTATTAGGTGCATAAGCGCAAATTAGGTGTTCAACAGTAAAAGCCCAACAGGAACAAAGTAGTAGTAGTAGTAGTCAGAGGGAGTAGTAAGGAAAATTACTCTCGGGAGGAGGTCTCGACCATCTGGCAGACTGCGAGGGCGATCATGGAAGTCTTGCCAGTGCCGGACTGGGCCTGGGCGATGACGTCGCGCTGGTGGAGGATGGGCACGACGGCCCGCTGCTGGATGGCCGACGGCTTCTCGAAGCCGTACTCGTAGATGCCTCGGAGGAGGTCGTCCTTTATCCCCATCTCGTCGAACGTCATCACCGGCTGCACCCCCTTGGACGTCTCGAACACCAGCTTCTCGTCGTCCACCGTCATTCCTCCACCCCCGCCGCGCCGCCCCCTGCTCGCCGCCATGTTCTTTGCTTTTTCCGCTCTCAATCGGAAGCTCTTAGCTCTTTTGTGCCCTGGACCTCAAAACAAGCTAACTTCTTTTTGGTTGGAGGAGAGGGAGCGAAAGCAAGTCTAAACAATTGAAAGCCCTAAATCAAGACTTACAAATCTCATGGGACGGTTTATCGGGTCGGGTGGGAAGCAATGGATTTTACGAATTAGTAGTTGAGTAGGATAAAGACAGGACATCACCGCACAACAATCTAAAGCCTTTTAATTGAAAATCAATATTTTTTTGTAAGATTATTGCGCCAAATAAATTGTAACTGCTAGCTTTAAGGCTCCGATCGGCAAATAGAATTAGAATTTGAATCAAAATTGAGAATTGGAATTACTTTGGAATTGAATAAAATTTGTAATTTCATTAATTAATTAGTACAAAAGATTGGATTAAGAATTGAAATTGTTAAAGTCAAAAATAAAAGATAAATATGCTAAATGAGGATTTCAAGTTTTTCCTATCAAAACATACCCCACGGAACCGCACCCAACAAGAGCAAAAGAAAACGAAAGAAAATACACGTAGCATGAGTAAGTACAAAATGAAAAAATGAGTCCACTAAGATAATTGCACATATGATGACCAAGTATAAAATAGAAAAATGAGCTAATTTTTTTGTTCTTCAAAGATAATATCAGTCGACACTATCACATACCCAGCTCAAAAGCATTCAACCAACAACAATCATAGATACACCATAGTTCCTCAGAATGCACCACATATTGCGTTGTTTCACCAAGAAAGTAGCTCCTAAAGAGATAACATTTCTAATTTGCAGTTATAAGATATCCATAAGATATACAATAATAACAAAATAGATGCTAAAGTCATAACATTTCAGATAGGTAATTAGCTATCGTATCAAACCCCTTGTTCATGCCTAGCTTAATATTCAGCGAACATGCCATTTGCTAAATTCTCTCTAAATGGTGTCCATTAGGGCGTGAGCCGGACAAATCTTATCACTTCCTCGTCTCTCGTGTCATCTGGAACTTGAGCAGCTACTAATTCTACATCAACCTTAATTAATAATCTTACTTCTTGTTCACTTTGCTCCTCTCATTTGAAATTGTACAAGATGCAACATACATTGACTATTTGAACCTAAAATATAAAGTACAAATGACAAAAGAAATCAAATTATAACATGTTATATGCTATATATGTATGCACATATATATTATTAAACCAACAAGTTATCACTCATAATAGCACCTGTGCTTTTAAATTAAAGAATGATAGGATTCTAAGAATTGCCCAAATGTTATTTCAATCACATTCCTTGCGATTGATGACGAAGATTAAACAATTCTTTATAAGTACTTGGATTATTCCCACTAGCTGCCCATTCATTAAGATGGTAACATGTTGAACGGTAAGGAGCTAAAAAAAAGGTCCATTTGCATATCCAGCATCAACTAAATAATATTTTCCTACATTGTACGATTTGGCTTCCTTAGACTTTAATTAATCTATCTAAAGTCTCTCTACTACTCAAAAACACAAATAAGTTACATATCACGTGGCACGATAAAGAGGCGCGGTCGAGTCAAGGCATTACTCAGTACCCTAGAATCTAATGCAGATCTATTTCATCCCATCCAGGTAACACAAACAATTTTCATACATTTATCACAAACTCCCAGTACATTAGTCGTGATTTATTGCTTCATGTTTCTGTATCTACTTTGATCTTGGTGATGAACGGTAAGAGGAAGGTATGTTCCATCTAAGGCTCCAAGACAATTCTAAGTAAAAGCACAAAAAATTTCATATTAAATCGACGATAAGAAGTAATACAAAATGTGTATAATCTTAGAGGTTGTCCTCCTCACATTAAAACATATTCATTTTTCATCTTCCACGGCTTCTAACTTTGCCTCCGAGACTTTTGTGTAATCGTCCGTTAACTTGAGAATCGGCGTTAACACTCTGTCAAACTGTTTACTAATAGTTTCTCCATAACAAATGTAAAATCCTTTTATTACCCGAAATTTAGTATTGTGAGCAAGAACATGTATAAATATGGCCACTGCTTCTTCAACATATACACGCCCGCAATCACGCAACCCTCATTTCGTACGTAAGATATCACAAAGTTTAGCAAATGACTTTTTTTTTACACGTAACTGGTCATAGCAATTATCATCACTTTCGTTGTATAAGCGCCTCAATATTTGCTCCCTTAACATCTCCAAGTCATCAGTAAGTTGTTTCTCAATATATTTTTCATGATACCAAATCGCTAAAGATGCCACGGTGACTCCAATTCCTTGTGAAACTAACCTTCTCCTTTTCGCTCGCATATTGCCATCATCGTCATTTTTGTTTGATGAAAAGGGTTTTAACATAATGTTATCCATATCACAGATTCTTTAAAGCACTCTCAGATACTATCAAGTAGTTCTACAAAATAGTTCTGCACATAAGAGCAAATATATTTACCAATACATAAAAATGAAAAACTGAATTATAGAGTATAACTAAAATATATTTACCGTAAAAATCGAAACTAACATAAGAGTGGAGATTACCCCACACACATCACCCTACACACTAACTCCCATACCCATCTCTTTCAACAAAAGCCTTTGATAAACTTACCTTGTAATGACAAGGGATTTTGGGTTAGGATTCTTAATGTTTTGACTGGACCTCGTCTTTTTCAAACTTCCTATTCCTAAAACTCTGTTATGCATGTGTTTTTTCTTTTGTGATTAAAAGTACATTAGTTTGGGAGGCAAGATGATATACGGTGTCTTTCTAGAGTAAATATTCCTTTCTTATATGGGTTATGGGTTGTTAGGGCTTACTTTTCTATAATACTGTAAAGGGTGGTACATGATGGTGCGGTGGTTTTAGTGGATGGCAGATGACGACTGTTTCAGTGTTTTGCTATGATTTCTGAGAGAAAAGATTAAAGCAACCAGTGGAAAGAGAGTTTCCTTAAAACACCAACTTGATTCTTACTGTTGGAAGGAGATTCCACCTGCACACTATGTCTGCCATGCACCAAAAAATATGTACCAATTCTAAACACATTACTAAGCCATGTATGAAGCAATATACACTAGTTCTGGCTTAACGGTGAAAGTAATGAGATGCATCACAGAAGTATTGAACAGCATATCAAGTTTCAGTGTTTGTGAAAGTACACATAAATCTTTGAGCTTATATGAGAAAGTTGGACACATAAATCCATTTTTACTCCCGTAGTGAAGTGTCTTCACATCCAGATAAAAACAAGTTTTTTCTTGGGTATATTCCTTCTTTATTCGTGCACAAGCTATTTTACAAAAATTGAGATAGGTCCTCTTGTTAGTAATTGCACTAGTTTTACAAAAAATTCAACAAAATAGTGCACAAGCTATTTTCCTCGATTGGGTCGCCATCCCTACTTATGTAGATGAAGTTTTCAGGGTGGTGGTGTTGATACAATAGTAATCGTTCATGTCTCTGTCAAATATATATGTGCAGAGTCGTCATCCAGATCTTTCATATCTTTCGTACATTATAATCTTTGTTTTCAAGCTTGACAGTACATACAAAGTTCCTTTGTCATTTCATTAGTGAATGTTGCATATTGACGTCCTAGTTTCTCTTAAACTAAGAAAGTATTATGGACACTTCTTTCGAAAAGCTTGTGGATTCAACTTATAGAGCTTCTATAACCAATGTTCCCTTAAACCAATCTAGTCAAATCCTCTTTAAGTATCCCTCTTGTTTCATGTATGCAAATCCTGATAAACATACAATAAGAAGACCAATTGCGGCATACATGTAGAGTATGGGTGCGTTGATTCAACACATCAGATGCAGTGTGATTATGTTTGTGACGGGAGCCATAAGGATCAAGAAACTAAACTTGTAAACACCCCCCCCCCCCCCAAAGCTTTGCTTAGTCTGGGGTATTCTACATCCATTGAGCCATTTGGTCATGACAAGACCGAATTACCAGCCACTTATAAGAGAACATATCCCATTGAAACCCATGCAACAAGATCTCCCATATATTTTGGGGGGTTCATGTACTTCACAAAGATCATCCATATTGCCACTTATATTTGCGTAAAGAATGACATTAAAAAAGCAGTAAAATAAATCAAACGAATTGAACCAAATGGAAGTATAGCTCCATAAATTATGTGTGAAATGAATATACAAGCGAAATAAATATAGGTAGGTTGAGAAACCTATACACACCATTCTGAATAGGTTAGCAGAAAAAGGCGCAATGTAAAACATGTGTACTTGAAACCGAAGAGACACTCGAATGAGTGGCTCAAAAAATACGAAGGAAACAATTTCCTAGATTGAATTTTATATTCCCTTGTTTACTAAGAGTAATCGAATTGCAGGTGCTTAGCACATAATTATATTGGTCATTGCAATCGAAGTGATTTCACAACACATGTGTATTAGAGAACACCAACTGTTGAAGTACCTCAACGGAGTGCTACCAGAAACCTTCCGCACCAACCCTGATAGCATATTCCCCTTGTTATGCACCATTGCATGTTCTGAAGCTTCGGATTGCACAATCTAAAACCAACTGCATGACTAGACAAATCGTATTGTTGCCATTCAACCTCTATGACATGTAAACTACCATACAATGGGACTCTTTTCTCAGTTAGCAGCTTTAAAATCAAGTTTGTTGATAATGTTATGTGTTACATGAATTTTGGTTTACTAATGACATTACGTTGCTACATTCTCATTAAAAAAAGATAGAAGTTGAGGTCGGTCCTTTTGTTGGTAATTGGACTAGTTTTACATATTTTTTTCTCAAAATAGTGCACAAACTTGTTCTTTCTCGGCTGTGTCGCCATCTCCATGAATGCAAATGACGTTTTCATAAATTTGGGCTGGAAGTGGGAGGTGTGGATACAGATGTGATCTATGTAGCACAGGTGAGGCAGTTTGCCTGAAGCACCGGGTGCGCGTCGAGTACGGCATGGGTGCGTGTCGGGTGCATGTCCCATATTCACAATTTATTTATTTATTTTTTTAAAATTTTGGGGGCGGCTTGGGTGTGGTTCCAATATGTATCGGATACTGATGGGATGAAAACACAAAATTTTAAAGAATTTTCAGGGATAAAAATATAAAAAATGACTTTTAGGGGGTCAAATCATAATTAAGGAAACATTTACTTAAAATCCCTAAATTGACAGATCTTTGAAGAAGAGAGACTTAGAGAGAGAGAGAGGCAGTGGTATGGTCGCCGAGTAGCCATCACTGACCACCCGTGGCCTCCAGACACTCCGACGACCACCGGCAACCACCGATCGGAGGCAGCCCCGTCAACGGCCATCAAAATTCTCTTATCTTTTCGGGATAACCTTAAAAAAAGGAAAAAAACAAAGTAGAAGAAGAAGAAGAACTCTGGCGACGGTGAACAGGCGGCAACACACAACAGATTTGTCGTTCGAGTCTATGCTTCTCTTACTCTCTGTCTTCCTTCACCAGACTTTGTTTTCTCTTCTTTTTTTCCGGCTAATTTTTAGACTTGCATGTAGGGACTTCGTTTTTTGTTGTTCACTTTCTTTTCGTTAGAGCAACTCCATGTGTTGTGGGGGTTTTGCCACTTGTGGCCTTTGGTAGTCCACGTGTGCTTGTATACTCTGGATTAGAGTACATTAGCAGATGACAAAATGACTAATATATTTGTACAAAAGTTCATTAAAATAGATATTCAAAAGCAAATATTAATTATAAAAAATTATTCGTATCCTACTTTTTTTTAAAATGACATATCTGCGTATCTGCGCCCATATCGTATTCACACTCGTACCCATGTCCGTACTTCATATGATGTGATCTTCCATATCTCTGTCAAAGTTATTTGTGCAGAGTCCTCATTGTTTTTTTGGCTGACGGTACGTACAGAGTTCATTTATCATTTCCTTGATGAATGTTGCATGCCGTATGTCCTAGTTTATCACTGAAACTATGAAAGTAAGGCAGGTATAATTTATGGAATTATATTTCTTCTTAATTTAAAATATTTGAAATTTTTAATTCCCATGTTTATGAACAGTATTCCTAATTGCACGTGCTTTACGCGTAACGGAAAACCAGTTGTTGAAGTACCTTAATTGGAGTGCTATGAGAACCTTCGAAACCAATCCTCAAAGCATAATCCCCCTTGTTGTCAACCGTCGTATGTTCTGAAGCTTCGCATTCCGTAATATGAAAAGCAATTTCATCACTAGGCAAATCGTGTTCTTGCCCTTGAACCACCCTATGCGACATGGAAACTTCCATACAACGGGACACTTTGCTTAGTTGGCTACTTTGGAATCAAGTTTGTTGTTTATGTTTTCTGTTATACAATTTATGGTTTACTAAAGATATTACCTTGCTATAACTGTCATTATAAAATGGATAGTAGTTAAGCTACGTCCTCATATTGGTAATTACACTAGTTTTTACAAATTGTTCCATAGAATAGTGCACAAGCTTATTTTTCTCAGCTTGGTTGCTATCCCCCACTTGTGTAAATGAAGTTTTCACAAATTTTGGGTGCGGGTGGGGGTGTTGATACGAAGGTAATCTTTCATCTATGTGCCAACGATGTCCGTGTAGGGTCCTCATCCAGATCCTTCATATCTTTGAAACATCATAATCTTTGATTTTTTGGTTGACAGTACGTACAGAGTTCTTTTATCATTTCATTAGTGAATGTTGCGTGTTGACGTCCGGGTTTCTCTGAAACTTCGAAAGTATTGCGAACACCTATTTGGAAAAGCCTGTTGATCCAACCAATCTACTTAAGTCCTCTTCATGTATTACTCTTGTTTCGAGCAAATCTCGATGTACATCCAATAAGAAGAGCAATGGCGGCATACATGAAGAGTATGGGTGCGTTGATCCAACACATCAGAGGTAGTGATTATGTTGCTGACATGGGTCACAGGGATCAAGAAAACAAACTCATAAACACCCCCCAAAGCTTTGCTTAGTCCGCGGTGTTCTACATTCACCGAGCCATAAGGTCGTTACAAGACCGAATTACTAGCCACATGTAAGAGAACATACCCCGTTGAAACCCGAGCAACAAGATATCCCATATATATTTTGGGGGGTGCATGTACTTCACAATGATCATCCACATTACCACCTATATGTGCGCAAAGAGAATGTCACTAAAAAAAGCTGTAAATTATATTAAAATTTTGAAAAGAATGGAAGTATAGCTCCATAACTTGTACGCGTGAGATGAGTATAGATAGGTTGAGGAACCTATGCATTTGATTCTGAACAGGCAAGCACAAAAAGGCACAATGTAAAACATGTGTACAGGCAAGCACACTAGAATGAGTGGCTCGAAAAATACGAAGGAAACAATTCCCGGCTTGAAATTGTCTATCCCCTTGTTTATTAATAGTAATCGAATTGCATGTGTTTAGCACGTGACTATATTGGCCATTTAACCAAAGTGAGTTCACAAAACATATTGGCCATTGGGGAACACTAGCTGTTGAAGTGCCTCAACAGAATGCTTTGAGAACTTTCCAGACCAATACTGATAGCATATTCCCCTTGTTATGAACTGTTGAAGCTTCAAATTGTACAATCTAAAAAGTAACTACATGACTAGGCAAGTCGTGTTATTGCTCTTCAACCTGTGTGACGTGTAAACTACCATACAATAGGACTCTTCGCTCAGTTGGCTGCTTTGAAATCAAGTTTGTTGTTGATATTACCTGTTGCACAAATTGTGGTTTACTAAGGATATTACGTTTCTAAAATTCTCATTATAAAGTAGATAGAAATTGAGGTAGGTCTTGTCGTTGGTACTAGTTCTAAATTTTTTTATATAGAATAGTGCACAAGCTTGTTTTTCTCAGCTGCATAGCCATCACCACTTATGCAAATGTATGACTTAGAATTCACCATAGGTCTATATTGGAATGGGTAGTACGAAAGAAGAATGCGCTTTGAAGCGCACTTCTCGAGCAGGCAAAGGAAAAGAGTGCGTGTAAACAAATTTATGTTTTGCTGTTTTTTTTAAGTAGTCAGAACTGTAATTTATATTACCCCTCGGTATGAGGATTTGAACTCAGGACTTTATGTCTTAATACTTAATACACACCTATATCAACTCCTGCAAGAGCCACATGTTTTTATAATCTAAGTGCTTCTCCTACTTGACATCACGACAACCTTTTACAAAATGCATTTATGAAACAACGAATTAGTGAGGTAATCCCATTAGGATGCTGCCTTTTTTACGTAGGTAAAGTGTATTGCATGATCGTAATGTTTTCCCCTAAATATCTATATCATGCATTACTAACTTAAAAGTTCAATTTTCAGTGGATGTTTCCGATGATTGTGTTATCTTTCGTACCCTCTTTTGCTGTTGAGTCAAAATTCTAAGTATCGACATATACTTCAAATGAAGGCTAAATATATATGCTTTTCAGTCTTTGTGGATTGCATGAGGCAATGAAATAAAGTATTAGGTTTGGACATCGATAAAAATTCAACATAAGTGCAAACTATTGCAGGTACTTAATCTGTCACCACAAGACAAATTCAGCTACACTCTAACTAAGATGTGTACCCAACAACAAATTCATTTTATTTTTATTACCATAGCCTAAAAACAATTATCATAGCTTAGTTGAATTGAGCTTCAATTTTATTATATTTATTTATTCATAGGCCAAGTGACTGAGTTGCGGTCATCATGAGATTTTCTCATGGAGGGTAGAAAGTACGCCTTCACCTTCCATGCAAAGTCGTGCATCGTGTTTACGGTTTTCCAAGAAATAGGGTGCTGCCGTTTAAATGTGGAAGTTTTCTCATACGCGTGAACAACCTATTGCACCAAGTCCATGCCTTTTGGATGTGCAAAGCTCTCGATTATAGCAAGTGTATCCAAACTTGCACCGAGATTTTCTTAGAAAACTTCTGGCCTCCATCAAGGCAAAAAGTTCTAAAGTCCTAAATATCTAAGATTAATGACTCAATTATTAAATAAAAATGACTTTTTGTATTTAAAAAAGAATTATGACATATGAAAATTGTAGAGCACATCTTATTGTGTATTTAAAAAAACACAAGGTATATTTAAGTTATGAAATTATATCATACTCGCAAAAGTCCATGACTTCAGGAAAACGTGCGATAAAGCTCAAGTTGTAGTGTGTAAAAGCTATTTAACCTGACTTTATTTCATTATTGGCTCTTTTTCATCGAGAAGTACCCACTTTTGCAAGTTTGTGTTGGAAGTAATGTCATAAATTAAATTATGCTTTTCCTAAGCTAAATGAAAATATTATTAGAAAATGTATTCCTCGTACCAAACGTTATACCACTTACAAAACAAGCACTTTTCACTTCAGACCTTTTGAATAGGCTGTACAATTTACCGGCTAGGATAAGGCGCGGACTAGGTCGCTCTTTTTAAGACGGTTCGCGCCCCTACAGTATAATACCGGTGCAATAGGTTTTCGCACGCTGCCTTTAGGATACAACAACACACCTCTTTGTTTGTATTGTGGCTTCTCTTCATTTGCACTACTAGAGAAGCAGAAGCTTCACACAACACCTTTTTTGCCAAAAATATTACTCGGAGTATATGACCAAAAATAGTATATGACCAAAAATCAAAGACACCACTTCTTCACAATATATATATATATTCCTCAAAATGATCATACTAGTGTATACTAGTATAAATATATGGGTTAATGATAAAACTGTCCCCTGAGGTTTACACGTATTTGCACTTTGCTCCCTGTGTTTCCAACTTTTGCAATAGTGTTCCTTGAGGTTGACAAAATCATTGCAAACAGCTCCAAAATTGGATGGCCGTCTAAATTCGGACGTTAAGTCCGCATGTGCTGTGCACATGCCATTTTGGCATGGGTAGATCTGTCATTTCGCCTAGGTTTAAATACAAAACTGTCCCCTGAGTTTACACATTTTTGCAAGTCGCTCCCCGTGTTTTCAACTTTTGCAATAATGTTTCTTGACCTTGACAAAAACATCGCAAACGAGTCCAAAATTAGATGTTCATTTAAAATTGGACGTTAAATCCGTATGTAATGCGCGCATGTTTTTTGACATGTGAATATCTGTCAATTTTCACCTCATTGCCCTTTCCACTTAAAAAATTTGTAACTATTGTTGTCATAATTTTAGTTTATCACATGTGAGTAGAAAATAAATTCTACACCTTATAAAACTCTACTTAATCAATGTATCATCATATTAGGATTTAATTTTAACTATTACCACCTTAAAAATACTTTAATATGTATAAAAGAATGTAAAATATTTTTATAAATGAAGTCATATCACTTTGTAAATTATTTTTGAAAGATCTTTATTTATGAATTATATATTTTTGATTTACGATTTTCAATTTTAAATTTAAAGTCAACTTTGATTTATTATTCTCAATTTAAATTTAAAAACATAGAGAAAGGGAGATGGGATGAGAGGGGACAAATATTCCCTTGAGGTTTAAATTTAAAGTCAACTTTTTGGCATGAAAATATCTGTCAATTCTCATCCCATCTCCCTTTCTCTATGTTTTTAAATTTAAATTGAGAATGATAAATCAAAGTGGACTTTAAATTTTAAATTGAGAATCGTAAATCAAAAATATTTAATTCACAAATAAAGCTCGTTCAAAAGCAATTTACAAAGTGATATGACTTCATTTATAAAAATATTTTACATTCTTTTATACATATTAAAGTATTTTTAAGGTGTTGATAGTTAAAATTAAATCTTAATATGATGATACATTGATTAAGTAGCGTTACATTGATTAAGTAGAGTTTTATAAGGTGTAGAATTTATTTTCTACTCACATGTCATAAACTAAAATTATGGCAACAATAGCTACAAATTTTTTAAATGGAAAGGGCGATGAGGTGAAAATTGACAGATATTCACATGCCAAAAAGCATGCGCGCATTACATACATGCTATTTAAACGGCCATCCAATTTTGGAGCTGTTTGCAATGATTTTGTCAACCTCAAGGAACACTATTGCAAAAGTTGTAAACACGGGGAGCAAAGTGCAAATACGTGTAAATCTCAGGGAACAGTTTTGTCATTAACCCAAAATATATATATGAATGATGTGTAGTGAGGGAGGCTCAAACAAAGGCACAAGGTTAAGAACAAAAAGGGAATTGTTAACCCTATGGTTATTTAACCTAGGATTATAGTTGGTTTTGATGATAACTAACATTGATAATTATGTTGTCTAACATGCATTGAGTTGATGAAGAAATATGTACAATCTTATACTCATGCAAACAGACAACTAGACGAGCAAATCATTCAAAGACTCTCAACGGAATGCATCAAAGATGGAATTTGTCGATTGAATTTTACAATGCTTCTATTTCCTTCTTTGTTAACTAGACATAGAGAAATGATCGTAACGATGACTGTATACCTAGAACTTGCCCATAGGTTTCCCTTGCATGCATAAAAGTTTTTTATTCTTTAAAAACAAGGTAACTGCATTTTCTGGAATGCAGTCGACTGCAAGTTGGGTAGTGAGGTATTACAGTCCACTGCATTCCAATGAAGTCGACTGCAATACTTCCAGTAGCCTATTACAGTCGACTGCATTGGATTACAGTCGACTGTAAGTTAGAAATTTTTGAATTTTCAACGGCTACTTTCGGAATACAGTCGACTGCAATGGCACATTACAGTCGACTATATTTACCGTTTGGCGCATTTAATGCTCCACCTAATTCCAAACGGTTATATTAATTCCCAACTCTATAAATACTCATTTTAGTCATAGTTTTGATTCATCACTTGCATTCAAAGCTTTCTTATCTTACATATTCTCAAATATCAAAGCAATTGTTCAATCTCTTTTGGTTTCCATCATTTTCTCATCCATTTCAAGAGAGCATTTATTGTGAGCTTACACTTGAGAGATATACACTTTCATAAAGTCATCATACACTCATCTCTCTTGTTCTAGAGCTTAAACTTGTACTCATCTACTTCTTGAGAGTGAAATCTTGTACACTTTTCATCATCTAAAGTTTCTTGTATCAAAGCTTGGGGTTGTCAAGCTTTGGAGCTTTGGAATTGTCAAAGCTTGTCCTTGATGTGGGTATAGTATCAAAAGATTGTAAGCGGTTTGATCTTGACCCGTAAGGAAGATCACACTAGTGGATTCTAGGGCCTTTCAAAGGACTTCCTTGAAAGGATGGACGTAGGCTTGAGGGTAATTCGATCCAAACCATCTAAATCTCAAGCGTCAAGTATCTCTAAACCCTTCTCTCTTTAATATTATTTTATACTTGTGTGGAGATTGGTTAGATTGCTTATTTAAGTTATTGTGTTTGATGTTTGTTGTTTGAAGCTTTTAAAGTGTTCTTCATTTTTCCTCTAAGTTTGTAGTGTTTAATTGTTAATTGTTTAAAGTAGTCTTAAACCCCTATTCACCCCCCTCTAAGGTTATCTTTTTGGTTTCAAGTGGTATCAGAGCCTCGGCTCTTGATATATTGGGTAACGCCAAGAGAGTTAATCGATTATGGCTTACGTTGGGGAATGGAGGATAGTTCTACCACTAGGCCTCTATTGTTTAATGGGACCAATTATAGTGTGTGAAAAGTTAAGATGAAAATCTACTTAGAGTCTTAAGATTATGAGATGTGGAACATTGTTGAGAATGACCCATTTATTCCAATGAAGGTGGTTGACAAGGATGAGGAGCCGAAAACCAAATCGGAGTATAGCGATCATGATAAGAAAATGAGTTCTATGAATGCTAGAGCAAAAAATTGTCTTATTTGTGCGTTAGACAGAAATGAACTCAATAGATTCATTATGTGCAATTCCGCCAAGAGTATTTGGGATACTCTACAAGTTACGCATGAAGGAACCTCACTTCTTAGGGATTCCAAAATGAACTTATTGTTTAGAGATTATGAGTTATTCCAAATGCTTCCTAATGAATCCATTACGGATATGAATACTCGTTTTACTAACATTGTGAATCCTTTGAAACAATTGGGCAAATAATTCACTAATTGTGATCTCGTAAGAAAGGTGATTAGGTTTTTACCAAGAGCTTGGGATGCAAAGATCACCGCCATCCAAGAATCAAAGAATCTTAACATATTTCCTCTTGATGAATTGATGTGCTCTTTAATGACATACAAAATGCAACTCGAATCTTTTGATCAAGAGGACATCAAGAAGAAGCCTACATCAATTGATATTAAAACTTCATCTTCCAACCTTGAGTCAAGTGATGATGATGAAGAATTTGATGAAAAGGATGTTGCAATGATTGCAAAGAACTTCAAGAAGTTCATGAGATTTAGAAGGAATGGTGGGAGAAGGCAACAAAACGCTAGCAACGAAGAGAAGCTTTGCTACAAATGCCACAAACCGGGACACATGAAGATGATTTGTCCCATATACAAAAGGGAAAAGAAGGAAAGAAGAGATGCATGGGAAAGAGTTAAGAAAAGACAATTCTATAAGAAAGAGAACAAAGAGAAGGAAAAATCCATGAATGCCGAACATACTCCAACATGGAGTGACTTCGATTCAAGTGATGAAGACAATGAGAAGAATGAACAAGCAAATGTTTGCTTCATGGCAAATGATGAGGTAAGCCTTTCTTCCGATAGCGATAGCAATAGTGAAAGCTTTGAAGATGCTTATGATAGCCTTTATGAGAAATCCAAGAAATTTTTTAAGAAAATATTGTTTTGTCAAAAAAATTCTTTGAGGCTAATAAGCAAATTGAGAAGTTGATAATGGAAAATAATAAGTTGTATGCCAAGAATGAATGCATTTCCAACCACTTATATGTGAAATATGTGAATAATGATTTGGTTGAATTATTTGTTAACACTCATAGCTCAAAACAAATCTCTTCCAAAACTTTGGCTTTAGAAAAACAAAATGAAGATTTAAAAGTTGAGATTTGTGATTTGAAAAAATGTCTTGAAAAATTTGTTGATGGTCAAAACAATTTGGATGTCATGCTTGGACGCCAAAGAATTGGCCTAAACAAATGTGGTCTTGGATTAGATCACATGGCCATGCCTCCTAAAATTTTGCAATAACAAGCTAGGTTGAATATTCATACAAAACGACCAACACATTGCGGTTGGTGCAACAAGAAAGGGCATACGACTAATTATTGTCCTTGTAGAATTGTTTATGTTAGAGGTAGAAAGAAAATGTGGGTTGTGAAAGGTCAAGAATACAAATGCAAGACTAACACCCAAGGACCCAAGAAAATTTGGGTACCAAAAGTCACTACTTGATTTGTGTTTATAGGTATGTCTCAAAAGCAAAATCTAGTAGCAAGAAGTGGATTCTTGATAGTGGATGCTCAAGACATATGACCGGCAACATATCTTTTTTCACCTCGATTGATCTTAAAGAAGGAGGAAATGTGACCTTTGGTGACAATGCTCAAGGAAAAATCAAAGGTAAATGAACTATTGGTAAGGAACCACATTCAATTGAGAATGTGTTATATGTTGAAGGTTTGAAGCATAATTTGCTAAGTATTAGTCAATTTAGTGATAAAGGTTTTAAAGTAATCTTTGAATCTTCTAATTGTACTACACAATCTATGAAAGATAATGAAACTATTTTGGTAGGAAATAGAGATGACAATGTTTACTCTATACAAATAAATGACTTAGCTAATCAAGATGTCAAGTGTCTTAGTGCTATTAGTGAAACATCTTGGCTTTGGCATCAAAGACTTGGTCACATGCACAAGGAACATTTGAATGATATTTCAAGCAAAGAACTTGTGAGGGGACTCTCGAAGATCAAGTTTGAGAAAGATAAAGTATGTGATGCTTGTCAAATGGGTAAGCAAAAGAAAGTCTCCCACAAACTGAAGAAAATTGTATCTACTTCTAGACTCTTGCAATTACTTCATATGGATTTGTTTGGACCAATCCCTACTACTAGTCTTGGTGGTAAATCATATTGTTTTGTTATTGTTGATGACTATTCTCGCTATACTTGGACTTTCTTTTTGGCTACCAAAGACGAATCTCTAGATGTGTTCACTTCATTTACAAAACGTGTTCAAAATCAAAAAGGATATTTGATAACCCACATTCGAAGTGATCATGGTAGAGAATTTGAAAATTCAAAAATAGGAGCTTTGTGTGATGACTTTGGTATATCACATAATTTTTCGGCTCCTAGAACTCCTCAACAAAATGGTGTTGCCGAAAGAAAGAATATGTCATTGCAAGAAGCGGCAAGAACAATGCTTAACGAATATGGCTTACCTAAGTACTTTTGGGCGGAGGCGGTCAATTGTGCATGTTTTGTACTTAATAGAGTTATTTTGCGTAAAATTTTGTTAAAAACCCCTTATGAGCTTTTTAATGATAAGAAACCTAAGGTGAGCTTTTTAATGATAAGAAACCTAAGGAGAGCTTTTTTAAGGTTTTTGGATGCAAATGCTTTATTTTAAATACCAAGGATTGCCTTAGCAAATTCAATTCCAAAACTTATGAGGAAATTTTTCTTGGTTACTCTAATAATAGTATGGCGTATAGAGTCTATAATAAAAGTACTTTGGTTGTAGAAGAATCCATTAATGTCACTTTTGATGAGACTAATCTTTTTCTTCGGAGGACTAACATTGTTAATGTAGATGACATGGACAATGACATGAGAACTTTGGACGTAAGTGAAATGTTACAAGACATTCCCAAAAAAATTGATCTAAGGGAGCAACAATCAAACTCTCAAAAGGGAGACAAGGAAGCAAGCAATGATGCTTCAAATTCGGACAACTCTCAAGTATTACCAAAAGATTGGACTTACAAAAAGGACCATCCAAGCGATCAACTCTTAGGTAATCCTTCGAGTGGGGTAAGAACTCGACACTTTCTTCAACAACATGTTAATTTAGCGTTTATTTCCCAAATTGAACCTAAGAACTTCTCCGAAGCTCTACATCATGAATCTTGGATGCTTGCTATGCAAGAAGAGCTAGTTCAATTTGAAAGAAATCAAATTTGGACCCTTGTGCCTAAACCTCAAAACTTTTTTAGGATTATAGGCACAAAATGGATTTTTAAAAACAAACTAGATGAATCCGGAATCGTGGTTAGAAACAAGGCTAGATTAGTGGCCCAAGGTTATAACCAAGAGGAAGGAATTGATTTTGATGAAACTTATGCACCGGTTGCTAGACTTGAGTCTATTAGAATGCTTTTAGCTTTTGCTTGCTATAAAGATTTTAAACTCTATCAAATGGATGTCAAAAGTGATTTTCTAAATGGTTTTATTTCGGAGGAGGTTTATATGGCTCAACCGCCCGGTTTTGAACATGAAAAATTTTCAAACCATGTTTTCAAGCTTAGCAAAGATCTTTATGGTTTAAAACAAGCTCCTAGAGCTTGGTATGAAAGACTAAGTAGCTTTCTTTTGGAAAATGATTTTTCAAGAGGAAAACTTGACACCACTCTTTTTATAAAATATAAGGGCAAGGACTTATTGTTGGTGCAAATTTATGTTGATAATATTATATTTGGTGCTACTAATGGATCCTTGTGCGAAGAGTTTACTTCTTGTATGAGTAAGGAGTTTGAAATGAGCATGATGGGAGAACTCAACTTCTTCCTTGGATTGCAAATCAAACAAAGCAAGGATGTAATCTTTATCAACCAAGACAAATATACCAAAGAGCTACTCAAGAGATTTGACATGGAAGAATCAAATGCTTTTGACACTCCAATGAGCTCATCATTAAAGCTTGATAAAGATGAAAAGGGTAAGGACGTTGATATTAAGCTCTATCGAGGTATGATCGGATCATTCATTTACCTTACCGCAAGTAGACCCGATATAATGTTTAGTGTTTGTTTATGTGCTAGATTTCAAGCTTGCCCTAAGGAATCTCATTTGGTAGCCGTCAAGAGAATCCTTAGATATCCTAAGGGCACTCACGATTTAGGATTATGATTTCCTAGGAGCACATCATTCTTTGACCTAGTTGGTTACTCCGATGCCGACTATGCCGGTTGTAAAGCCGAGCGGAAATGCACTACTGGAGGTTGCCAATTTCTAGGACACTCACTTGTTTCTTGGAGTTCCAAAAAGAAAAATTCGGTTGCACTCTCTACTACCGAAGCCAAATACGTGGTGGTTGGTGCTTGTTGTGCACAAATTCTTTGGATGAAACAAATTCTTTTGGACTTTGTACTCAAGTATGATCACATACCTATCTTATGCGATAACTCTAGTGCTATTGACTTGAGAAAAAAACCCATCCAACATTCACGCACAAAGCACATTGAAATCAAACACCATTTTATTCGTGATCATGTGCAAAAAGGTGATATCGTTCTCGATTTCGTGGACATAAATCACCAAATAGCGGATATCTTCACTAAATCGTTAGATTCGAAGAGGTTTACCGCTCTTAGAAGAGAACTTGACATGTCTTCACCTATGTAACTATATTGTTATACATCTTGTGGTTCAAACATGCAAGTTGCGCTTCACATGCTTGAGCATTATTTCATATGCTTATAGCATATTTTGATTATTTTCTATTGGAATTATTGAGTTTGTTGATATTCATTTATATCCTTTGTGTTTATTATTTCGTACACATTTATATTTACATACACATATGCATATTCAATTTCAAGACTGTTTTAATTTTGGCATTAGAGTCGACTGCATGTTGAAATACAGTCAACTGCATGTGTTGAATACAGTCGACTGCGTTACGAGGAAATGGCATAAATCTGACCCATTTCGGCAGATTTCTCATTTTCTCTCAAACCCTTCGAACCCCTTTCTCTCTTCTCTCACTCTAGGACTCAAATCTTTGCAGATCGGCTTGAAATTGGTATGTAATCCTTCCTAAATCTTGTTCGATTACATGATTTCAACACTTTCACCGATTGATTTCACCCACATTGTTTAAAATCTGTGTAAATTCGAATTGCTCAATTTTTTATTATCTCGTCCAATTTACTTCAATTGAGCATGCTATTACATGATTTAACTCTTGATTCATGCTTAGGGATGCATTTTACATGATCCTACATAGTTTAATTACTTGAATTCATGCAAAAATCGTTTTTCCCCAAATTTCATAAACTAAGGTTTTTCGTAATGTCAAAATCTCTTCAATTAATTAAGCAATTACATGTTTGATCACTTGATTCATGCTTAATTACGTCTTTTGCTTGATTATTCATGGTTAATTACATTCAATCTGTCCAAAATTGGTTCTTCCCCAAATTGCATAATCTAGGGTTCTTCATCTGTCAAAATTTTTTCAAATTGATCATGCAATTAGATGTTTTATCTTTTCATTCATGTTTAGTTATACATATTACTTGCTTCAATATAGTTACTTACATTCAATTTGTACAAAATTCACATTTTTTCTAAATTGCATAAACTAGGGTTTATATATTTTTAAAAAATTTCACATGATTTATTTTAACAAATTCATTGAAAACATCACTTTTCCAACATTTCATAAACCCTAATTTTTTATTTTGAATTTTCATACATCTTACTTAGGTCATTTATCTTCCAAATTTGTTAGATTGTTTCAAGAATGGCTAAAGAGAAACATGCACGCGCTAGTTCATCCCGATCACCAACCGCACCCGCGCCTGCCCCGGTAGAGTTTGACCGCAACCGCTATCGAAACCGCGAGGGTCTAGACCATTTCTCCGCATAAAACTCTTCTCCTATGGCTCCAGGTTTGCGTTTGGACACTCCATTTTTTTCAGCATAGGTGTACTTAGACACCTTCAGGATTGGTAACTTGACCGCCTTACTGATAGGAACACCATCCTATATTATCCTGATGCAATTTGCCTTTTTTATGCAAATTTGACTTGGAGCATTTCCACTGAGTCGTGTACACTCACATCGTATGTCTTTGGTTGGCGTCTCTCATTCTCTCAGTCATGACTAGCTGACCTTCTAGACCTCCCCAATACTGGTTTTTCATTTTCACTAGAGATGATTCTTGTCGCCGGTCAATCACATTGGTTTGACCGACCTTTCTCCATCGAGGAGCAGCTTCGACACACACTTCACAGTTGATAGATTAGGGCAACACACAAGCCCACCCTTCGTGACCTACCACCTCTGTCTCGACTATTCCATCATGTCATCGATCACAACGTCATCCCTAGAGCCGGGGGTCTTTCATTTGTTTCTTACTTAGACGTCCAGCTCTTGGCCTTTTTTTCGTTCGGGTACACCGATTAACCTCTCTCGTCTTATCATGTTGAACATGATTATGAGCACTTCTCATCCTGGCTTAGCTATACCTTACGGCCTCCTACTCACTCACATTTTTTATGCCTTTGACATACCTCTTCCCTGTGAGTATATTGAGGTGACTCAGCACAATGTACTAGACTGCTCTACCCTTCGTAGGAATGGACTTTTAGATGATCGCAGTCGTTTCTTGCCTGAGCCTGACATGGACGTTGTTATGTCGGATGATGATGATGATGAGGATGAGGATGATGAGGGTGATGATGCTGATGCTCATGGTTATGCCGGTGATAGGGCTGATCGTGATCCATTTTCATTGGTCATTCCAAGCACTCATGAGGCGGGCACTTCTTCCGGTCCTTCCGAGTCGGGCACTTCTTTCGGTCCTACCACTACCGGATATGAGGCGATCCTAGCTCGCTTGGATACGATGCAGCAGCAGCTACATGCCGGTTTCGGTCGGATGGATCTCGCTCACAGCCAGCTCAGTCGACGCCTTTCTCGCTTGGAGGACTTCTACAGAGTTCAGTGTCCCGAGGAGGATATCTTTCATCCACCACCTCCACCATCGAGTCCTTGAGACATTAGGACTTGATTAGTACTTTATGCTTCTGCATTAGATTTTTTTATGTATTTCAGACCTTGTCATGGATGCTACTCATAGTATTACATTAGAACTTGGGTTGATATTCTAATTCTTAGCACTTTCATTCACGCTTATCTTGCTGCACTTCTGATTCATATTACGTTTTTTATGTGCTAGTTCTACCAGTCTTGATATACCTTTTGATGGATATTCAAGTACTTATGTTTTCTTGGTTTTGAATGTCCTTGTTGGCTATATTGATTATCCATGGATGGATACATCTGTTGATCACTTTCACACACCCACACACCCTTGATCCTTTTAATGATGTCAAAAGGGGGAGAAAGATTATTGATTCATACTTTTACTTTTGTGGTTTTGATAATGAGCATATATTGTTTAAGATAGGGGGAGCTTATCATCATGATTCTTCTTTTAACCCCTTATAGTTTATAATTGAGATTTTCATGCTTCTTTGCGTTTACTATCTTATATATCTCATATTATTTGAATCAATGTTTGTCATCATAAAAAAGGGGGAGATTGTTAACCCTACGGTTATTTAACCTAGGATTATAGTTGGTTTTGATGATAACTAACATTGATAATTATCTTGTGTAACATGCATTGAGTTGATGAAGAAATATGTACAATCTTATACTCATGCAAACGGACAACTAGACGAGCAAATCATTCAAAGACTCTCAACGGAACGCATCAAAGATGGAATTTGTCGATTGAATTTTATAATGCTTCTATTTCCTTCTTTGTTAACTAGACATAGAGAGATGATTGTAACGATGACTGTAACGATGATTGTATACCTAGAACTTGCTCATAGGTTTCCCTTGCATGCATAAAAGTTTTTCATTCTTTGAAAATAAAGAAACTGCATTTTCTGGAATGCAGTCGACTGCAAGTTGGGGAGTGAGGTATTACAGTCGACTGCATTCCAATGTAGTCGACTGCAATACTTCCAGTAGCCTATTACAGTCGACTGCATTGGATTACAGTCGACTGTAAGTTGGAAATTTTGAATTTCCAACTGCTACTTTGGGAATACAGTCGACTGCAATGGCACATTACAGTCAACTGTATTTACCGTTTGGCGCATTTAATGCTCCACTTAATTCCAAACGGTCATATTAATTCCCAACTCTATAAATACTCATCTTGGTCATAGTTTTGATTCATCAATTGCATTCAAAGTTTTCTTATCTTACATATTCTCAAAGATCAAATCAATTCTTCAATTTCTCTTGGTTTCCATCATTTTCTCATCCATTTCAAGAGAGCATTTATTGTGAGCTTACATTTGAGAGATATACACTTTCATAAAGTCATCATACACTCATCTCTCTTGTTCTAGAGCTTAAAATTGTACTCATCTACTTCTTGAGAGTGAAATCTTGTACACTTTTCATCATCTAAAGTTTCTTGTATCAAAGCTTGGGGTTGTCAAGTTTTGGAGCTTTGAGATTGTCAAAGCTTGTTCTTGATGTGGGTATAGCATCAATGGATTGTAAGTGGTTCGATTTTGACCCGTAAGGAAGATCATACTAGTGGATTCTAGGGCCTTTCACTACAAGGAATAAGGTCTTTAGCGACGGATTTTCCCGTCGCTAAAGGCATATATTCCGTCGCTAAACATTTTAGCGACGGAATAACCGTCGCTAAAAGTCCCTCGTATAAAAGGCCGTTGCTAAAAGTTTTGCGACGGAATTATAAAATCCGTCGTCTAATATAGAACTTTTGGCGACGGATTTATCACTTAATTAGCGACGGAATATCTGTCGCGAATTATGTTTTATGTAATTTAATTTATTTTCTTTTTTACGAAATTAGCGACGGGATATAATCTTTAGCGACGGATTAATTCCGTCGCTAAAAGTTAAAGTCCTTTTTTTAATTTTTAATGCCCAAACCTGTAATAAAAAATTCAAACCAATTGAGTCCCATCCTCCGTCAACAATCTCAGTATATCAAATGCACGATTAACAATCTAAAATTATCGATTAAAACAAATAATTGATCGATAATACAATATTTTTCAAATTCATCGATAAATAATACAATATTGTTCAAAATCATCGATCAATAGTTCAAAATGTACATCAGGGGAAACGCTTTTCACAAGTGCTTGCATCAAACACGCTGACTTGAAAACGCATTTGCCCCATGTGTTGAAAGACTACAAAGTCTCCTAGATAGAGGTCATGTTGTTGCACGAAGTCGTTCCAACCCTCTTCGAAGCAAAGAACCTCTTCGCCAACCTTCTTCTTCAATCGAACAAGCCATGACCCCTTACAGCTGGTTAAAGTTGCTTCAAATCTCAACGTGGTGAGCAATCGCCAAAATGCTACCGGTATGGCCTAACATATTCATAATACAGTAAGACATGTAAGTTTTTAACCAAAGATAAAACTTTTAACACACACGAAAAACATAGAGAAATCGGGATGGCATACAAGTTCTGTCTCAAAACCAGGCATCATGACCTTGAAGAAATGCCTGTTGACTGAAACGTCCTTGTTCACCGAAGCAGAAGCCATTTAACCTACTTTAACATGATAAAACAATCGATGATTATTCAATCGACAAGCATCAATTTCATAGCTGCTCAGAGTTTATGGTATACGTGGCATGCAACGTAAAACCCATCGGAGGTTACTATCAATTATTATTATTTCACTAGCCTGTGTCCCTGGCCACTACTTCCGAGGACTCGCATCAATTTCGTCAAGTATGCGATGACAGTGCTAAATCATTTATTACATTCCATAAATGAGCCATAGGAAACGTTAACATGCATCTATGGTAACGTCAGCTTCAAATGAAAGACATGGACCAGCTCCATGGAAGAGCAAGTCCGACATGATCAGAGTATTGCAAAGGCTAGAGCGTTACCTCATAATGTCTGAGTGTGAGAAGAATATCCAACCCCCAAAGAACCAGAATTAGGTCTTATTTACTACTCGTTAAATACAATCCCCAGGCCAAATTTGCTCCAAATTTATACTGGAACTTTTGTAATGGTTCCAAAGGATTCCAATGACATATCAAGGAGATCAATTTCAACATATATAGGGTCCCTCCTAAGAACATTCTCAGTATTGACTTGATACTGTGACGAAAGGGTGACATTATAAACTTATGTGAACGTAATTTTCGCCACTACGCAAAGGGAAAAACAAGCAAGGTAAATACATGAAGAAGGATGCCCTTTGCACCAAAGTTCCATCATATCGGTCAATATCTGCACCCTACTTGGTTTATCTTTAAGGAAAGAAAGAGAACACAACTTCTTAATTAGACCATATCCTAATTCAGGAGCCATATTGTGGTTTCTAAAAGGCTCTAGTTAACTACTTAGGTCAGACACGGTAATTTTGTTGAACTGCATGTCAAAGGATGTCTATCAAGGGTGAGTGATGAAACACTAACTGTGAAGACCATGTTGATCACAAGCATATAATTAAGCTACGGCGGTAAATGAATACTAGCCAGTGGTTATTCATGTTGGTTTTCCAGATAGTCTTGCCATTGTACATATTAGCTCGCAGTAGAACTCCAAGAGGTGATACTGAGTCTCATTCCGAGTGTCACAATTTCTATTTTGATTTGTTCCAAAATGTATGTCAGGTCAACATATTGAATGTAAATAGTTAATAGGCTTATTTTTTATGACGTTCTCTTAACCTTGTGCTTCTAACTGCAACTTTGAAAGAGTGGTTTAATGGCATTTCCTTTGGTTTCTGAAATACGGGCTATCCTTTTGGCACGTTGATACTGTAACCTGATCTGACCGAGAACATTGAAGTTCGCCTTGTATTCATGCTAACCGCTATAGCAGTTATACTTTGATGCGAGACAAAAACAGCAAAATTTGTCGCTATAGATTAGCGGCGAATAGTGCAAATATTGCAGCTAAAAGAGCACCCTACTGCTATAGTGACGAAACATCTGAGAGGAGGGATCCATTTTTGTACCATCAAGCTACTAAGCGATAACATGCAAGTCCCGTCACAAATGATCAAAGGCCGCAGAATTTGCTCGTATAATCAATTGCATTCCAGATTAACAAACGGAAACTCTTTACCTGTTTGAGTATGCATTTACATTCATGTGCACCAAAGATACAAGGATCCTCCAGTATTTCTTTTGTAATATAAAAGTCAAAAACCTTTTTAACTCAATTTTATGTCACTAAAATTGTAACAGCAGATAGCATGCTGTAGATGATCCTTAACCACATATAAGATGGATGTAGACACAAAAATGTGATAGGATTCAGTGTAATTGCAAAATGGACTCAATAACACAATATACCAAATTATAACATGTAATTGCAAAATGAATAACACAATATACCAAATTATAACATGTAATTGCAAAATGGACTCAAGAAACGGAAAGAGAAAATATAAAGAGAGAAAACAGGACCGTGACCTTACCTGCGGCAGCAAATCAGAGGGGGAAACGGCGACAACAAAACAGACGGCAGCAATTTCTGGTGAGAGAGCAGGAGCGCACAGGCGCTGTACGGCTCAAAGGGAAACGCAGAGGGAACTCGGCCGGTGGTGACGGTTGTGGTGGCGGCGGTCCTTCGATCGGTTTTGAAGATGGGCGGCAGTGGCGGCGTCGGTGGCGGTGGCGGGGTCGGTGGCGGTGGCAGGTGAGAGAGAGAGAGAGCAACGGGAGCTAGAGAGCGACAGAGTGTAAATCGCCGGAGAGAGAGAGAGAGAGAGAGAGAGAGAGAGAGAGAGAGAGAGAGAGAGAGAGAGAGAGAGCAACGGGAGAAAGAAAAGAAGGGGATCTGATATTTTTAAGGAATTTACCGACGGAATTTTACCCGTCGGTAAAAATCCGTCGGAAAAACTAACTTTCACCGACGGTTATTTTTACCAACGGAATAATGCCGGGTGGAAAGAGTTGGAGCGACGGAAAACACCCGTCGGTAAAAGTCCGTCGGCAAAACCCTCTTTCACCGACGGACTTTAAACCGACGGGTGTTTTCCGTCGCTTAAAAATCTTTTAGAGACGGAATTGTGTCCGTCGCTAAAAGTCCGTCGCTAATGCCCTCTTTTCTTGTAGTGTTTCAAGGGACTTCCTTGAAAGGGTGGTCGTAGGCTTGAGGGTAATTCGAGCCGAACCATCTAAATCTCAAGCGTTAAGTATCTCTAAACTCTTCTCTCTTTAGTATTGTTTTATACTTGTGTGGAGATTGGTTAGATTGCTTATTTAAGTTATTGTGTTTGAGGTTTGTTGTTTGAAGCTTTTAAAGTGTTCTACATTTTTCCTCTAAGTTTGTAGTGTTTAATTGTTAATTGTTTTTAGTAGTCTTAAACCCCTATTCACCCCCCCCCCCTCCCCTCTAGGGTTATCTTTTTTGTTTCAGGAATCATTTTCATTCTAGCCTCCCTAAGCCAACGAGGTTCTTCATGTTGATGAAAAAGATAATAGGAAACCATCCAAGCCTTTGTTTATATATGTAGTATTGAAAAACGTAACTGATATGCCATTGATCGGTAGAATTTAAAAGAAAATTTCTAAACATCATTTAAACCCAATAAAAGTATAGAAATGTGATACATTTAACTTATAATAATAAGACGTTATGGTCCAAAATAAATTTTCCAAAACACATGTATTTACACTTATTGACTAATAAAGATAGATAAGTACACTTGAAATGTAACCGCCAAAATGAAAATTATTAGTCAATAATGAATTATAGTTAACTATTAATCTCTTTTTTTAATATTAAAATAGTCCAACAATCCCCCACTTATTTTAATAAAAACAAAGACATATAGAATAAAGTAACACATTTTTGGACAAAGACAAAATATCATGCATTATGAAAGTGGCTCTGCCTTGAAACCTTCACTTAGCGTCTCAGCAATTCTCGTACTAGATTCAAAGTGCCACCACTTTGAAACAGTGACTACTTTGAGGCCCGTAGAATCGTGTCACACACATGATATTCCAGGTGTTCTAAACCAAGCTTCTCAAAGCCAACACATTACGACTTTGTGCTTTATCTCAACTTTCGTGAGTGTTCTAGAGATTTAGCCCAAATCTCATAGGAAGTGGCCCCACTTACACACTCATACATGTGAGTCTATCAAGGATGCTCTTATAACTAAAACATCCCACCCATATAGGCTATAAAACTCATTAAGAGATTATAATAATCTCAACCACCAATATCGTTACGAGAAACATGTACTTACACCATAGGGAGGGACATTAGGTCATAAGACAAAATATTACATCTATAAAACAAGTCACTTTATAATTCTTTGGTCTCCTTCCTAGTTCTTGGGGTATCCGGTCCCTACGAGGTTGTATCCTTATATGCGACTTGTACATTATTGGCCTTAAGTCCCATCCCCCTCAATGTACATCAGATCTCTGCCTCTAACTAGAGTTTTATAACTTCTCATTATTTGTCAACAAAGATCTGATTAAGAGGCCGGTGGTACAAATAAACTTTCTCCACACACACACACACAGATATATATATATATATATATATAGTTACCAACCTGTTTTACCATTCCCAAGGCATCACTTGCCTTATCTCGATAAACAAGTTTCACCAAGTAAGATATCTCACTATTTATCGAGGCAGCTCTTTGAGAGTCCCAAGACTCATGATCGTCAAATTGATCTAACAGGGAGAAGGACCAAGTAAACACATTTGATCCATTTCAAAGTTATCTTCTTTAAACTTACAACTTTAGGGGGCCGTTTGACATTTTTTTTTTTTGGCTCTTTTTTTTACCCTGTTTTTAAATTGAGGAAAATCTCATAGAAATTGGGTGTTTGGTTTCTCTTTTTTTTTTTGGGCCCAACACTTTAAAAAGAAGGCCACTTTTTGAAAAGAGCAATTTGCTTTTTTCTTGTTGCTCTTTTCACGCGAGGAGTTGGTGGATTAATGAGGTCTTGCCTTCGAACTTCACTAGCAACATAATTGGACTTATTCTTTACTGGGTATAAAACCCACCTAAATTAGGGTTTGCTCATCTCTTTCACTCGATTGGCAGCACCTCTTCCCAAAGGCAAAAGCCTGCCCAAAAGAGATCAAAACATCCGAAGAGTTTGTCGAGGCCAATCCAGTCGCCTGACTCCATAGCCCATTGCCGTCACCGCCTCCACCGGCCACTCTTCGGTCCAAGATGAACACAACCATTGGAGATGGTTGCGCCCAATTCCTGGGAATCGGTACCTTCTGAAACTGGCGGCCTCTGTCGATCTGCCATTGGAGATGGGTCTCGTGGGTTGCCGTAGGTTGTTGTGGTTGTGCGGTGGTGGGTGTTGCGAGTTGCCGGCGGTGATGGACAGATCTGTGGGTTACCGTAGGTTGTTGTGCGGTGGTGGGTGTTGCGAGTTGCCGGCGGTGTTACTGATGGGTGATGCCGATGAGTATTGCCGGTAGTGAGTAATTGCCGTGGGTTTGTATCGCCGGTTGTGATGTCCGCGGCAGACAACGGTGGCCCGATCTGGGTGTCGACGGTGTGGCGATGAGACCGATGGTGATGGGGCGAATCCGTAGGTGTGTGCAGCTTTGGTGGTAGTGTGGCAGTGCCGGATCTGGTGGTGGTCCGTCGGTGGTCAATCTACACTTCTTTAGGATTAAAATGAGCTAATGTTGGTTTAATTATGTTTAATAATGTTGGTTGTTATTCATTGTAATGTTGGAAAATTATGTTTAATTATTTGAAAGACATACGTAATATAGTTGCTTAATCTAATAGGTGGATTGGCTAACTGCGAAGATGCGTGATAATAACTTCACCGTCTCAGCCATGCATGTAGACATGCCTCAGCAAGAGGGAGATGATATAATGGGGGAGTTTCGGTTAGCTGCCGCAACTCGTGTTTTGATAACAACAGATGTTTGGGCTAGGGGGTCTGGATGTGCAACATGCAAGTCCTTTGCTTCCTATCTCTCTGTCTCATGCAGTATCTTTTCGTGATATTTTATTTCTAAGTTTTACAGATGCTATGCATAAGATTGCCAAGATATATTGGTAGTTAGGGTTAGTGAGAAAACTGTTCCTTGAACTATATAGTTTTTTGCTAGCAAGTCCATGTAATACCAAATATTTTTTTTGTTCGAATATGGTCCAACATATAACTTATGTCCAAAAATACTTATAGAGCTGAGCATGTGACAAGCACATGACATGACAAATATTTAAGGGCAAAAATGCCAATTTCATGAAGTTGACATGTGTCGAGTAATTATTCGTTGTTACATGGAAAGAATGTCCATTTGGTAGTTAAGAAAGAAAAGAAACCTAAATTACATTATTATTATTATTATTATTATTATATATATACCTTTCCCGGTGACTCTCACCGGAAGCAAGCACCCAGGTCGAACCCCCGCCATAAAACACCTCACCTAAACTGAATGACCATTGCTGCCGATAAATCAAGCCACCGTAAATAGAGAGTCGGAATGGACAGAGACCATAGGAAAGGGCATCTTCTCTAGGATTCGTAGATGGGATTTTGACTTTGGAGTGAGATCTAGCTAGGATTCGAGTGATTAATTTTGGTGTGGTTAAACTAGGGGTTTTGGTGGCGATAATTTGGGCAATTTGCCATGAAAGATATCCATTGGTGATCATTGTTCTCTTTTTCTGGAATTTCTTCCTTGAAACTAAGGATGGTCTGAAAAGTTAATAAGCCATCTTACTAGAAGTAGAACAACTTAGTTTGGTTTCAACCTTCACTGAACTTCACTTGCATCTGATGAACTTTCTTCTTCTTCTCTGTTTTTTCTCTCCAAAGTTTGCAAGATCCTAGATAGCCTGACCTGGTTTCTAGGTGTCCACCGTCCATAAAACATAGTAATTCACATGATGGAAACTGACGTGGAGAGGAGAGAGCTTCTGGTCATGCTATGCTTTAATCTTTTGGTTTTCTTATGTTTTGTATATCTTTAATGACTCTATTGCCCCCAACCCAAGTGAGTGTCACATGAATTGCACATGAACATTTAATGGTCATTTGTAGACAGAAAGATACACTTTGGACTGCTTTGCAGCAACAGAAAGTTAAGCTACAGGGACATACGAGCCAAATTTGGTATTACATGGACTTACTTGCCAAAACATATACTGTCATCATGTAATTGGTTAATATGCAATTATGAATATCTTGAGCTGAATTTTTGATGAATTAAAGTTCTGTACTTGAGTTTAATAACAATCAAACTTGTTTTGTAGTTTAGGACAAGCCGTTAGTCACTAGATATACTATTTCCATATAACAGTGTCACCAGTATGGGAGTCCAACGTTATTAACCAGTTACATCGTAACAAGGGCAAGAAAGAAGGCTTGCATGATTGAGTGGGAGTATGGAGCATGAATTTTGGTTCTGCAGATTTGAACCTTGTTTTAGGAGATTGATGTTGCTTTTGACTGTCAGTGAGAGTTGGTTGCTATTGATCGTGGGGCCGATTGTCTGCCTGTTGCTACATGCTGGACAAATTATGAGTGAGAAAAGTAGGGGAAAAGGGGAGGATCAATTATGAGTAATCTGTCTTCCGGATAACGCTTGCATCCTCTGTAATTTGTATTACGGCGGCTGCTGGCACAGAGTTAGCCGATGTTTATTCCCCAGATACCGTCATTGCTTCTTCTCCGGGAAAAGAAGTTCACGACCCGTGGATGTCTTTTTGACCCACAGAAGCTAACTCTAATCGTGATTTTGTCTTTGGGGTGATGATTTGGTTAGAAATTCTCACAATGCATGACGAACTCTCTTTGTTATCCCTGTGGTTCCATCTGATTTCAGTTATCGCCCTTTCTTTGTAATTTTGCTAGGGATTTGAAAAAGGGATTGGCGCTAGGGTTTGTGCTTAGCTTGTCGCTTTCTTAGTGCTGGTGCAATATGCATCGTGATTTGGATGGAATCTGGAGAAGTTTTGGTCGAAGCTCGCGACATTCTTCAGAAGGTAACCAGTGTGAAGAAATTTGGTAATAAGCATGGTCGATTGGTCAGTAAATTGCGTTGCAGAAAAGAA
Organism: Escallonia rubra; assembly: GCA_033065855.1. NCBI lineage: Eukaryota > Viridiplantae > Streptophyta > Magnoliopsida > Escalloniales > Escalloniaceae > Escallonia > Escallonia rubra. Next base: position 94,680 of record JAVXUO010002358.1, read on the forward strand.
TTGCCGAGATTGCTCAGCAGTCCTGGTGTTGATGTTTGCTGGCGGCGGTCATAGAAATGCGAATCTGCTGTTCTTATTAGGAAGAATGTTTGGAAGCATGTGATGTCTCTCCGTCTGGATCTGCTTGTGAAGCCTGGTAGCATACATTTGATTTGATTTCAAGTAGCTGGAGTAATTCAGGCCATTGTTTCTACTTGCTTTTTGGGCACTTTGTTGCAAAGCCTACTGGCGATTGAGTTCTATAAAGGGCGAAAACTTTTAGGTCATTGGGTCAAGAAATTTTTAGCGAGAAAGGGTGTGGGGCGGGGTTGATATCGTAGCCTGGACATGATAATGATAGGTTGTTCAGTAATTGATTTAGGCTCCATGAGTGGAGGATGATTTGATGAATTAGCAGCGTATCTAAAGGTTCTTTCCATTCTACATCTTTTCTTTTAGTATCTATATATACTGCACTTGTTGGGAAGCTCATAGGTTTTGGAGGTGGTTTATTGATTTCTACATTCGTTTCAATGTTGATTGTGAAGAGGGAAGGGGCGAGTTTGAACACGGTAGAGAGTTTATGTTTTTCATATTTCAGCAGCGGATTGGTTGGAGGATTTTTGGGTTGCGCGGAAAGGAATTTTGTTCAGGTCCCGGTGATGTTTCCAGAACCAATAGCATATGTGGAAGTTGGCAGCCTAAGTTTTCGGTGTACTAGGTGGTTTGATTACAGTCGTTACACTGTTGGGGGATAGGAGTTGTGGCTTGTCTGACTACTACAGTGATAGGATGTTATAAAAGATGATCGGAAGTCTGAAGGATTGGCCTCCCATTGATAATTCAGATGGTAGGTTAGTTTCTTAAGGTTAAGTTTTGATTGTTTTTCAGATGGTAGGTTAGTTTCTTAAGGTTTTGATAGTTCTAATGGAAGTTCCTTGGGTTGGGCCGAGGCTAACATGTGGAGTTCAGTCAGGCATTTGGTCACATATATCTGGAGGTCAGGATAAGAAATTTTGGATGCTCTTCGCAAGTTCGATAGAAGCCAGGGTTTGAGAGAGGTTCTGATGCGTTGAGAGGTGATTCACCTTGTAAATAGTGAGGATTGATAGAAAGTTGTAAAGGCTGTGGTTGGGAAGTTAATGCAGCAGTAGGCAATGGATCAGAGAGTGGGAGGACCTGCAAGTTCACTGACATGCTTTGCTTTCGGTGGGTCTTGGTTTTTCTTTTGCCCTTGTGTGTTGGGCCTTGTTCTTGCTGTTGGAATATTTTAATAAAATAAAATGTACATGATAGCATTGTTATTATATTGCAATTTATGGCCATATGTATTTACTTACATGTAAATTATGAAATGAGTTACAAAAGCAATAATGAGTATTATTAACTCAATTGTGTTTATGGTGTATATAATATACTTTATTATTTGGTATTATTGGGAATGATTATGATTATTCCATGAGTTACAAAAGCTTTTATAAGCTTACTTATGTGGACAATAAATGGATTATGATAGGCCAAGTATATAAGGCCATGGGGTGTGACATAGAAGAAAAAAAGAAGCAACTATGCTTCCATACTTAGTGTTTTATACTTTACTATCACAATGTTTTTCCTCTATAACTATTTTCATATTTTATACTTGGGCAACGTGATCGTGGATTGATTTATACCGTCTTCTTGTGGACGTGCACATGGAGGAGACATAGATGCGTCAATGGGTTTTATCTTGGAGACTTTATCTGCCGTCAACACCTGCACGTAGGGAGGCGATAACGTCTTTAGGACAGTGACTCTGTCACGACTCTCAAGGACGAGCTATTTTATATCCTTTTACTGCTTTAGATTACATAATTTTATCAAGAGTTCATATAGAATTACTTTCAATTATTATGCTACGTTTAATATCTTGGTATTGCTAATAGTTTGTTGTAGAAAATACAAATCAAAGCCTATATTTTCCAACAATCTAAAGACGTTATCGGTTTTGATTTGTATAGTTTTCAAATTTTATTTTTTGAAAGAGGAAAAGAAATGTTGTATATCTGGCATTGTTTTCCTATGTTTATGTTGTGTTTCTGTGTGTAACAGAGAAAAATAGGAACCAGTGTTGTTTAGTGTGACTTTGGGCGTCTCCTAGTTTGAGAGATGTGCCTTTTGGGTTCAAGTCTTGTACTACCCGTTTTACGGCAGTGGTGCTCTTGGCGGTTTTGCGGCGGCTTATCCGTTCTTGGAGGAGCTGAGGCTGAAGAGGATCGCCGTTAGTGATGAGAGCTTGGAGTTTATAGCGACGTCATTTTCGTGCTTTTAGTTTCTGTCGCTGTTGAGCGGTGATGGATTCAGTACTGATGGGTTCAATCAAGTCCATAGCCTCTCACTGCAAGAGGAGGTGGTGGTCTCAGGTTCTTATGGGGCCAGGAAAAACAAAAAAAGAAGAATGGCATATCAACAGAGCCTGGCCTGTTAGTCCACTTATTAAATTGAATTTCTTATTAAATGGAAAGGCCAGCGTGGGTGTTCATTGCTTAGGCTTTTGCCTTTGTGTAATTGCAGCGCGTGGTATCTCTGTACAAAGGTACAAGGCTTTAAAGAACAGGGGATACCAAGTCGTACGGTGGCATTTGCTGCAAATGATCACTTATGTTGGTCATGGAAATCTCCGAACGCTATAAAATTGAATATTGGTACGAAACAGTGATATTTTCATATCATCTTGAGGTAAGTTCTAACTTGTAATCAGCTATTTACAGACTTGATACTTGCATATATATATATGGCAATAAAATGTGTAAGAAAATATGCATACCTTATGAGTTATGTTTTAGTCCAATAAAACTTATGAATAAAAATTGAGTTATACACCGCATGAGGTTTTATTGTGTTCGATTACTATTAGTATCATTATTTTGGTATGCTAGTTAGAAGACTAATAATAGTTCTAAAGGTTTTTTTTTATAGAAGCATCTTTACAAATATGTAAGATTATCAAGGGTTGGTAGCTAGTTTCATAAGTTAATCAAGTAATATGAAATGCAGTCATATTGCAAAGGAAAATTAAGGATTTAAGGATTATCTACTACTTTGTGCTTGTGTTAAGTTGTAGATCTTGTATTGTTTGTGACCCTTTTATCTAGTTATATTTATTTGAATTGATGCTATGTGACATAGTGTGTGTTCCTTGCTAATTACATGCAAGTAATTTTTGAGTTACTAAATTTGGTAGCGAGATGGTTAAAAAGGTAATTGATTTGACTTCTCGTATCAAGACACTATTGTGAGACAATATGTGTCTATTCAGTCTTGTATGAAATATTTTTTATTTGTGTAAATTTTATGGGCTTCACCTTTGGGGTAATGAGCTCATTTTGTAATGTTTGAAAATTACATGATTTGTTTTTACAACCACCTAAAAATAGTTTATAGCAGTTGTAATAAAAGGGACACTTTTCTTTTGGTAAAATATTATTAAAAAAAAAAGGGCTTCATTAAAATCGATTTTGCAAATAAATTAAATAGTTTTCAAAAGGTTTATGCTAAAGTAAATAAAAATTGGATATTTAGATTTAGTGATACCATGTTATGACATTTTCAGGACATAATATTTACTGACAATAACACATATGCCTTTACTTGTAGATTTTTATGTTTGTCTGTAAGTAATTGTATTTTGGATAATACCTACACTTATTCCTTTTTAATTATTGACACATGGTTTTGGTTTGAAAAAAAAAAGGAATTTTTTGGTTTTTACATATAGAGTTATAGTTTTGTAAACCCCCTAAAGTCAGTGTTTGTGGAGTTCTCTTTCAAGAGAGAAAAATTTTCATGGGATTATCGACTTTTGTAAAACAAGTAACTTGAAGCTGATTTTATTTTGCTGAGTGTCTATATGAAATAAATTGTTTGATGAAATTATGGAAATTCTTATTTCAATGTTAAATTCTTTGATAAATACATGACTGCGAAATGTGGGGGTACATGATTTGAAAATAATTATGATTTCTCGAGTTATGTATACACAAAGAAAAATTAGCGACATAAAGAACATCTATATATAGTATGTGCTTACTTTTAAGTCTATTTTAGCGTGTCGCATGCGTGTATGCGTAGTAAGATTATGTGATATATCTCATGTATATATTTATGTTTCTTGCACTTAGTTTTGCTAGTTTGGATCTTTGGGCATGTATAGCTCTTCTGCATAATTGAGCTTAAAATGTGGAAGGAGAAAAAAAAAAAAAAAAAATTTGCAAAGTATTGCGAAGTTTATTAATTTAATTTATACTTTGGTAAAGATGTTAAATCATAATAACCGAAATCTTTGACTTCTGATTATCTTGGCTATTTTGATAATTATTGTTGTGGTATCTATTTCAAATGGTATCTAAGTTTTGATTTTTTGAATACGAGGTGCGTTGAATTTTTTGGTACTTTAAATCCTGGATACCCAATTATTTATCATATGATTGCAAAGTCGAAACTATATTTGCACATGGATTTTATCTAACTTTTGCAAAGCTTGAGAATTGAAAATTCTTGAAACTTATCAGAGGATTTTTGTGAAGTTGCTATTGATGTGAGATTATGTTATGCAAAGCATGACGCATGTTGAGGAAAATGTGGCTCCTAGTGGGTGAAAGACTACTGGTCACAATATGTTGAAGACTAGTTCCTAGTAGTAGACTACTGATCAAAGGTTTGATTCCTAGTAGTGAGACTACTGACTAGCTAGTATCATATTTGATGCTAAGCGAAGTGAATGTTACCACTGAAACGTGATTTACATGATGAGATCCATAATGTTGCTTTGATGTGCACTATTGGGCCTTAAAATTCTGCAGACTTGTGATACTTCATCGATGAAGAGAAAATAAATTATAGAGGCTTTATAAAAGTTGCGCAACTTGCCTCGGGACTAGCACAGAGGCTAGATCCTTTTTCACCTGAGGCGGATGGGGTGAGCCCACAGGGAGTCACCAGCGGGAGTAACCCATCCTTTGTGATTGGAGATCCCATGAAGAAGGTTCAATGGGTAGAAACAACCCGTAGAGCGTGACTCGTGATAAAAGTAGCACCATTTTGTTAATAGGAGAGTGTCTCCTCCCCATCCGTACGGTGCTCGTGCTACTTAGTGTGACGTCCAGGAAGGGAATTTCCCTGAATGAGCCCGAGGCGAATATTTTCGCAAGGTACATGTCACACGTACCCTTGGAGGACTCACCTAAGTGAGAGTGGTCGTGAGGCCGCGACTGTGGGAACTATGGGCCATTCCCTAAAGACTCTCATGAGAATCAAGATAAGAGCGCATGGCCATTAAGATCTCTAACCCGCGAACTAAGTCCCATATCAGTATTGTGTGTGTGACAACTGAAGTTTGGCCAAGGGACCTAATTCAAGGCGTAGTCCATTACGGCTCTCTCAAATGGAAGTTGTCAACACTAAGTGTTGGTTCAAGCCCGGAAGGCACCAACACCTATTACACAGTACAAGTTGCCCATCTTATTTATGTATATATATTTTTTTATATTTTATTACTTTATGAGTTTATAAACCATGGCTTTATTTTGCGAAAGAGAAAAAATATTCAATAAATTAAAAAGAGAGAGAGAGAGAGAGAGAGAGAGAGAGAGAGAGGAGGTTTATGATTTTATCATGATGTTCATTGATATGGTTTTAAATGCTTTAAATTTTTTTGGAATTGTGAGACTTTATAAACATTTCATTAGTGACTTTTTAAGTATTTTAAATTATCATTTTATTTTATCAAAATAGCGGGGGATTGTTGGAATATTTTAATAAAATAAAATGTACATGATAGCATTGTTATTATATTGCAATTTATGGCCATATGTATTTACTTACATGTAAATTATGAAATGAGTTACAAAAGCAATAATGAGTATTATTAACTCAATTGTGTTTATGGTGTATATAATATACTTTATTATTTGGTATTATTGGGAATGGTTATGATTATTCCATGAGTTACAAAAGCTTTTATAAGCTTACTTATGTGGTCAATAAATGGATTATGATAGGCCAAGTATATAAGGCCATGGGGTATGACATAGAAGACAAGAAGCAACTATGCTTCCATACTTAGTGTTTTATACTTTACTATCCCAATGTTTTTCTTCTATAGCTATTTTCATATTTTATACTTGGGCAACGTGATCGTGGATTGATTTATACCGTCTTCTTGTGGACGTGCACATGGAGGAGACATAGATGCGTCAATGGGTTTTATCTTGGAGACTTTATCTGCCGTCAACACCTGCACGTAGGGAGGCGATAACGTCTTTAGGACAGTGACTCTGTCACGACTCTCAAGGACGAGCTATTTTATATCCTTTTACTGCTTTAGATTACATAATTTTATCAAGAGTTCATATAGAATTACTTTCAATTATTATGCTACGTTTAATATCTTGGTATTGCTAATAGTTTGTTGTAGAAAATACAAATCAAAGCCTATATTTTCCAACACTTGCCTTGTACCTACCACTCTAATATTTCTTATATGCCAAGTTAAGCTTTATGTGATTGCTCAAGTTAAATGGAGCCTAGCTGGTTTTATACTTTTGGTGGTTGTTGAAGACACGTTGAAATGATGGACAACTGCTTTGGAATCCAAGGGCTTTAGACTAAGCAGGGCCCAAAATGTGAATTTTTTGGATCAGTTTGGAGGATCTTACTAAAAAGAAATACTTACAGAGTGTATTGTAATCGCAAAAGACCTGCTAAAGATGTTAAAGTTGTACAGTTACATAAAATGAGCATGCTTAGGGACTCATCAATTACATTCATTTTCTAACAAAGGTTTAGATGATGATGGTGATGCTCCATTAAAAAACACTCTTGTCAGAAGTTTGGAGCTCATTCACAGTTTTCTGAATTTCTCTCACTTGACCAGCCAGATATGGAGGCTGAAATACCTAAGGGAGCTGGTGATGGAGGTACTGAGGCAGTTCCTGATGTATAAGATCGAAGAAGTAAGAGCTGCTTTTCTGTATTGAGCTGTTTTACACAATTAATGCATTGCATTCATTTGGATCGATCCTCATTATATTTTTAGAAGAATGTTCCCAAAGTAGCTCATATATATGTTTCTATTATATGTTTCTGATTGAATCTTGAAAAAGGAATATACTAGCTGCATTTTGCATATTCTCATCACGTGTTTTTTTTTTCTCTTTTGTTTTACTTAGGTTTCCCTGGTGATTAATTATGATCTTCCGAATAATCGAGAGCTTTACATTCATCGGATTGGTCGTTCTGGTCGTTTTGGACGCAAGGCATAAATTTTAAAGTTCCTCTACAAATTAATGTTATGTTAAACTTCGGCATGCAAATTTAGAAGCTACCTTTCAGAAAGTTGTCATATAGGAGGAAGATGGGGGGATAATTAAAGCTAAATTTGGTAGTTAAGTAAATCGAGTTTGAAGCTCATTCAATTATAATCTTTTGGAGCACAGAAAAAAAGGAGATTATGATATGAGGAAACTGTCAGTTGGGCATGGTAGATTAGTATGCCTTGACACCAAAATCTGTCTTGCGAACTCATAGGCTATCATCTCAATACTGTAATTTTTTCTTGGTTTTAGATTATTTTTCATCTTGGAGATTTCACTATCTTGCTTGCGGTAGGATGAGATACAACCAATAGTGTACGGTGCTACTTTTCATGCTAAATCTTTGGAGGTCAACGAGACGTGTCAGATTAAAAATTGCTGCATAAGCCCTCCGATTTGAGACTAATATTCCTCTTGAGAATAAATATTCTTTTCCAACCAATTGAAAGATAACACATGAGTGGCGACCTAAGAAGCACGAATCCGGTTACAAGTGCGGAATACAACATGAGTGCGGATACACCGATACGTCAGTTTAAGAAGAAGGGGGGGGGGGGAGGAGTACTATTAGTAATATTCACCGAAAATGGTTGGAGTCAGTTATTATATGTCAAGCCCTGATTATGTTCTTTTCTTTGCATTGAGTTTAACGGCCTCCTGTCAATTCCTGTGAATTTCATTCTTGCGAACGTACTCCCCAAGCGGGATACTTGACGCAATATCCATTGTTTGATACGCATGGGTTGATACACACAATGCCTAGTATCTGTCGTTTGCGGCTAGGTCTAGAAGTTTGAATTGGGTAACAGTTCAGTTTAGATGAGGTGGTTCAAGAAAAAATGGCTCCTATATAATGCTTTTGGGATTGTGGGGTTGAGTTGTTATTAAAAGACAATAAGGCAAAATGTCAAAAGGCATTCAGCTGTAACCAGCCGACTTTGTTACTACACACGTGTACTATCACAAGCCTACAACGTCCTGAAAGAAAATGCTAGTGATGGTTGTAGATCAGAAAAGCTTAGCGGACTGCTCGATTGTTGCTGCTGCTACCCATCGCTACCTTTGCTGCCACCTGCCGGCTGTCTTTGTCGCTGATACCTTCCGACTACTTTGCCGCTTGCTTCTTCTCGAAATCTGAAACAGATTTTGATCCGGAAAGTAAGTTCCAAATTTTCATTACTGAGCCATGGTACTACCCGCGATGCGCCCATAATTTAGATATTAGGAGAAGTCAGATACGTTTTCATCCGCACCCCGAGGAGCACCCGCACTGTTCCGCCCCCAACACTCGTATGTTCACCAGACTGCCGTGCCCGTGCCTCATAGGTGGCGACATGCTACCACCAACTGGAAGCCTTAAAAAAACTGACTGATAGCAGTGGGTACTTGGGTGCTGAGAAATTAATGAATGTTTAGCAGGCGTTGAAGTGGGAAGAAAGTTTTATCTGAAAAGATATGCATATGTCGACATGCTACCACCCCATCCATACGCGCACACAGAAGAAGAAAGACAATGTCTTCTTTTTTTGCTTTCATGCATCTTGTATTGTTTGATTGATATCTTCATTGTCATGGAAATGGCTGCTTTGATATTACGCAGGGTTTTGCAATAAACTTTGTAAAAACTGATGATATCAAGATTCTAAGAGACATTTATTACAACACCCAGATTGATGAGATGCCAATGAATGTGGCAGGTTTGATACAGTTCTAATTCTCTGGATCAAGAAGAAGAGGGGCAGTAGTCGAACAAGATGGATTTGTTTGCTGGGTGGATTGATATTTACTGTAAGAGTTTGGATTGAGTTTGTCAACTTGTAGCATATTTTTTGGGCCGAGTGAATATATGTAGAAGCAAATGGATTGACGTTTCATGGTTGCTGCTATTGGAATTGAGACTTTCCATTAGGATTGAATTGTGCATATTCTGTGCTTACATAAATAAGCATGCACTCCATCTAAAGCGAGTTTCTCTCTGTTTTGGCACACCTACCTGCAATCAACATGTAAGCCACATGTCGACACCATCCTCCCTCAAACTCTGTAAATATTGATGAAAGACAATAATTGGACGTGGAATTGATGGAAGTTCCAAGTGTTGTTTTCTGATTTATGATTATTGGAGACACTGATGACATCATCCCTCATTGCATGCAAGCTCCAGCCGTCATTCATCAGATTAACCTCCATCAGATAACCTTGCTTGATTTCATTTAATTTAAATTCACTTCCTTTTGAGTTCAAATGTAGATCTGATTGTTATCCTTGTTGTTGCAACTAAAAACTGGATCGGGAACAGCACCAGAAATCAGGCTTGCAAAAGAGAACACGGAGTGACCGCCGGGTGGGGTTCCGGCGGGGGAACGCTCCGATGCTTAAGTCAGAGAAGGCTAACGATGTAGAACTCTGAGAAGCAATAAAGACACAATGTGTATATGTGTGAGCTTAGGCTTACCTGGGGGGCTTGACCCCCTTATATAGTGGTAGCAAGAGGAGTCCAATTAGAACTGGGCTTCGGTCAACTCTAATCAGAATCTCATTAGGATCCTAGAGGATACCATATTAGTCTCTGCTGATAGAGTCAGATCTTCTTTAGGATTCTACCCGGTGACCGGCATGGTAAGTGCTATATCCGCAAGGACCCGGAATAGGTTATGCGCTGTAACCGCCACGTGTCACCCGTAGAATGGAGGGGTATTTTTAGCTATATCATATGCCCCCTGCTTTTACCAGCGTTAATGAAGCGGGTGGAAGCACACTTTTCCCACTGGTGATAGCGAAATATGCCAAAAACAGAATTGAATCTGTTTGTCAACATTTCAAAATTTCAAAGAGTATTCTGCTCGGACGAGATTCTGTTCGGGCAGATTTCTGTTCGGATATGATTCTGCTCGGCCGATATTTTGCTCGGACGGAATTCTGCTCGGACGATATTCTGCTCGGACATGAATCTGCTCGGCCGTTAACACTCTGTTCGGACAGAGTGTTCGGACGAGAATCTGTTCGGGAAGGATTCTGCTCGGCCGCTGTCACTCTGTTCGAACAGAGTGTTCGGACGAGATTCTGCTCGGACATAAATCTGCTCGGACGATATTCTGCTCGGACGGAATTCTGCTCGGCCGTTGATACTCTGTTCGGGCAGAGTGTTCGGACGAGATTCTGTTCGGACAGAATTCTGCTCGGCCGTTGGCACTCTGTTCGGGCAGAGTGTTCGGACAGAATTCTGCTCGGACATAAATCTGTCTGCTCGGACGGAATTCTGCTCGGCCGTTGACATTCTGTTCGGGCAGAGTGTTCGGATGAGATTCTGTTCGGACAGAATTCTGCTCTGCTGCTGGAACTCTGTTCGGGCAGAGAGTTCGGACGAGATTCTACTCGGACAGAATTCTGCTAGGCCGTTGGCATTCTGGTCGGGCAGAGGGTTCGGACGAGATTCTGCTCGGACAGAATTCTGCTCGGCCGTTGGCACTCTGTTCGGGCAGAGTGTTCGGACGAGATTCTGCTCGGACAGAATTCTGCTCGGCCGTTGGCATTCTGCTCGGGCAGAGTGTTCGGGCGAGATTCTGCTCGGGCAGAATTCAGCTCGGCCGTTGGCATTCTGCTCGGGCAGAGTGTTCGGGCGAGATTCTGCTCGGGCATAACTTTTGGTGTTTCCCATGTGTCACGTGCGGGAATTGGAGCGGGAATTTTTTTAAAATTTTTAAGCTCCTCTTTTCTTCAGCTTGCGACACGTTGCGGGTACATGAACCGTTGCGTTTTCCAAGAAACGGTTACTTGGCGTTTCTCTATAAAAGAGGACTTCCACTTCATTTTTCCTTCACTCGAAACATTTGGGAGCACATTACTCTGCAAGTAAGTCTTTTCTTCTACCATTCATGTTCAGCATTTCAAGTTTGTCGTAGTCTCATATTTGCAGTAGAAGTAGAAAACATGTCTGATAGTTCGTCTTCGAGTAGTAGTTCGTCTTCGAGTTCAGAACGAGTTGCAACTTCAGGAAGTGAAGTTGGGACTTCAAATCCATAACCCCCATTACCTTCAACTCCTCAACCATTCCAACCTTCATCTTCTCAACGATTTCAACCTTCATCCTCTCAACCATTACCACCTTCATCTTCACAGCCTTCACAATTTTTATCTGGGAGGAATCCTTTAGGAGAAGTAAAGGATCAGGCCGAAGATAAGGCTAATCCGAAGCCTTGGTATACTGCTGATGAAAAGTCTAGTAAGATGTCGACCGAAGATTTGCAGGATTTAATTCGGGAATATCCTCTTCCCGAAGGTTGGTATGCTCGTCTTCCTGGTTTGGGTGAACCAGCTAACTATGGCACAAAGTTTGAAACGGGTGTCTACGAAGAGCAGGTGAAGTCTGGATATAGACTTCCTCTCCATCCTTTCGCTCTTCGTTTCTTTGAGCATTATCGCATGGCTCCCGGGCAGCTTGTTCCAAATGGTTGGAGGAAGCTTGCCGGTCTTATATATTTGGTTCAGACTTCAGGTTACAAACCAGATGTAACTGATTTTATGAGAGTCTTTTTTGAAGTCTGTTTCGTCAAAGGAGTTGCCAACTGTCCCGGATGGTATTACATTCACAGTAGGCAACGACTTCTGAAGGGAGGCCCAAAGTCGAATATAGGTTGGCATTCCAGATACTTCTTTGTTGGCCAACTGGACAAGGGGGAGATTCCTTTTGACAAAGTGTGGAATCCTTATTGTAAGGATTTCAAAAATCCTGGCAAGCCTACTCCCAATAGCCAGACTAAGCACATACTTAGTCATATGAAACTTCGAGGCGGTCTTTGTATAGATGAGCCTCTTTCGGAGGAGCAATTAGAGTGGGCGAAGATGATACCTTCAAAGCCCATTCCAGCTGGTCTTCCGATTCCTCCTCTTCCTGTTATTCCTAGCGTGTCATCTGCTGAGACTGTTCCTTTAGGTGTGTTTTGCATGAGATATTGAATTAAACTTGACTTCAATATTCATTTCCGTATTGACTTCTTTCTTCATTGTAGAAATGGCTAGCGGTGGTGGAAAGTCGCAGCAAGGAGGCTTCCTTGGCGTTCTTTAAAAAGCTAAGGGGAAGCGAAAGGAGAAGCAGCCAAGTGTGGAGTTGCCTCCTGCTCCTAAGAGGACTAGAGTCACTCCTTCAGAACGCTCTCCACAGATACTTGATCAAGTTTCTATTGAGGATGATCCCATCTTTCGCCCGAGATGGGCACTTAGGCGTGATGACCTCGGGATGCCGGACAGCCAGATCTCAGAGCAGCATCTTCGTCATGGGATTCTTCCTCGAGACAAGGAAGTTTTCCAGAATCAGACCCACGAGACTTTTGCCTGCTCCTTTGCCCAGGCCGTTTATACGGTAACGTCTTTAGTCTCAACTAGGTTTCTGTTTTTGTTTTCAAGTTTCATTCAGCTGCTGATCTTTATCTTCATTCCAGATGTACGCCAGTGGATCTGAGATGTTTTCTCGCTTTGAGATGGCAAGGCAGGTGGCGGCCGAGGAGGCCCAGCTGACAAGGGAAGCAGTTAAGGAAGCACAGGAAGCCACCCATCGTGCTGAAGAACTGAGCAAGCGTGAGGAAGATCATCTTGATTGGATTGCGTCTCTGGAGAAGAAACTGGATCGAGTTAAGAAGAGGGCTGCAGAAGAGGTGACCAAAGCTCGAGACCAAGGCATTCACGATTTCTTAGAGGGGAACGCGGGGGATGAATGGTTGAAGAAGCGGACCGAAGATGGGCTGGAGATTTATGAGCTTGGCTTTGTGACGGCCAAGGAGATGTTTGCTGAGCGCTTTACTGATATCTCCTTGGATGGTTTTGTTCTGCCTGCAGTTGGGTCACGATCTGGGGAGACTATTATGCCTCAAGAGGCAGGAGATGTTGGAGCTTCTGATCTTCCAGGCGCAGGGCCTTCTGGTGCCGCCCCCGAGGCTTAGCCTTTTAGCTAGCCGCTTTGTTTTGTTGGGATAGGTTTTCAATGCCCTCTTAAGGGCTTATATGTAAAACTCTATCTTTAATTTTACAGTAACTAGCTAATGGACCCGTGCAAATGCACGGGACGCGATGCAATTTTATTTTACTGTCAACCATATACATTAACATAGTGAAATTGTATCAAAATTCCAAAAAGAAAAAAGAATGAGTTTCAACATAGTATATAAGCTAATAAATACATACATTTTAGGCATAACAATTAACTTCACTCAATTAAATAATTTTCAAATAAAAGAACCCACTACTTAAGACAATTAGAATCTTATTGACGATAACTGTTAATTCAAAAGATTAAGCAATTTTTTCAGAATGTTCTATTTTTTTTTTATCCCTAATTATTTTGCGTATAAAAATCTGGTAAAAGTATTTGCATATTAATATCATCATATGGCTCATGTATTGCCTCATTTAATGAAACCACAGTTTGTATAAGTAAAGTATGTTTTGTCTTATTTTTAAAATTTTGTCGATATTGAAATTATTTAATTCAAACGTGTACTGCCCAATGAAAATACGGAGTAGTATAAAGACCTTTAATTTGTGGTAGTACGTATATGCAAACCCTGTTAAACCTTGAAGATTGCATCTTTACTCAAGAGATTGTTTGATTTTTTTTGTAAATGGTCAGAAAAACTTGATCTCAAAAGACGCATGTTGAATGAAATTTTTTAGAGTTTCTAGTTTCTATATAGAATTTACAAACTTTCAGGTTTCTTAAAGAAACTAACTTAGCATCTTCATTGTTTAATAAAGTTCGTCACTTGTTCTATTCTAGAATTGGTATCATTTGTCGTCCACTACTTCTACTATCCTAACACCTCCTTGTTACCAATTCTTTTACCCTTGTCAACAACCGTTATCTCTACCATCATCATCGCAGTCGCCATTACTAAATATTTGTGTTACCACTATCTATTGCAATGTCTTCAACACCTCATTGTTACCAATTCTTTTACCCTTGTCAACAACCGTTATCTCTACCATCATCATCGCAGTCGCCATTACTAAATATTTGTGTTACCACTATCTATTGCAATGTCTTCGCATTGCTGCCACCATTGTTACCGCCACTTAGCATAAAGATATACAATTAACACTTTCACATCGTAAACAACCACCACTCCTACCATGATTACGACCACCACTACTTCCATAATTACCATTCGCTCATCCACACCATTGCTGCCACATTTACTGTCATCATCCACCCATGCTTAACTACAAATTCTATCTACGCCAAATTATATCTACCCTATTGGTATCACTTATAATGTTTGTATTTGTATCGGAGGTAAAAGCTGTCTAAATTCTTATCCCCCTTTCCACTTCCTTTTGTACTCAAGCTAATTCTTAGCTTGTTAAAAGTTATTTCCAATCATTACCAGTTCTCCTATGTAATCTAATCTTATTGAAACATGTTAGACTTAAAAGATTGGTGCATAAGACTTCAAAATCATGGTAAAGCTTATGACAACGTATAACTTTCTCAAAAGTTACCTTTAGCAATCTTAAAAGACAAATGCTGCTAAGCTTTGATTTCTCTTGGAATTTTTAACCTTCCTTTTATTCTTCTCAAAAAATATAATAAATGAATAATTATACAATGAAGTTATAAACCGTAAACTGATAGAGGTTATATACCTGTAAATTGAGATAGTGACACGATATTTACCAAGAGTAATTCAAAGTGAACAACCTAATTTAACAAATAATCTCCCGAGGATCCTGAGGATAAGATCTCTAGAAAATTTTCATTTAACTTACCTCTAGTGAGTTTTAAGGGCCAACTGTTGCAAATGTTTGATGTTGGCAATGAACCTCCTTTTTACTCTTTTTCTCCTTACAAATAGAGATAAATAAACTATAAGTAAAGCAACTAACAATATATCTAAAACTTGCAACAAAACTATGTAGCGACAAAAAACTATTGAAAGCTACTGAGTATATAATGAAAAGAAATACATCTCTACCTCTCCCTATTGTGAAGCTTCAAGAGCATTTCACCGTGATCGATGCATTACATTTCTAAGATACTACAGTCATAAAATAAAGCTCACTAAATGTTGTCTTTCATCACTACACTTATCATGTCTCTCTTATGCAAACTAAGAGCGATCCAATTAACACCCCAAAATTTAAGATTTTTCCTAATAAATGTGGTAATAGTTTGCTTCAAAACGATCTTTTGTACATAGCTAAAAAAACGAATTTTTTTAAAATAATTTTAAGTTCTATGACCCGTCATGGAAAATATTTGCATGTCTAGTATCTAATCAAAACTCATAACACTTCCACTTATAGCCAACATAGAAACTAAAAGTGACTCCAAAAAATTCTTGTTTTTCCCCTAGTTTAAGCTACATTTTAACCTTCTTCCCATTAGTTTCCTATACATCCACCACTCAACAATTTATGCAGGACCTAATTACACTATCTAACCTGGATGCATGAGCTAGACCTAGTTAAACTATCTAACCTGGATACATGGATAAGAAGACAATAAAACCTGCGATAATTACATTTCAACCAAGAATGTCATATGTACATTGTTGGGAGGGATGGTAACCTGAAGCTGGCTGCAGCTTAGGTCTAAACCAATCGCATTGCTCTGCACCTCCTCACATCTAACTCCATCGCATGTGCAGCAAAGATACCCTTACTTCAACTCAACTCATCAAAGACCATGAAACTATCATCTCCAACAGCACAAAATTCAAGCTGGGAATTTTTGGTCCTGCAAATTCCACAAGTCGTTATGTTGGTATCTTGTACAACATACCTGTCCAAACCGCGATATGGGTAGCTAATAGAGAAAAGCCTTTGAGTGATACGTTTGGGACTATGGCCATCTCGGGAGAGGCAATCTCGTAGTATTGGATGGACAGCAACAGCTCGTCTGGTCATCAAATGTTTTGAATTCTGCAGCGAGTTCAAGTGCCCAGCTATTGGATAGCGGCAACCTTGTCTTGCTAGATAAGTCTAACGGAAGGACGCTACGGCGGAGTTTTGAGCACCCTTGTAATTCATTCTTACCAAAAATGAGAATTTTCATGTCAAATACACATGAGAAAACACAACTTACATCGTGGAAAAGTCCTTCAGATCCATCTGTTGAAATCTATTCAGTTGGCAACTATCCACCAAATCTTCCGCAAATCAAAGCCTGGAATGGTAGTAATCCATACTGGCGCAGTGGTCTTTGGAATGGCCAGAAATTCATTGGGATACCCAAAAAGGATTCTTCATACTGGCGCAGTGGTCTTTGGAATGGCCAGAAATTCATTGGGATACCCAAAAAGGATTCTTCATACAGCAATGGGTTTGATCTTATAAAACAGGATGATGGAAGCACATATTTAATGATACTTGTAAGTGAATTCTTAAAGAATTAAGAACAATAATGAATACGAAAAGCAATACATATCTGTAATGATATGTTACAAAAAGCCACCGGCTAGTGCTTACCAGATTCTCATAGCCATCTCAATGATTAAAAGATGTGGTGGGTTATGGGGAAGGGATATGAGACATGAAACAATGATGCAGAGACACAGTTGAAATCAACTTTCATAGCAGTTAGGCACCTAAACAAATTATTAGGAAGTTGGACTCTTGGTATACATCCATAAGCTTTTGGTATACATCCATAAGCTTACGTCCAACTAAGTTCGGGACTCTCACAGCTGAGTTGGCAAGTAGAACTTGCCCCAAAAATCCTAGTTGTCAAAAATTTAAGAGCTCTAAAAATCCTATGTGTCGTAAATTTAAGCGCTTTAAAAATCCTATGTGTCGCAATTCGAAGCACTTTCTTCAGCTTTTTTTATATATATAGATTTGCTTTTACTATGTGTTTCTCATGGTTTTGTGTTTTACCATTCACACAGTATTTTTCATTTTTACTCTGACTCAAACCCTTTAATCGTCACTTAAAGAGTCGGCAAAGAGGTCGAGCACCCTCGCTCGGCCCATATTTCGAAGATGTAAAAGTTTTGGTGGAGTGACGATGCCCCCATTAACTTTTGTTTCTTCACGGACTTAGATCTGTAGCTAATCCGCCTGGCTTCTCTTGTATTTTGAAAACTCAAGAGTTATACACTCTGTTCGGGCAGAGTGCTCGGCCATCACTCTGTTTAAACAGAATGTTTTAGTTCAAATTTCTTACTCTGTTCAAGCAGAGTGCTCGGCCGTCACTCTGTTCGGACAGAATGTTCTGGCTAAGCTTGTCACTCTGTTCGGGCAGAGTGTTCGGCCGTCACTCTGTTCGGACAGAATGTTCTGGCTAAGCTTGTCACTCTGTTCGGGCAGAGTGTTCGGTCGTCATTCTGTTCGGACAGAATGTTCTGGCTAAGCTTGTCACTCTGTTCGGGCAGAGTGTTCGGCCGTCACTCTGTTCGGACAGAGTGTTCTGGCTAAGCTTGTCACTCTGTTCCGGCAGAGTGTTCTGGCTAAGCTTGTCACTCTGTTCCGGCAGAGTGTTCGGCCGTCACTCTGTTCGGACAGAATGTTTTGGCTAAGTTCGTCACTCTGTTCGGGCAGAGTGTTCGGCCGTCACTCTGTTCGGACAGAATGTTCTGGCTAAGCTTCTATTACAACAATACTGAGAAAGAACAACTTTATTACTAGAGTAAAAAATAAAGTTTACATTGGATTGCTTAACAACCCATTTATTCGAAACAATCTGCTAAAGATTATTTTTAAGATGTTAGAGTTCTGATAAGGTCTGTGCCCCTTACCCCCCCCCCAAAAAAGAAAGTGTTTTGGCTCGTGCCGAGACACCACTGGTAATATCTGCGCAAGTTCTCAGCATTCCAAGTACGAGGGATGGGTTCTCCAGAAAGTGTCCCTAATGCGTAGGCGCCCGATTTGAGCACATTTATAACACGGTAGGGTCCTTCCCAGTTTGGAGATAACTTTCTCGTCGCTGCCTTTGGATTGGAAACTTCTAGTTTGTGAATGACCAAATCTCCTTCGGTGAACTGCTTGGATCGGACTCGCTGATTGTAATATCGTGCCACTCGTTGTTTTATGATGACGGATCGTGCATGGGCTTGAGTTCGAGCTTCTTCTACCAAATCAAGATTTGCTCGGAGTCCATCTTCGTTGTTCAATTCGTTGAAGTGTAAGGCCCGTATTGTTGGAACTCCTATCTCGACTGGCAACATTGCTTCCGTTCCGTAGCAGAGTAAGAAAGGTGTTTCCCCTGTGACTGAATGTGGAGTTGTTCGATAAGCCCACAACACTTTGGGGAGTTCATCCACCCATGCGCCTTTAGCTTTGTCTAGCTTCTTCTTCAATCCTTGTAGGATGCTTCGATTCATGTTTTCAGTCTGTCCGTTGGATTGTGGATGAGCAACAGAAGTGAATCTCAAATCGATCGATAGATTCGTACAAAATGTACCAAAGTCGTTGTTGTCAAATTGCTTTCCATTATCAACGACCAAGGCTCTTGGTACTCCGAAGCGACAGACGACATTTTTCCAGAAGAAGTCTTTGCACTTGGCTGAAGTAATGGTTGCCAGAGATTCTGCTTCAGCCCATTTGGTGAAATAGTCTATTGTTACGATTACAAATCGTCGTTGCCCAGTTGCCATGGGAAAAGGTCCCAAAAGATCCATTCCCCAAACAGCAAAGGGGATTGGAGAAACAATTGAGGTTAAAGGAACAACCGGTGTATGAGAAACCGGTGCGAATTTCTGACATCTTTTGCATCTTCAAGTGAAGTCAATCGCGTCCTTCTGCATCGTAGGCCAGTAGTATCCTTGCCTTAGGATTTTCTGTGCTAACGTTCTCCCTCCAAGATGTTGGCCGCATATTCCTTCATGAACTTCTTGTAATGCGTAAAGGGATTCTGATGGGTGTAGACATCTGAGGTAAGGAAGGCTGAACGATTTTTTGTATAAAGTCTCTTCTACTAAAGCATACCGTGCAGCTTTGACACGAAGATTTCTGGCTTCGTGTCTTGTACTTGGTAACTCGCCCGTGGACAGGTATTTGATGATTGTGTCCATCCAACAGGGTTCTTGAGCTATTACTTCAACATTAGCTTGGGAAGTGATACTGCGGTTCTTGAGGAACTCAAGGTATATCGGTCGTCGGACATCAATTTCCTCAGTGGAGGCGAGCCTTGATAATGCATCTGCCTGAGTATTCTGATCCCGGGGAATCTGGCGAATGGTGAAGTTTTGAAACTTCACCGCTGAAGTTTTAACTAAGTCGAGATATTGAGCCATTCTTTCATCTCTGGCCTCATAATCTCCCAAGACGTGATTGACCACCAGTTGGGAATCACTATGAACTGATAGGGAGTCCACTTTTAAGGCGTGTGCTAACCTTATCCCCGCAAGAAGGGCTTCATACTATGCTTCGTTATTCGAGGCTTAAAATCCAAAGCGAAGTGCATATTCGATAGTAAATCCTTCTGGACTTATAAGAATAATCTCCGCCCCGCTGCGTCCAATATATGAAGAACCGTGTACATAAAGATTCCAAGGATCTGGAACCTCTGAAATTACCAATTGAGGAGGGTCTTCAGGTAGTGTACACTCCACAATGAAGTCTGCCAAGGCTTGAGCTTTGATTGCAATGCGAGGCTTGTCTTGGATGTCGAATTCCCCCAACTCTACGGACCAATTGACTAGTCTTCCTGATGCCTCCGGGCTTAGTAAAACTTTTCTAAGTGGTTGGTTCGTCAGTACGATAATAGTATGAGACTGGAAGTATGGTCGAAGACATCTGGCTTATATGATAAGGGCTAATGCAATCTTGTCGATCTTCGGGTATATGGTTTCTACATCTTGCAAGACTTTGCTAATGTAGTAGATGGGTTTTTGAACTCCATCTTCTTCTTTAATTAGAACAGTACTGACTGCGACGTCTGTGACTGAGAGGTATAGGAATAAGTCTTCACCTGGAAGTGGTTTTGAAAGTAGGGGTGGAGAACTTAAATAAGTTTTGAGTTCTTCGAACGACTCCTGGCAGCCATCTGTCCAAGTAAAAATTTTTGCTTTTCTGATGGCTTTAAAGAATGGCAAACACCGTTCAGCTGATCGGGCCATGAACCTTCCCAAGGCTGCAACCCTTCCCGTCAACTCTTGTACTTGCTTGACTGTTTTTGGGGACGTCATGCTTTGGATAGCCTTGATCTTCTCTGGGTTCGCTTCGATCCCCCGTTGAGAAACTATAAAACCCAAAAACTTTCCTGATGCGACTCCGAAAGCGCACTTGAGTGGATTCAGCTTCATTCTATACTTACGAAGGATGTCAAAAGTTTCTTTCAAGTCTTTGACATGGAATTCAGATTTTATGCTTTTGACGAGCATGTCGTCAACATAAACTTCCATGTTCTTCCCGATCAAGTCTTGAAAGATCATGTTCACCAGACGCTGGTAGGTCGCTCCGGCGTTCTTGAGTCCGAAGGGCATCACTTTATAGCAGTACAACCCTCTCTCTGTGATGAACGAAGTTTTGGAGACATCGTCTTTGTGCATCATAATCTGGTTATAACCAGAATATGCATCCATGAAACTAAGCAGTTCATGGCCCGACGTAGCGTCGATAAGAAGATCTATTCTTGGGAGCGGGTAACTGTCCTTCGGGCATGCTTTGTTGAGATCCGTGTAATCGATACATATTCGCCATCTGTCGCCTGACTTAGGAACCATGACTACGTTGGCGATCCAATCTGGGTAGTGGACCTCTTCAATGAAGTTGGCAGTTAGGAGTTTATCTACTTCTTCTTCAATCTTCTCATGTCTCTCTGGTGCAAAAGTCCTCTTCTTCTGCTTGACAGGTTTTTTGGATGGATCAACATTCAACCTATGGGTAATGACTTCAGGATCAATTCCAGGCATGTCTGCTGCTGTCCATGCAAAAACATCCGCATAGGTTCTTAATAGGTTCACCAGCTCAAGTTTGGTGTTTTCCTTAAGATTTGAACCTATCCGAACCGTCTCGCTTTCTTCCCTGGGATATACTTCAATGCTGATAAGGTCTTCAACTGGTTCTCCCCTTTGCATCTTTGTATCTTCCCGGAGGTCGTCTATAATGAGTGCTTCCTTGCTTTTTGATCGGCATGAAGTTACGTAGCACTGGCGAGCTGTAGTTTGGTCGCCTTTCACCTCTCCAATCCCGTGCTCCGTGGGGAATTTCATTTTGAGGTGATAAGTTGACACTACAGCCTGAAACTGATTGAGCGCTGGTCGTCCCAATATTGCGTTGTATGCTGAGGGGACCTTTACCACCACAAAATCAAGCATGAAGTTGGCTTGTGTCGGAGGTGTGCCAATCGCAACCGGGAGTGCGATAATACATTCGATTGCAACTGGATGATTGGAGAATCCATACAACAGTGTATCCATCTTTCGGAGACGGTCCGTTGGAATGTTCATCTTCTTGAATACATCGTAAAATAAGACTTCCGCAGAACTTCCGTTATTGATCAGGACGCGTTTCATGTCGAAGTTCCCGGCTTTTATGGTGATGACTAACGGATCATCATGAGGAGTTTTTACGTCATTCGAATCTTTATCAGAGAAGGTGATCGCCGCTGCGGGTATTGCCTTCTGCTTTTTACTTGGGGGTTGAGTCGTTATGCACACTTCTCTGGCGTATGCTTTTCGAGCTTGTCCAGATGATCCTCCTGCGGCCAATCCCTCAGATATAGTGTTGATTATACCTGCATTCTCTTCTCGATCTTCTCTCTCTTCCACGGCCGGGGGTGTCTGTTGTCGTCCTTCCCTTGGAGCTACGAACTTCCTCAACTGACCACGCTTGATAAGGGCCTCAATTGCTGCTTTAAGCGACCCGCAGTTATCAGTTGCGTGGCCATGATCTTTGTGGAAGTGACACCATAAATCTTTGTTCCTTTTATTTGGCCGGGATCTCATCTTATCTGGCCACTGGAGAGCTTGATTGTCTTTGATCTCGTGGAGAATCTGAGATGGTTTGGCGTTAAGGGGTGTCAGATCTTTCGGAGAAAATGGGTCTTTCGGACGTCGCTCATCCGGTTTAGATCGTTTTACTGACTTTCCCCCTTGGGGAGTTATTTCTCGAGATCGTTTCTTCGTGTTTTCCTTTTCTTCTCCACGTCGCCCTCTGTGTGTCTCCAGGTATTCTTCAGCTTGAATATATTTGTTTGCCTTCTCAAGTAGGGCTCTCATATTGCCTGGAGGACTTTTGTTCACAGAGAAGGCAAACTTGGATGTCGGACGGAGACCGCGGAGAAAGGCGGTGTATTTCACAGACTCGTCTAGATTGTCAATCTCCAAAGTCGCTGCGTTGAATCGTCCAAGGAAACAAGCCAAAGATTCATTTTTCTCCTGCACAATGTTAAGCAGGCTCGCCGAATTCTTTCTTCGGGAACGACTGCTTACAAAGTGCTTTTGGAAGAGATCCGATAATTGGCTGAAAGAAAAGATTGATCTTGGTTTTAGAGATTTGAACCACGCATGTGCAGCTTTTCTGAGAGTAGTGGGAAAGGCTCTACACATGACAGCATCCGAAACTTGGAGGAGTAACATGTTGGTTTCAAATTGATAAATATGTTCTCCAGGATCTCCAGTCCCGTCGTAATGGTCACACTGAGGCATTCGGAAGTTGGGAGGTAGCTTTGCTTTCTCAATAGTTTCGGATAACGGATATCCTGATTCTTCCCTTGGGAGAGGTCGTTCTGGAGAACGATATCTAGGCACTATCTTCCAGGAGTTTCGTTCTTGGGAACGAAACTCAGACGTTGCCTTCCTGTGGACGGATCTTCAAGGAGTTTCAGCTTTTGTGACTCGCCGGGGAGATGAGTTGGTACTGCCTTCGACTGATGGATCCCGTCGATAGCATGATCCACTTCTGGTCATGTGACCTCCGCTCTTATCTCTGGGATCATAAGTTGGATCGGCCGTTGATCAGTATTTGCGGCCGTAACTTGATCTGGAGGTGAGGCGAAGACGAAGGTCGTTAGGGTCAAGATGAGAATTGTGAGTGGATTGCGGAGCCACTGTCATGTCAAGCTTTCTCTGAAGAGTGTTTACAACATCCTTCAGTTCATGAATTTCCTTGGTAAGGTTGTCATGTGGTGTTTTGAATAGCCAACGGTTTAGGCGATGGCGAAGGTCACCATTTTTCAGAGTAGACGTTGGAGATTGGTTTCTCCGAGGTCTAGTTTCTGATTCGGGAGTAGTAGATGTCACATTGACGTAATTATCTTCAGAAGAACTGGTGCGACGACGGCGCAAAGGGGTCGAGCGTTGGTCATTAGAATGACCTGGTCGACGAGAGCCGCTAGCTCGCGCACGATGGTTCTGAGAATGACTCTGTGAAGAGTCTGGAGAAGAAGAATGATTGGCCATGTTCCCTGTAGTGGTCCCACGGATGGCGCCAATCTGTTGCAGCTAAAAACTGGATCGGGAACAGTACCAGAAATCAGGCCTGCAAAAGAGAACACGGAGTGACCGCCGGGTGGGGTTCCGGCGGGGGAACGCTCCGATGCTTAAGTCAGAGAAGGCTAACGATGTAGAACTCTGAGAAGCAATAAAGACACAATGTGTATATGTGTGAGCTTAGGCTTACCTGGGGGGCTTGACCCCCTTATATAGTGGTAGCAAGAGGAGTCCAATTAAAACTGGGCTTCGGTCAACTCTAATCAGAATCTCACTAGGATCCTAGAGGATACCATATCAGTCTCTGCTGATAGAGTCAGATCTTCTTTAGGATTCTACCCGGTGACCGGTATGGTAAGTGCTATATCCGCAAGGACCCGGAATAGGTTATGCGCTGTAACCGCCACGTGTCACCCGTAGAATGGAGGGGTATTTTTAGCTATATCACTTGTAAATCATCTTATCAATCATCTTATCTTGTAAATTCAAATGTAAATCACTCATTATAAATATGACAAAGACACTCACATAATTTAAGTGAGAAGTTACAGAAACATTCTCTCTTATATGGTATCAGGAAGCCTACGGTTCTTTCCTGCCTTTTCTCCTATCCATGGCTAGTTCCTCCTCCACTGTTATACCTCAACTTCATCACTACAACACCATTAAACTCACCAACAGCAATTACCTTCTATGGCAAACGCAGCTTCTACCCATCCTTCGCTCCAACAACCTTTACGGACTTGTCGACGGGACTGAATCATGTCCCCCTGCTGAAATTACTGTTCCTGGCACCAAACGCGAATCATGCAACTGCACAATACCAAACGCGACGACAAACCTGTTGCCACCTACCTTCAAGAGCTCAAGTATCTTGCTGACCAACTCGGCGCTGCTGGCAAATTACTCAGTCCGCCGGAATTTAACGCCATTGTTTTCAATAACATTGGCAGTGACTTCTACCCGGCTATTGCTGCTCTATCTTCTCGCCCTACTCCCGTCTCATATCCTGAACTCTTAAGTGTTCTGACCAGTGAAGAAATTCGTCTTCGTGCCATGCAGCCCACCGTACAACTCCCGTCCGCTCAACTTGCTCAGCGTGACACTAATCCCTCTGCCAACTTCCCTCGTAATGGAAATTCGTACCACACCAATGGTGGCAATTTATCTCGCAATGGCACTTCGCATCCCAACAATCGCAATTCCTCTGCCAACTCCTTCTCCAACCGCAACCGTCACAACTTCGGCACTGGAAGCCCTTCTAATCCTCGCTGTCAAATTTGTCGCCAAAACGGCCATTATGCCAATCGGTGTCCTTATCGCTATCATCAATCTCGCAATTCTGGCCCTTCCGCTCACCTTGCTGATCTATCTCCCACTCCTCGTGCTCCGGAGACGTGGTTTCCTGACACTGGCGCTACGCATCACATCACCAACAATCTTCAGCACCTTCACTTCTCCGATGAATACAACGGTTCCGATCAACTTCATGTTGGTGATGGTAACGGTCTTTCCATTCGTCACATTGATTCCACTCAATTACGCACACCTCATACATCCTTTCGCTTATCAAATGTTTTACATGTTCCCGATATCACCAAAAATTTACTTTCTGTTCATCAGTTTACTAAAGATAATAATTGTTTCTTTGAATTTTATCCCTTTTCTTTTGTTGTGAAGGACATGGCAACAAGGACACCACTTCTCAAGGGCACGCTTAATCAAGGTCTCTACCGACTGCAATCTCCCTGTAACTCTCCTCATGCTCACCTTTCTGAACGTGCCACCCTAGATCACTGGCACCGTCGCCTTGGTCATCTCAATCCCAAAGGAGTCCATCATCTAGTTCACAAAAATAAATTACCCTGTGTTTCTTCTAAGTTGTCCTTTTGTTCGTCTTGTTGTTTAGGAAAAATGTCAAAGTTCCCTCTGCCCCTCTCCCCATCCAATAGTAAGCAGCCTTTAGAATTAGTGTTTTCCGATGTATGGGGTCCTGCCCTTCCTTCAGTCAATGGAAATAAATTCTTCTTAATACTAGTTGACGACTTCTCAAGATTTTCATGGTATTTTCCTTTAGTGCACAAATCAGAAGTTTGTTCCATTATTACACAATTTCAAGCTCTTGCATTTCGCCACTACAATGTTCACTTAAAAGCCTTTCAATCCGATTGGGGTGGTGAATTTCGCAAGCTTTCTCCCATTCTAGCCTCTGCCGGCATCATCCACCGTATTGCATGTCCTCATACACATGAACAAAATGGACATGCTGAACGTAAAATTCGTCACATCGTTGATACCGGTCTTTCTCTCCTAGCCCACTCCTCTGTACCCTTTAAATATTGGCACTATGCCTTCGAGACTGCTGTTTATCTCATCAACCGCATGCCCACCCCCACTCTTCAAGGCTTGTCCCCATTTGAAAAATTACTCCACAAACCGCCAAACTATTCTTTTCTTCGCGTTTTTGGGTGCTTATGCTTTCCACTTCTTCGTCCTTATCAGTCCCACAAATTCAGTTTTCGGTCCACCCCTTGCGTTTTTATGGGCTATAGTCCTCATCATCATGCCTATCGTTGTCTAGATCGTACCACTGGTCGCATTTATTTGGCTCGTCATGTCAAATTTCATGAAGACTCGTTCCCCTTTAACCAACATCCCGACTCCCCTGTAACCCCTTCGTCACCTTCCTCCCCCCCGTGTTCCAGTCTTCCTGCAGTTCGGTTGGACTTGGTACGTGCTCCCTCCCATGGTGTCCCCACAAGCTTGCCTTCTTCTCCCTCTCAGGTATCTCTCTCTTCTCCACCCAACTCTAACCAACCCTCTTCCTCAAACACACTTCCCCCACCGTCCTCTCACCCATCACCTGACGTAACTTCCTCACCTATAACACCCGCTCCTCTTCCCATCCCCCCTGCCCCTCCCACTCGCACTCATCACATGGTCCTTCGCCGCCACCCTAAACCCAAATTGCCCAAATCCGCCAACCATTGCTCCAAACACCCTCTACCACAGGCTCTCCTTGCGTCTCTCACCCATGATCCTGAACCCACCTGTTTTACTCAAGCTAACCAGTCTCCCCACTGGCGCACTGCCATGCACGATGAAATCAATGCCCTCATTAAAAATCAAACTTGGTCTCTTGTGCCTTTTGATCCTTCGATGAATGTCATTGGCTGCAAATGGGTCTTTCGTGTCAAACGCAAACCCGATGGTACTCTTGATCGATACAAAGCCCGCCTTGTTGCCAAAGGTTTTCATCAACAAGAAGGTGTTGACTACACGGCCACATTCAGCCCCGTCATCAAACCTACCACTGTTCGAGTTATTCTCGCCCTTGCTCTCTCACAAAACTGGCGTCTACATCAACTTGATGTCTCTAACGCCTTCTTACATGGCCATCTCTCTGAAGCCGTTTACATGCAGCAACCTCCCGGCTTTCTTGACACGTCTCATCCCTCTCATGTTTGCAAACTTCACAAGTCTCTATATGGTTTAAAGCAGGCTCCTCGGGCTTGGTTTCATCGTCTCTCCACCTTTCTTCTTCACTTCGGCTTTTCCCCCTCCCAAACTGACCCGAGTCTTTTCATTTTTCGTCGTCATCCTCACACTCTTTACCTTCTTGTCTATGTCGACGATATTATCCTCACTGGCAGTTCTTCGACCCTCATTGCTACTCTCCTATCTGAGCTCCGCTGTACTTTTGATATTCATCATCTTGGCAATCTCAATTATTTTCTTGGTATTGAAATCGTCTATACCTCTTCTGGTCTCATCCTCTCCCAACGCCGCTACATCCTTGACATTCTTCAGAAAGCTGCCATGACTGACGCCAAACCTCTCGCCACTCCTCTCTCTACTTCCCTCCAACTCTCTAAAACCACTGGCACTCCCTTACCTGACCCTTCACTTTATCGTCAAGTCATTGGTTCTCTCCAATATCTCACCATTACCCGTCCCGAATTGTCATTTTCCATAAACAAACTTGCACAGTTCATGCAAACTCCCACTGACCATCATTGGACGGCCCTCAAACGCATCTTACGTTACCTCAAAGGCACCCTTTCTCATGGCTTACGTTTTCACAAATCCCCTTCCATATCTGTCACCGCCTTCAGCGACGCGGATTGGGCGGGCAACACTGATGACCGTCGTTCCACCGGTGGTTATGCAATTTTCCTTGGCCCCAATCTTGTCTCTTGGTCTGCCAAAAAGCAACCTACCGTTGCTCGTTCTTCAACCGAATCTGAGTATCGCGCTGTTGCAAATGCTACCACTGAACTTCTTTGGCTAAAATCTCTTCTTCGCGAACTCGGCATTTCCCTCTCGAGACCCCCTACCCTTTGGTGTGACAACTTGGGTGCTACCTATCTCTCTGCCAACCCCATTTTTCATGCCCGAACTAAGCACATTGAAGTTGACTTTCACTTTGTTCGTGACCAAGTTTCTCAACGGCTGCTGCACATTCGCTTTATCTCCACACATGATCAGATTGCTGACATTTTCACCAAGGCTCTCTCCACTACTCGCTTCATCAAACTAAGAGACAAGCTTCAGGTCTGCTCCCGCAATCCATCAGCTTGAGGGGGCCTATTGGAGACACTGATGACATCATCCCTCATTGCATGCAAGCTCCAACCGTCATTCATCAGATTAACCTCCATCAGATAACCTTGCTTGATTTCATTTAATTTAAATTCACTTCCTTTTGAATTCAAATGTAGATCTGATTGTTATCCTTGTAAATCATCTTATCAATCATCTTATCTTGTAAATTCAAATGTAAATCACTCATTATAAATATGACAAAGACACTCACATAATTTAAGTGAGAAGTTACAGAAACATTCTCTCTTATAATGATGAATTACGGTTCTGATCATGGGCTAATTCGATGTCCATTGTTGAAGGCTTTTGGCATAAATGTATTAGTAGATTGCTTTTTGCTCTGCTATTTACGGCGACCACATGGGTCTCAGCAAACAAAATTTGAGATATGTCAACAAGAAGAAATTTGAAAACCCAAATTTATGAATTTTCAAGTATTTCGTCATGTCTTTATCTTTTGTGTTTTGGTCTTGCAGTCACAGGTGTTGATGGACTACAAAAGATAGACCAATTTTGACAATATCCGCGTAAAGTCACGAATATTGTCAAAATTGGCATCATGCGGGAATAAGCTCATCTGAATGATTTTGAGTTCAATGAGGCTAAGCCTATGTAACTAGTAAGCTAAATAAGTAAAACTAAGTGTACAACCAACTATCAAAGAGAGGTACATCAAATCTCCACCGCGAGCGCTTGTTTGAAAAAAGCATGTTGATCCAACTTATATTACTTCCACCACTGGTATTCACCCCAAACCAATCTAGTCAAATCCTCTTCAGGTATCCCTCTTGTTTCAGGTATGCAAATTCCAATGAAACATCCAACAAGAAGAGCTATGGCGGCATACATGAAGAGTATGGGTGCGTTGATCTAACACATCGGAAGCAGTGTGATTATGTTGGTGACGATAGTCATAAGGATCAACAAAGCAAACTCGTAGACACCCCCCAAAGCTTTGTTGGTCCGGGGTATTCTGCGTCCACCAAGCCATAAGTTCCTGACAAGACCGAATAACCAACCACATATAAAAGAACAAACCCCATTGAAAACCAAGCAACAAGGTTTTCCATATATTTTTGAGGGTGTACATGCTTCACAAAGATTATTCCCATTGTTACCTATATGAGTATACAAAATGCCATTAACCAAAGCAGTGAAATATATCAAAAAGTTGAACTAAAATGAGTATAGTACATACTAGAAGCTGCCATCAGTGACTTATTGCACGAACTTACATTGACCATTGTTATGGAAAACCAGTTGTTGAAGTAGCTCAATGAAGTGCTATGAGAACCTTCCGGACCAATCCTAATGTCATATTCCCATTGTTGTCAACTGTAGTATGTTCTAATACTTTGGATTGCACAATTAGAAAGGCGACTTCAAGACTAGGCAAATCGTGTTGTTGCCCTTCAACCACTGTGACGTGTAAACGTCCATACGATGGGATTTTTCACTCAGTTGGTTGCTTTGATTGTTGAAAAACTTATCTGTTACACGAAATGTACAGTAGGTACAACTTATAGAGTTATATTTCTTCTTATTTTAAAATATTTGAAACTTTTTATTCCCTTGTTTATTAATAGTAATCTTATTGCACGTTCTTTGCACGAACTTACATTGGCATTGTTATGGAAAACCAGTTGTTGAAGTAGCTCAATGGAGTGCTATGAGAACCTTCCAGACCAATCCTAATGCCATATTCCCATTGTTTTCAAATGTAGTATGTTCTAAAGCTTCAGATTGCACAATCAGAAAGGCGACTTCAAATCGTTTTGTTGCCTTTCAACCTCTGTGACGTGTTAACCTCCATACAATGGGATTTTTCGCTCAGTTGGCTACTTTGAAATCAAGTTTGTTGTTAATTTTATCTGTTACACGAATTGTAGAGTAGGTACAACTTATAGAGTTATATTTCTTCTTAATTTAAAGTATATGAAACTTTTTCTTCCCTTGTTTATTAGCAGTAATCTTATTGCACGTGCTTTGCACGAACTTACATTGGTAATTGCACTAGTTTTTACAAATTTCCCACAAATTTGAAATCAAACTTGTTTTTCACGGCTGGGTTGCCATCCCCCATTGTTTGGTACCGTTGAATGTTTAGAAGCTTAGAAAGCAACAACTGCATGACTAGGCGAGGTGAATTTCCTTTTTTATTCCTAGGAGTACAGATCCAGACTCAGCCTAGCACTAGTTGCCTTGTCATTAGAAAGAGGTAAGCATTCAACATAGTTTCAAATCGTTTTGTGTGATCGCCTTCTTGGGGAGAATAAAGACCTTTGCCCAATAGTTGCTTGAACACTAAAAATAGCAACACTAATAAGCTGAATTAAACCAGTAAGGGACAAGTGCTTTTACCCGGATTCTCTAAAAAGGGATTTGCTTAGCTTTTTTTACAATAAAATAAAAGGCTTATATTCATGGGTAGAGAGTTTTTCCTAAAGACCAGAGGCTACCCAAAGTATATAACAAGCGGGTGGCCTTCTTTCCTTTCCAAGCTATCCGGAATATCAGAAGCTAACCTCAAAATCACCATACTACCTAAATGAGAATAACAAGGGGTTCAAACTACTTACGACATTAAGAAAAATGGAAGAACATAAGGGGTAAGATTGTCCCATATTTTGCGAATTTAGGAATTACTGTCCTTGACAACTAAATGTTAATATGTACGAGGAAAATTTGAAAACCTAAATTAATGAATTTTCAAGTATTTTGTCATGTCTTTATCTTTTGTGTGTTGGCTTGCAGTCACAGGTGTTAATGGACTACAAAAGATAGACCAATTTCGACAATATCCGCATATATTGTCAAAATTGGCATGATGTGAGAGTGAGCACATCTGAATGATTTTGAGTTCAATTAGGCTAAGCTTATGTAACTAGTAAGCTAAATAAGTAAAACTAATTGTACATCCAACTACCAAAGAGAGGTACATCAAGTCTCCACCACGAACGCTTGTTTGAAAAAAGCCTGTTAATCCAACTTATACTGCTTCCACCACTGGTATTCACCCCAAACCAATCTAGTCAAATCCTCTTCAGGTATCCCTCTTGTTTCAGGTATGCAAATTCCAATGAAACATCCAACAAGAAAAGCTATGGCGGCATACATGAAGAGTATGGGTACGTTGATCTAACACATCGGAGGCAGTGCGATTATGTTGGTGACGATAGTCAGAAGGATCAACAAAGCAAACTCGTAGACACCCCCCAAAGCTTTGTTGGTCCGGGGTATTCTGCGTCCACCAAGCCATAAGTTCCTGACAAGATCGAATAACCAACCACATATAAAAGAACAAACCCCATTGAAAACCAAGCAACAAGGTTTTCCATATATTTTTGAGGGTATACATACTTCAAAAGGATTATTCCCATTGTTACCTATATGAGTACACAAAAAGTCACTAAATAAAGCAGTGAAATATATCAAAAATTTGAACTAAATGGAAGAATAGCTCCATAAGTTCTACCTGGGAAATGAGTATAGTACTAGAAGCAGCCATCAGCGACTTATTGCACGTTCTTTGCACGAACTTACATTTACCACTGTTATGGAAAACCAGTTGTTGAAGTAGCTCAATCAAGTGCATCAAGTCTCCACTGCGAGCGCTCGTTTGAAAAAATCCTGTTGATCCAACTTATACTACTTCCACCACTGGTATTCACCCCAAAACAATCTAGTCAAATCCTCTTCAGGTATCCCTCATGTTTCAGGTATGCAAATTCCAATGAAACATCCAACAAGAAGAGCTATAGCAGCATACATGAAGAGTATTGGTGCGTTTCTCTAACACATCGGAGGCAGTGTGATTATGTTGGTGACGATAGTCAGAAGGATCAACAAAGCAAATTCGTAGACACCCCCGAAAAGCTTTGTTGGGCCGCGGTATTCTGCGTCCACCAATTCATAAGTTCCTGACAAGATCGAATAACAAACCATATATAAAAGAACAAACCCCATTGAAAACCAAGCAACAAGGTTTTCCATATATTTTTGAGGGTGTACATACTTCACAAAGATAATTCCCATTGTTACATGTATGTGTATACAAAATGTCACTAAACTAAGCAGTGAAATATATCACAAAGTTGAACTAAATGGAAGTATAGCCCCATAAATTCTACATGTGAAATGAGCATAGTACTAGAAGCTGCCATCACTGACTTATGGCACGTTCTTCAATTCGCACGAACTTACATTGACCATTGTTATGGCAAACCAGTTGTTGAAGTAGCTCAATGGAGTGCATCAAGTCTCCACCGTGAGCGCTTGTTTAAAAAAAGCCAGTTGATCCAACTTATACTGCTTCCACCACTGGTATTCACCCCAAACCAATATAGTCAAATCCTCTTCAGGTTTCCCATTTGTGTCAGGTATGCAAATTCCAATGAAACATCCAACAAGAAGAGCTATGGCGGCATACATGAAGAGTATGGATGCGTTGATCTAACACATCTGAGGCAGTGTGATTATGTTGGTGAGGATAGTCATAAAGATCAACAAAGAAAACTCGTAGACACCCCCCCCCTAAAGCTTTTTTTTCCGGGGTATATTGTGTCCACCAAGCCATAAGTTCTTGACAAGACCGAATAACCAACATATAAAAGAACAAACCTCATTGAAAACCACGCAACAAGGTTTTTCATATATTTTTTAGGGCCTACATACTTCACCAAGATTATTCCCATTGTTACCTGTATGAGTATACAAAATGTCACTAAACAAAGCAGTGAAATATAGAGAAAAAGTTGAACTAAATGGAAGTATAGCTCCATAAATTCTACATGTGAAATGAGCACAGTACTAGAAGCTGCCATCAGGGACTTATTGCACGTTCTTTGCACGAACTTGCATTGACCATTCTTATGGAAAAAAAGTTGTTGAAGTAGCTCAATGGAGTGCATGTG
This sequence comes from Escallonia rubra, assembly GCA_033065855.1. Lineage (NCBI taxonomy): Eukaryota > Viridiplantae > Streptophyta > Magnoliopsida > Escalloniales > Escalloniaceae > Escallonia > Escallonia rubra. Next base: position 127,893 of record JAVXUO010002358.1, read on the forward strand.
TCCACCGCGAGCGCTCGTTTGAAAGAAGCCTGTTGATCCAACTTATTCTGCTTCCACAACTGGTATTCTCCCCATACCCGTCTAGTCAAATCCTCTTCAGTTATCCCTCTTGTTTCGGGTATGGAAATTCCAATGAAACATCCAACCAGAAGAGTTATGGCAGCATACATGAAGATGATGGGTGCGTTGATCTAACACATCAAAGGGAGTGTGATGATGTTGGTGTCGATAATCATAAGGATCAACAAAGCAAACTCGTAGACACCCCCCCCCCCTAAAGCTTTGTTGGTCCGTAGTATTCCGCGTCCCCAAATCCATAAGTTCCTGACAAGACCGAATAACCTACCACATATAAAAGAACAAACCTCATTGAAAACCAAGCAATAAGGTTTTCCTTATGTTTTTAAGGGTGTACATACTTCACCAAGATTATTCCCATTGTTACCTGTATGAGTATACAAAATGTCACTAAACAAAGCAGTGAAATATAGAGAAAAAGTTGAACTAAATGGAAGTATAGCTCCATAAATTCTACATGTGAAATGAGCACAGTACTAGAAGCTGCCAGCAGTGACTTGTTGCACGTTCTTTGCACGAACTTACATTGACCATTGTTATGCAAAACAAGTTGTTGAATTAGCTCAGTAGAGTGCATCAAGTCTCCACCGCGAGCGCTCGTTTGAAAGAAGCCTGTTGATCCAACTTATTCTGCTTCCACAACTGGTATTCACCCCAAACCAATCTAGCCAAATCCTCTTCTGTTATCCCTCTTGTTTCAGGTATGCAAATTCCAATGATACATCCAACATGAAGAGCTTTGGCGGCATACATGAAGAGTATGGGTGATCAAGTTGATCTAACACATCAAAGGCAGTGTGATTTTGTTGGCTACGATACTCATAAGAATCAACAAAGAAAGCTCGTAGACACCCCGCAAATCTTCGTTGGTCCGGGCTATTCTACGTCCATCAAGCCAAAAGTTTCGGACAAGACTGAATAACCAACCACATATAAAAGAACAAACCCCATTGAAAACCAAGCAACAAGATTTTCCATATATTTTTTAGGGTGTACATATTTCACAAAGATTATTCCCATTGTTACCTCCATGAGTATAAAAAATTTCACCAAAAAAAGTAGTGAAATATATCAAAAAGTTGAACTAAATGGAAGCATAGCTCCATAAATTCTACCTGTGAAATGAGCATAGTACTAGAAGCTGCCATCAGTGACTTATTGCATGTTCTTTGCACGAACTTATATTGACCATTGTTATGGAAAATCAGTTGTTGAAGTAGCTTAGTAGAGTGCATCAAGTCTCCACCGCGAGCGCTTGTTTGAAAAAAGCCTATTGATCCAACTTATATTGCTTTCACCACAGGTATTCACCCCAAACCAATCTAGTCAAATCCTCTACAGGTATCCCTCTTGTTTCAGGTATGCAAATTCAATAGAAACAACCAACAAGAAGCGCTTTGGCGGCATACATGAAGAGTATGGGTGGGTTAATCTAACACATCAGAGGCAGTGTGATTATGTTGGTGACGATAGTCATAAGGATCAACAAAGCAAAATCGTAGACACCCCCAAAGCTTTGTTGGTCCGGGGTATTCTGCGTCCTCCAAGGCATAAGTTCCGAACAAGACCGAATAACCTACCACATATAAAAGAACAAACCTCGTTGAAAACCAAGAAAAAAGGTTTTACTTATATTTTTGAGGGTGTACATACTTCACAAAGAATATTCCCATTGTTACATGTATGAGTATACAAAATGTCACAAAGCAAAGTAGTGAAATATATCAAAAAGTTGAACTGAATGGAAGTATAGCTCCATATATTCTACGTGTGAAATGAGTATAGTACTAGAAGCTGCCATCGGTGACTTATTGCACGTTCTTTGCACGAACTTACATTGACCATTGTTACAGAAAACCCAGTTGTTGAAGTAGCTCGCTAGAGTGAATCAAGTCTCTACGGCGAGCGCTTGTTTGAAAAAAGCTCGGAGTGTCAATGAAATTCAAACGTGATGGGCAAACAATCCCCATGATTTCAGCTTTAGGTTTTCATGTGAAAGTTATTAGAGAGTTTCATCTCTCTTTTCTTTATATGGAGCCAAAGGCTAATAGAGCTAGCTTTACGATTTGGAGTGTTGGTGCACGCTATTAGGTGTAGAAACTTTCAAGTACACTGCTGAAATGTAGGCCTTTTTAGGATGCTCGTTACCATTACTTCTCCTACATAAAAAGAAGCAAATACAGCAGGATTCTTCACAACAAGCCTTAGCCACTGAGAGCTTTTTAGGGTTTAGAGATCGGTACGGGTTGAGTTAGCCATAAAGAGCTAAAGAGAGTCTGAGGAATTGAGCGCTTGCGATTGTATCTCAAATACTATACTGTTAACATAGCTTCGGACCGAGGTAAATGATTTCTATCCGAAACCCAATTTCATCCATTTGTTCTCGCGAATATTTTTCTGAATTGTTATCGAATTTCCTTTGAACTTTGTTATAATTGTTATGAATTACATCGTTTGCCTTTAATACCCTGTTTTGAGCTTTACACGTTTATTGAAAATCTTATTCGATGCTCAGTACTTATTTCTCGTTGGGTGTCGATTTATTCATTGTAATATCGCTTATTGCATTCTGCATGTTGATATGAGTTAGTGTATTGATGAGTTATAAGGATGGTCTGTGTCGGGGGTGATATAAGAATGGTTTGTTATTGTTGGGTGATGCTAGTACCTTAAGGGTCTAGCTTGTGTTCATATGCATATGTAACTATAGTGTTAGTGAGCATCGCCTTTGTGATTCTGCTAAGTGATTACCCTGCACTGCCTGTGTGACTTTGCAAATTTAGTCATGTTCAATATACCATCTGCATCATTTACAGTGTAATCAAAATTATTTCTGTTGATTTCTGAATTGAGTAATTGGGTTGAATATCTTCCCACATCGCCATTAAAATGAATTCTCCAAATCGTTTGTATTCCTCTATTGAATTTGGAGCGACCTTACTGAGCTATCAAAAGTTTACCCCTTTTCTGTTCCCTTCTACAGGTAATAACCAACAATAGATTGCATTGGGTATGGATTAGAACTGAGCGAGGGAAATAGAATTGCAGTTTTGGTCTTGGTCATTAGAACCCCTGCGTGGGTCAGTATTGCTATTTAAAACTTTAACTTAGAATTGATGTTTCAATTATGACAGTACATTTAGAGTATTGTTGAATTTGATGCTTTAGTTGCTCTGACTGGCTAGTGGTACTAAATTGATTGAGTTGAGAGTATTATTGCCTTAATGTAAATGATCGAGCGAGTGCTAACGATCCGGAAAATTCTGGGATGTTACAAACACACCTCTCACCACTCATTTTAAATTAAGTAGGAAATCTTGTTTAAAAGAAACGTTAATAGATACTCTATACTCCTCAACAGTTGGAAGTTTGATGTATGCACTTGGCCGGACATTTCACACGCAGTTGGTGTGTTTAGTATTGAAAGGTAGTGATATGGATCTTCATAAATTTGAACGAAGTTCTAAAGTGTGCTTGAGTTTAAGAAACTCAAAATTTGCTTTAGTAGACTATACATATTCGGACATGAGAGGTGACCTTGACGACAAAAAATCTACTTCTAGATTTTGTTTGCTTTTGCATCTGAAGCTACATCATGGCACTCCAGAAAAGGTCCCTACTGACAACTGAAATTTTAGTATATTGCAGTTGTCGAAGCTAGTATGAGAATGATATGGAAGAAGAGATTTCTCCACAAAAAAAGAAGATGAATAATTGTATTTTGTGACGGTCACAATGCTATTGACTTGAGCGAAAATTCAAAGTACAACCAGTTGTGCGATATCACTGGCTATGTGAAGTCATTGAAAACCAGTTGATCAACTAAAGAAGGTCCATACATATGAGGATATGTTGATACGGTAATGAAGATTATTTCCTGGGGAAAGTTCGAGCTCTACAATGAGCTCAATTGTATGAAGTAATACGTAGAAGTATCTAGGGCTCAAAAGCAACGACATTTAGAGAACGTTTGCAAGAACTAAAGACAAGATGGAGGATAATAAAAAGTTATCTTGAAGGCAAGATGGAGAATCATAAAAAGTCATATTGAATTTGTACACGTGGGTAAAGCCATTTTTAAGTACTAGCCTTCACTAACCATTTGATAACTTTTTAGATAAAAAATAAGATAACTTTTATAACAATAATGAGATAACTTGTGCAACAATTTTCTTCTAGCAACTGATGCTAGACCCAGAGGGTGATGCACCACTAACCAAAGTAGTACATAGAGAGGGATCATGTTGAAATGAATAGATCATCAACAATCAAAGAAGAAAGAATTTGGCAAGAACCATGGCTGCTATTGAATATGAAATTCATATTTTATACAATTCCAACTCTTTTGAGAGGAGAAATTCTAGGAAACGAATCCAAACTAAAACAAGGGCAAACTCAAGTCTTCATGGTGCGCTAAAATTGCGCCTAAATGATATATGTCTACCATGAGAAGCAGTAAATTGTACTGGACTCACTGGCCTGAAAGTTAGTCGTGGTTTCATCAAAAGTCAGCTTAACAATAAAAAAAAAAGTTAGTCGTGGTTTCATCAAAAGTCAGCTTAACAATAAAAAAAAAATATCGTTAAGGCAAGTATCAATCTTAAAATCTAGGCTACCTCAACGGGTGAGTGCTACATGAACTTTTTGGCTCCAGATCAATTCTGATAGCTACTTTCCCTTGTTTTGGTACCATTGAAGGTTCAGAAGTTTCGGGTTCCACATTATGGAAAGCAACAGCTACATGACTAGGCGAAGTATGAACTTCCATTATTTCTTAGGAGTATAGATTTATGCTCATCTTAGCGCCAATTGCCTTGCCAAAAGAAAGAGGTACGCGTTCAGCCTTGTTTCAAATCATATTTTCACAGAATCATGCGTTGGTATCAAAGCATGATATACCGAATGTTAATATGTACGATGACTAATTGCGTGCAAGTAATTTTTTTTTATTTCCTTGTTTATTAATCGTAATAGATTTGCACGTGCTTTGCACGAACTTACACTGGCCATTGTAATGGAAAACCAGCTATTTAAGTACCTCAAGAGAGTGTTATGAGAACCATAAAATCAATCCTGATAGTATATTCCCCTTGTTGTTTAACGTTGTACGTTTTGAAGCCTCGGATTTCACAATCTAAAAAGCAACTTCATGACTAGACAAATCGTGTTCTTGCTCTTGAACCACCGCCTATGGCATGTAAATTTCCATACAATAGGACACTTCACTTAGTTGCCTCCTTTGAAATCAAGTTTGTTGTCGGTGTTTTCTATTTTATGAGTTGCGGTTCACTAAAGACACTACATTGCTAGGTCCTCCTTTTGACAAATGCACTAGGTTTTACATTTTTTTTCACATAATAGTGCGCAAGCTTAATTTTCTCGGCTGGTCGCCATCCCCCACTTATGGCGGATACCTGTGACAGTGAGCGAATAACCAATTTCTCGTCCTCCAAGTGAGGCCATTAACCGGTGCAGCATGAGGTATAGCTCGGCCACAAAGTGGAGCCGTGAGGACGCAGAGTTTCCGGATGGATGATCACATCATCTCTCTATGTCACTCTGAAGTTTTTAAGTACTAGCCTTCACTAATCATTCGATAACTTTCTTTAGATAAAAAATAAGATAACTTGTATAACAATAAGATAACTTGTATAACGATAATGAGATTACTTGTGCAACAATTTTCTTCTAGCAACTGATGCTAGACCCAGAGGGTGATGCACCACTAACCAAAGTAGTACATAGAGAGGGATCGCGCTGAAATGAATAGATCATCAACAATCAAAGAAGAAAGAATTTGGCAAGAACCATGGCTGTTATTGAAGATGAAATTCATATTTTATACAATTCCAATTCTTTTGAGTGGAGAAATTCTAGGAAACAAACTAAAACAAGGGCAAGCTCAAGTCTTCATGGTGCGCTAAAGGTGCGCCTAAATGATTGCAGTCTACCATGAGAAGCAGTAGATTGTACTGGACTCGCTGGCCTAAAAGTTAGTCGTGGTTTCATCAAAAGTCAGCTTAACAATAAAAAAAAAATCGTTAAGGCAAGTATCAATCTTAAAATCTAGGCTACCTCAACGGGTGAGTGCTACATGAAGTTTCTGGCCCTAGATCAATTTTGATAGCTACTTTCCCTTGTGTTGGTACCGTTGAAGGTTTAGAAGTTTCGGGTTACACATTATGGAAAGCAACAGCTGCAAGACTAGGCGAAGTATGAACTTCCATTTTTACTTAGGAGTATAGATTTAGGCTCATCTTAGCACCAATTGCCTTGCCATTAGAAAGAGGTACGCGTTCAACCTAGTTTCAAATCATATCTTCACAGAATCATGCTTTGGTACCAAAGCATGATTCTACCCGATGTTAATATGTACGATGACTAATTGCGTGCAAGTAAAAAAAAATTTATGCCCTTGTTTATTACCGTAATAGATTTGCACGTGCTTTGCACGAACTTACACTGGCCATTGTAATGGAAAACCAGCTATTTAAGTACCTCAAGAGAGTTCTATGAGAACCTCCAGACTTATCCTGATAGCATATTCCCCTTATTGTTTAACGTTGTACGTTTTGAAGCCTCGGATTCCACAATCTGAAAAGCAACTTCATGACTAATCGTGTTCTTGCTCTTGAACCACCGCCTATGACATGTAAATTTCCATAGAATAGGACACTTCACTTGGTTGTCACCTTTGAAATCAAGTTTGTTTTTGATGTTTTCTATTTTACAAGTTGTGGTTCACTGTAGATACTACATTGCTAGGTCCTCCTTTCGGCAATTGCACTAGTTTTTACATTTTTTTCCACATAATAGTGCCCAAGCTTATTTTTCTCAGCTGGGTCGCTATCCCCAACTTTTGACGAATACCTATGACAGTGAGCGAATAACCAATTTTTCGTCCTCCAAGTGAGGCCATCAACCGGTGGAGCATGAGTTATAGTTCGGCCACATAATGGAGTCGTGAGGACGTACAGTCTCCGGATGGACGATCACGTCATCTCTCTATGTCGCTCTTCAATGTCGCTCTAAAGTTTTTTAAGTACTAGCCTTCACTAACCATTCAATAACTTTTTTAGATAAAAAATAAGATAATTTTTATAACAGTAATGAGATAACTTGTGAAACAATTTTCTTCTAGCAACTGATGCTAGACCCAGAGGGTGATGCACCACTAACCAAAGTAGTACATAGAGAAAGATCATGCTGAAATGAATGGATCATCAACAATCAAAGAAGAAAGAATTTGGCAAGAACCATGGCTGTTATTGAAGATGAAATTCATATTTTATACAATTCCAATTCTTTTGAGTGGAGAAATTCTAGGAAACGAATCCATACTAAAACAAGGGCAAACTCAAGTCTTCATGGTGCGCTAAAAGTGCGCCTAAATGATATCTGTCTACCATGAGAAGCAGTAGATTGTACTGGACTCGCTGGCCTGAGAGTTAGTCGTGGTTTCATCAAAAGTGAGATTAACAATAAAAAAGAAAATAGTTAAAGCGAGTATCAATCTTAAAATCTAGGCTACCTCAATGGGTGAGTACTATAAGAACTTTCTGGCTCTAGATCAATTACGATAGCTACTTTCCCTTGTTTTGGTACAGTTGAAGGTTCAGAAGCTTCGGGTTTCACATTGTGGAAAGCAACAGCTGCATGACTAGGCGAAGTATGAACTTCCATTCTTTCTTAGGAGTATAGATTTAGGCTCATCGTAGCACCAATTGCCTTGCCATTAGAAAGAGGTACGCGTTCAACCTAGTTTCAAATCATATCTTCACAGAATTATGCTTGGGTACCAAAGCATAATTCTACGGGATGTTAATATGTACGATGACTAATTGCGTGCAAGTAAATTTTTTTTATTCCCTTGTTTATTAATCTTAAAAGATTTGCACGTGCGTTGCACGAACTTACACTGACCATTGTAATGGAAAACCAGCTATTTAAGTACCTCAAGGGACTGCTATGAGAATCTCCAAACCAATCCAGATAGCATATTCCCCTTGTTGTTTAACGTTGTACGTTTTGAAGCCTCAGATTCCACAATCTAAAAAACAGCTTCATGACTAGGCAAATCGTGTTCTTGCTCTTGAACCACGCCCATGGCATGTAAATTTCCATATAATAGGACACTTCACTTAGTTGCCTACTTTGAAATCAAGTTTGTTGTCGATGTTTTCTATTTTACGAGTTGTGGTTCAGTAAAGATACTACATTGCTAGGTCCTCCGTTTGGCAATTGCACTAGTTTTTACAAAAAAATTCACATAATAGTGCACAAGCTTATTTTTCTCGGCTGGGTCGCCATCCACGACTTATGATGGATACCTGTGACAGTGAACGAATAAGCAATTTTTTGTCTTCCAAGTGGGGCCATCAACTGGTGGAGCATGAGGTATAGTTCGGCCACAGAATGGAGCCGTGAGGACGTAGAGTCTCCGGATGGACAATCACGTCATCTCTCTATGTCGCTCTGAAGTTTTTTAAGTACTAGCCTTCACTAACCATTCGATAACTTTCTTTAGATAAAAAATAAGATAACTTGTATAACAATAATGAGATAACTTGTGCAACAATTTTCTTCTAACAACTCATGCTAGACCCAGGGTGATGCACCACTAACGAAAGTAGTACATAGAGAGGGATCATGCTGAAATGAATAGATCATCAACAATCAAAGAAGACAGAATTTGGCAAGAACCATGGCTGCTATTGAAGATGAAATTCATATTTTATACAATTCCAATTCTTTTTAGTGGAGAAATTCTACGAAACGAATCCATACTAAAACAAGGGCAAACTCAACTATTCATGGTACGTTAAAACTGCGCCTAAATGATAGCTGCCTACCATGAGAGTAGTAGATTGTACTGGACTCGCTGGCATGAAAGTTAGTCGTGGTTTCATCAGAAGTCAACAAAAAACTCGTTAAGGCAAGTATTAATCTCAAAATCTAGGCTACCTCAACAGGTGAACTTTCCCTTATTTTGGTACCATTGAAGGTTCAGAAGTTTCGGGTTCCACATTGTGGAAAGCAACAGCTGCATGACTAGGCGAAGTATGAACTTTCATTCTTTCTTAGGAGTGTAGATTCAGGCTCATCTTAGCACCAATTGCCATGCCATTAGAAAGAGGTGAGCGTTTAACCTAATTTCAAATCATATTTTCTAATAACCTTCTTGAGGAGAATGAAGACATTTGCCCCATAGTTGTTTGAATACTAAAGAGAGCAACCCTAATAAGCTGAATTATACCAACAAGGGACTAGTGCTTTTACCTGGATTCTCTATAAAGGGATTTGCTTTGCGATTTCTACAATAGAATAAAAGGCTTACATTCATGGGCAGAGAATTTTCCCCAGAGAGTAGAGGCTACCCCAAGTATATCAAGCGGGTGGCATTCTTTCCTTTCCAAGCTATCCAGAATATCAGAAGCCAACAAAATATCAGAAGCCAACCTCAGAATCAGTAGACTACCTAAATGAGAAGAACAATGGGTTCAGACTACTTAAGGCATTAAGAACAATGAAAGAACATAAGTGGGAGATGGTCCCATTTTTTGTGAATAAAGGAATTATTGTCCTTGACAACCGGATGTTAATATGTACGATGACTAATTGCGTGCACGTAAAAATATTGTTGGTTGTTTCTTGAACTATACTGTTCACACTTCTTTTTCTTTTTCTTAACCTGGGATGACAGTACTTACATAGGCATTTAATTAGAATCTCATTATGTTTACAATAAAGACATCAACATATAAATTGTGCACAAATTGCACGTTCTTTGCACGAACTTACATTGGCCATTGTTATGGAAAACCAATTCTTGAAGTAACTCAATGGAGTGCTATGAGAACCTTCCAGACCAATCTTAATGTCATATTCCCATTGTTGTCAACTGTAGTATGTTCTAAAGTTTCGGATTGCACAATCAGAAAGGCGACTTCATGACTAGGCAAATCGTGTTGTTGCCTTTCAACCTCTGGGATGTGTAAACCTCCATACAATGGTTTTTTTTTTCGCTCAGTTGGCTGCTTTGAAATTAGGTTTGTTGTTAATTTTATCTGTTACACGAATTGTACAGTAGGTACAACTTATAGAGTTATATTTCTTCTTAATTTAAAGTATTTGAAACTTTTTATTTTCTTGTTTATTAACAATAATCTTATTGCACGTGCTTTGCACGAACTTACATTTGTAATTGCACTAGTTTTTACAAAATTTCCACAAATTTGAAATCAAACTTGTTTTTCACGGCTGGGTTGCCATCCACCATTGTTTGGTACCGTTGAATGTTTAGAAGCTTGGAAAGCAACAACTGCATGACTAGGCGAGGTGAACTTCCTTTTTTCTTCTTAGGAGTACAGATCCAGACTCACCTTAGCACCGGTTGCCTTGTCATTAGAAAGAGATAAGCATTCAACATAGTTTCAAATCGTTTTTTGTGATTGCCTTCTTAGGGAGAATGAAGACCTCTGCCCAATAGTTGCTTGAACACTAAAAAGAGCAACACTAATAAGCTGAATTATACCAGTAAGGGACAAGTGCTTTTACCGGAATTCTCTAAATAGGGATTTGCTTAGTTATTTTTACCATAAAATAAAAGGCTTACATTCATGGGTAGAGAGTTTTTCCTAAAAACCAGAGGCTACCCCAAGTATATAACAAGCGGGTGGCCTTCTTTCCTTTCCAAGCTATCCGGAATATCAGAAGCTAAGCTCAAAATCACCAGACTACCTAAATGAGAATAACAAAGGGGTTGAAACTACTTACGGCATTAAAAAAAAATGGAAGAACATAAGTGTTATGTGCTCTAGTGTGTGTGTTTGCGGTGGAGGCTTGGAGTGTAGTGTTGTTGGGAGCTCAAGTGTGTAGATGAAAGAAGATGTGGGCGTGTGAGGGGACAATGTGAGCAGGTGTGTGATGTATGGTTGTGTGTTTAAATGCGTTCAATGAGAGAGAAAGGTCTACAGCTGAGAAATAAAGGGTATCGAGTTAGCGTTAAGTGAGACGCATGCATAGAGTAGAGTACAGTGATTGTTAACGTGTGAAATTTCACCCTAAGATGCCTTAGGCTATAACAGATTTTTTGGTAAAATTTTATAATTTTCAGAAATCGTATGAATTTGTTATATTTTCTGTAAGTTCAGACTTATAAAAAGATTTTGGAGCCTTTAAAACCATGAAAATGTTTTGAAAAAAATTAGAGTAATGTTTTTATAGCATAAGAAAGACTCAGTAAATATTTGGAGTTGATTTATTATCATTTTCCGTATGGCATTGAATTTAGCAAAAGGAAAAATAAAGAAATAGTTTTAGTGTCTTTTAAATTCTTATTTTTATTCCTATAATTTTTATACATATATTAAGGTTTTTATAAAAACTATGAGTCTCCATTTTTAGCTAGAAACAATAATTGCAATATCATAATGGAAACTCTAGACCAAACGTATGTAAGTAAAACGGAAAGGACCCTACCTACAATCAGCATCATAATAGGAGCATCACAAAGAAGCCCCTGGACCAAATGTATGTAAGAAAAAGGGGAAGAAACCTACTATATTAAATAATAAATATCATAAATGGGGAGTCAGCAAGCCCCTAGACATTAGGTTGTCGACATGGAAGACCTTATACCTACCATATCAATGAAATGAGCATCCTAGTGGTAGCCCTTACACAAGTACGTGAACGAGAAATGATCTTAAATCAACACAATATGCACATGACATCGCACAATGAGAAGGAAAATATATCCCTAGATCCTACTAAACTGAAATGCACACCACTTAATGGAAACATTCCAGAGATAGTCTTGGGTGCATGTTAAAAACTTGACTCCCCTAAACAAGCCTAACCTCAAGGAAGACTTGTACATGAAACAAAAGATAGTCTAGGGTGCATGTTAAAAATCAAGGTTCTAAGACCCAAAAATAAAATAAAATACTAAAATAAGATAACAAATCCCCTTGTGTGTGCTCATGGTGACCGAGCTTAAATGATCGATAAACTGCCTTGTAATCTTATTAGTGAAATCAGGTCTAACGTAGTTCAAATAGCAAAATGCTGATATTTATTTTTCAAACTCAGCCAATGTCATATTATGCGTTGAACCTCGACAATTAATCTTCAGTGCCTTACATATTTTCTTATTGCTTCTTTCTTTTTCGACACTTTTTTTTTTCACGAACAAACAAATAATCATTGAGATTTAATTCATTATCTTCTTTACCATCATGAATTTAGATCCTATGAGAAAGAACATTCTAAGTTGAGTCCACAATGCAAAACAATACTTGAACATATGCACACATAAAGAAACTTACCTTCTCTAGAATAAAGGCTAAAGAAAAAAGATGTTAAATTGTTTAGGCTCAAAGAGCTTGCAAATGAAAAAATCAAACAGACGATAACTAGGATAATATGTGGTGACCAAACGATGACTTCCAATAACCGGGACTGCTTATTTTTAAGAAGACAGATTCATAGCTTACATTCTTTTTCTTTGTTATTTTTTTTTATGATTTTTTTTCTTATGCCCTAACTTTTTTCTAGTCCGCCCTTTTCAGGACTTGTAGCGTAGACCGGTCTTTTTATTTTTTTAATTTATTAAGTGGCCCATGCCATAGAGATTGAGTGAGCTTATATAATAGAAGAAAGTCTTATAATCTCATTGACTTGGAGGATGGGATACGGATTAGCTTGTTCCTACTTAGTGAAAAGATGGTTAGGACTTGGGAGCGGTTGGGAGCGGTTAGTTATGAAAGGAAGTCCCAGCCTTTTTTTGAAACTCTTTAGATTCTCACTTGAATGTCAAAATTCTAAACCAAAATCTCCTATCAGTTTTATAACATTCAATTTCAACTAAAATCTTGATTATAAGCTTGAGAAAGCAATCATCAGCACCCCCTAGGCACATAAAAAAGTGATAAAGCGAAAGATCACTACAATTAAATCCAGAATATGCTATTTTTGTAAATTTTGGAAGTGGTTGGTCAATTGATAAATCAATTGGCATGAAAGTGGACAATACTCAACTTGCTAAGTGTAGACACCTAGACTTGCCGGAGAAAAACGATATAAAAATGTTTAGTTGGCTTGAACCTAAAGAACACTTCTAAGAGTTGAAATATTTTTGAACTTTTTGCATTTTTGTCTTTTTTTTTTTTATAATTTTGAGTTTTTCTTTATTACCCTAGGAGATATCGCAATAGAAAAGATAAGTTAAATGAAAGAAATAAAAAGAGCCGAAATAACTGGAATGTCGGCCATAGTATAGTAACGTACAACACACCATAACTGGAATGTCGGCCACAGGTCATTACCATAACTTCAAAGAGTATCGGCCAATTGATTTGTTTGATTTTTGGGTAAATCCCCATATTTATACCGACTGGTACACCTATACATAGGCCAACATGAAAGGCAGCCACAATCAATTTGTACCTGGCTAGTATTATTTGGGTTAATTTTTGAGAGAGGTGTATAGGCCGGTTTAGAGAGTCCTTAAACATGATCTCCGATCAACCATCCGATTTTTAGAAAAGTGTACCTGCCAGTAGGTAGGTGACCATGTTTTGTGACATCCCTTTGAAAAGAGTGTGATGAAATACATATATTTCGCACCAAACAATAAAAAAAAGAATCAAAGACAATAACAAAAAATAAAAGCACACAAGACACAAGATTTACGTGGTCTAGTAGAAGCCTACTCTACGGTGGTAGCAGCGATTTCACTATGTTGTCAATGAAGCTTACAGATCTTTGTTTCTCTCAACAAACCCTCTCAAAAAATGGCTCCTCTCTCTTGACCCTATAAAACAATAAAAGACGACTTATATGTACCTAGAATTAAGTCGTGACCTTCTAAATAACCGACATGAGACAAGACGACTTATATACTTAGGATTAAGTCGTAACCTTCTCTAAATAACTCATGTGAGATACCCACACATAAATCAAATTTTGGGTCGTCAAGTCTTAAACGGGTTACACAAACTATCACAAAGAGTACCGGCTGGTTTTTAGTTTTACCTAGCAGTACACCCGGACTGTACGTATAGAAATCCACATGTACTCTTGTGAAAGGTTATTCCCAAAGTAATGTGTGTCAGGCTTGTCTCGATCGTCTAGTGGAGGTTCCTCTCTAGGCACTATTGCACAATATACCTCTCATCCTTAACCCGGTAGTTAATATGAGATGGTAATTATACGTGTGCAAATTACTTGATACATCAGATGTTAAGAAACATTTTTTTACCATGGCCTTACAGGTGAGGGTATAGTCAAATTCACCTCACGCCTTTAGAAGACCACATGTTTTGACCATCACCTCGATTGCAAGGTTGGGACATTTGTGCAAGTGGGTGTGTGTGGTCTCCAAAGCATTGAACAAAATATTAGCAATATAATATGTACAAAATAACATCAAAGATAATGAAAAACAATCAAATGTCAAAAGAAGCATAAAGAGTCTACTCCTCTTAGTTTTAGTCGACAGATGAGTTGCCACGGTGCCTACGTGCATAAAAAAATAGTATATGAGCCGCCATTAGATTTTTAAAGTTGATTAGAAACAACCGACAAGAAAAACAAGAAAACCCAAAATTTGACACTAGATCACCAATAAAGCCATCTAATTTGCGGAACCCTAGATTTGAATTTGGGGACTTAATCATATGAAGAGAAGGTATTGGGCATATCATCACATCCTAAATAGATCTGTACTTGTTTTTGTTGAATTCGATGGTTTCTATTAAAAAAGCGAGAATGAACCCTAATTTACCTAATTGTTGGCTTGAACACATCAATTGGAGCTGAGAGGCCTACGTACTCGTTCGGACAAATCAGGATCAAAATCACATGTTCTGACCCCAGGATAGGCGACCTAAACTTTGCTATGTGATTTTCTAAAAGTACGATGTAATTAAATTCTATTGAATCAAGTACTTGAAGACTAGTTTTATTGTACGAGGATCATAATTTGATTGAGGGAAGGGATTTGTTCTACTCTAACCAGAAATGTGGAAAAATTGTACCTTTTGATTTGGACTGCCTGATTCCTATTTTAATGTATCCGTGATGCAACAAGATTGCAAGAATAAGTGTATGAATATGTATGGGGGAGGTAATAACAGTATACTATATCTCTCTTGATGGAAGAACCCAATAGAAAAATAACAGCCTCTGTGAATTCTTCAATGTGTTTAGGGGTTCATCGGAGCTGTTTATATAGAGCCATGGGGGGTTTAATGTAGTTGAAAAGCCGCAGAACAAGAATAAGACGCAACACTAGCCAAAGGAGTTGGCAATGAACTTTGAGAAATTTTTTGTAAAAGCAATATAATGGTCTTAAGCAAAAATGTTTGAAGTACATTTTTGCTTTAGCTTTTCTACCTTATTGGGCAACACCTCCTATTCTTATTGGTGCCCTTGAATGGTGGAAAAAATAATGCAAGAAATATGCCATGTCAAGGTGACAAGCAACAAAAAACTCATGTGTAATACTGTAAGTAAAATTACAAAATTAGATTTGTCGTCATAAAAGCTTTGTGTAAGGTAATTTCTTAGAATTCACCATAGGTCTATATTGGAATGGATATTACGAAAGAAGAATATGAGTAGAAGCTCACTTCTCGAGCAATATGTACAACAGTTGTGGACAAAGGAGAAAAGTGCATGTAAACAAATTTATGCCTTTCTGCTTAACACAGACCTAAATCAACTTCTGCTAGAGCCACGGGATTTTATAACTAAGTGCTTCTCGCTCCTACTTGACATCACAAGCTTTTACACGATGCATTTTTGAAACTACGAAATAGTGAGGTAATCCCATTAGGATATTGCCTTTTTTTTACTTAGGTAAGGTGTATTGCATGTTCGTAATGTTTACCTGTGATGCATTACTAACATAAAGTTCAAGTACCCTCTTTCGCAGTTGAGTAAAAAATCCAAGTATCGACTTATGCTTCAAATGAAGGCTAACTATACTTTTCAGTCTTTGTGAATTGCATCGAAATAAAGTCTTAGGTTTGGACATCGATAAAAATTCAACGCAAGTGCAAACTATTGTAGGTGCTTAATCTGTCATCACAATACAAATGGGCTACCCTCTAGCTAAGATGTGTACCCAACAACAAATTCATTTGTTTTGTATTATCATAGCCTAAAAAAAAATTATCATAGCTTAGTTGAATTGAGCTCCAAAATTATTATATTTTTTCATAGGCCAAGTGACTGAGTCGGGGTCATCATGAGATTTTGGGCAGAAAGTACGCCTTCACCTTCCATGCAAAGTCGTGCATCGTGTTCACGATTTCCCAAGAAATAGGGTGCTGCCCTTTAAATGTGGAAGTTTTCTCATGCTTTTCTTAGAAAATTTTTGGCCTCCACCACGGCAAAAAGTTATGAAGTCCTAAATATCTAAGATTAGTGACTTGATTATTAGATAAAAAAGACTTTTTGTATTTAAAGAAGAATTATGACATATCAGAATTGTGTAGCACATCTTATTGTGTATTTAAAGAAACACAAGGTATATTTAAGTTATTAAATTATATAATACTCGCAAAAAGTCCATGACTTCACGAAAACGTGCGATAAAGCCCATGTTGTAGTGTGTAAAAGCTATTTTAAACTGACTCTTTTTGATTGAGAAGTATCCACTCTAGCAGGTTTTCAACAACATAATTACACAAATAATCCATGACAAACGATTGCAAATATATACAACTTAATACCTAAACAAAGAAGGAAAAGGTAAAAAGGAAATTATAGTGTACCATTTAACGAAATCTATTCATAGCAGACTAAACACTATATTGCATCATCCAAAACCAATATGAAGTCCTAAGGAGTTACAAAAGGTTGAACTACAAACGACGAGGCAAGAAGCTCCAAAAGAATATTGTCGCTAGAAACCTTAATGGTAGCCAAAAAGAACACATCAAATAACCATCCAGTCGAATTCTATGTATGCTAGTTGAGAGGTCAAGAAAAGAAAATACTTTACATAGCTTTTGAACTTTGTCCAAATAAATCAACGATGACATGTAATTTTTAAATTTGCAGAAAAAGTTTTAAATTTACCTCGAATAAAGTAGAATACTTAGAGATTGTGCATTTGGGAGGAAAAAAGTTCATCGAGGAGTCGTCGTTAAGAAGAGAATGGATGCGTGATTGATAGTCTCTTTCATCGTACTTAAGACTAATTGCTTCGACCCACTAGTGTGATCATATCCATTAATTTGTGAAGCATGCGAAGGGATAGAAGTTGAAATGAAGGATACAAAGGATAGAAGTTGAAATGAAGGATACAAAGGCGTGAAAGTTGAAAGGAGAAGTCTTCATTTACATAAAAAAAGGGCCTAAAGACTTTATTGTTGAAAGGACATCGCAAGTCATATTTCAAATTTATGAGATATATTTGTCCAGAATTTAATTTACTCTCATCGACAGTTTTGTAGGTGATATAAATTGAAAAATGAAACACAATTATTGGAATATATACACTCAAATAGAACAACAGGTACAATTTGTCGTGTAGTTGTGGTATAATTTTAAAAAGTAAAGGGTAGTTCTATAGGGTTAATCTCCAATTTATCCTCCCACATATGGCATGCTAGCACAAATAGCTCCCGTAGAAATTTATTTGCAAAAAACTTTCTCTAGTTACGGTAGGTGCAGACACCTCACTTTTGTAGTCATTTTTAATTAAAGAATTATTCGAGCTTTATTATATATTCAAGTTTACCACGAGTGTAGGCCTAATAATATACTCCCTCTGTATCACATAATTTGATCAACTCTTTTTACACACAGGTTAAAGATTTAAGTGATATTTTATGTGATTCTCATTCTACCCTTTTAGAGAGAGGAGTGGAAGAAAGTGGACCAAGAGAGAGAAAATGAGTTAGTGAATTGTTAAATGTGGAGAGAGAAACGAATAAAAAAGTGTAAGAAAGTAGACTATGAGAGAGAAAATGAGTTGATAGAGATTTAAATGTGAAAAAAATAGAACGAAAAAAGCGTAAAAAAGGTAAATATATAAAAGTACCTATGTAATATTTCTTAATTTGAAAATAAATCATTTTTTGTGAGATGACCCAAAAAGGAAAGATGATCAATTTTTGTGGGACTGGTGGAGTATTAAACTTACTCACGTAGTCTGGTCCGTTAATTTGTCCAGCCCAACTGTCCAGTCCAGTAAATTAATTGGGCTCAGTCAAGTCCAATTAGATGGATCTAGTCCATGTGTGAAGAATGATTTACTTAAAATATATATGGACTATTTGTAACTTATCCTTAATGCAAGTGATTAGTCCTTAACATGTAATATAGGGATAGTTCCGAAATTTGGTACATCTCATTTAATAAAACCAGAGATAATCACTGAATTACGAGCAAATAATATCTCAAATTCAGGAAAAATATTTTTAAATTATGGGATGAATCGACTGATTTTTTACAAACTAGTCGGTTAGTTGACTTTTCTTAATTTGCGACATTTATCAAACATTTTGCTTTATCTCTAGATTAAATATTGAGATTGTCATCGTTATCATTTTTGGCACCCCAAACCTCTTTAAATAGGGCATTTGGACAACATTTTCAAGGATTAACTTTTTCTTCCTTGAGTTGTTATACCATTTTTTTTTTTTTTAGAAGCGGTAGATCATCTCTTGAAAGAAACTAGCACTTTCTATTTCATTTTTACATATTCTCGAATCACTTGCATCGTAGATCTTTCACAAAGCATTTTCCAGTCTTCTAGGTAAGCGAACTTACAAGATAAATTTTATTACTTTCTAGGCTAGTTTAGTATAATGGTCTATAGTAATTTTCCTTTTCCGCAGTCGCATTTTCATTTCTGGTATAAGTGTAGCTCGCCTCCAGTAGGATCTGAGCCGATTTACGGTAGTTTTAATTATGGTTTACACGACTGGATACATAGGCCATTTGACCTTGATGTCGAATTTTAAACAAATAATATACAAAAAAACCTTATGGTTTATTTTATTGCATATTTTATGTCTAAAAAGGCCAAAAAAACCAATAGAAATAAAGTAAAGACCAAGAGGCTATGGCGGGTGCCTAACACCTTCTCGTCGTATAACTTAGTCCCCGAACCCATTTATTTGTTTTTGATAGACTAGTCTGTCCTTTGGATATTTTAGAGTCATTTTCAAATTTTTCTTATTTTTTTTTTGTTCAATTAAATAAGATGACGACTTCTAAAATCTTTAGGCCCATTTTCTAGGGTCCGAGGGATCTTTCGAGGGAGTTTGCTATAGTAGGATTGAACCCCTTTTCTAAAGCTAACAGCAGCCCTCAAGTCAAGGGTATTCTCGGCAGTTCACTAGAATATAGGGGAGAATTGTGCAACTTAAAACTTTGGAAAATAATTCTGCAAATTTCGTCATTTTTTTTGCTCCCTTTATCTCTCTCTCACACACATACTTTCTCTCTTCATTTGAGGTCTCTTTATCCATCCCT
This sequence comes from Escallonia rubra, assembly GCA_033065855.1. Lineage (NCBI taxonomy): Eukaryota > Viridiplantae > Streptophyta > Magnoliopsida > Escalloniales > Escalloniaceae > Escallonia > Escallonia rubra. The sequence goes on from JAVXUO010002358.1 coordinate 147,468, forward strand.
TTCAAAAACCAACTTTTCTCACATTCACACTTTCTCTAATTTTCAAGCAATTTGACTTCTCATAATCGTGATTAATTTTTTTTGGGGATGTCTTGTAAACTATTCTACGGACATACATAAAAGTGGGTCCAGTTCTCTCTCTCTCTCTCTCTCTCTCTCTCTCTATATATATATATATATATATATATATATATATATATATATATATACACACACACACGCGCGCGCGCGCGCGCACCCCTTGATAGTGCTGGTAACTTAAGGTCAGTTGCCAATGTCATATGGCCCTCCATCCATCGAGGAAGAATAGACTAAATCTAACTCTTTTTAAATAGCCCCGTAGTCCGCCATATGTAGCGGACGGGAATTTTGACCAAAATGTCCCTAGCTTGTGCCTGTCCGCTACATTATGTAGCGAGCCACATGCCAGACTCCTTTTGGTAAAAACCATTCTTGTAAGGAAGAATAGTTGCAATTAGGGTTTGCATTTTTCAAAGTGAAAGCATTTTCGCTATCGATTAGCCATCGATTTGCTTTAGCTCTCCATATTCCAGTGTCAATGACCATAGTTGGCAAAGCCACTAAACAAACCACGACTATGTTTGACCAAGCCGTTAACCCAATTAGCATATAAAATGGCTGCTGATAAGCCGATTAATTGAGCATTTTTTAATTCAAAGTGTATGGATAAAAATAAAATAAATAATATTTGACTATATTTGCAGCTCTTAATAACCATTGAATTAATACTCTACCTTGGTGTGCTCTACAAACCCAAATAGGGTATCCTTCTCCAAAAAATATAACACTGATTGGCTCCCAAAATACATGTTCTTCATCATTTTTCATGGTTTCAAAAGCTTCAAACTCACTAACAGTGAATAATTTTGAATCGATAGCAACGGTTGGCTCGCTATACATGCCGCATGAAAAGGGCTCTTTTTTGCTTTCACCAAAATAGACTTGCAAACTTGCCCCCCAGTTAAATCTCCTTTTGACATATTAATCCCATATGAGAATGGACATGATTGTTCAACTTTTTCTGCCATTTTTGGCACGATGTTGATCTTACGAAAATTACTTTCACCACTGTAAGTTTCAGCCAGTTGTATTAATGCATTCAAATAATTTCCCCACAATAAGCACTTCTCATGCAATTCATCGAATAACTCATTTGAATTGTCTAGAGATAACACTTGAAGTTGGCTATTGTGCAACAACTTCTCTTGATAGGTAGTCGTGTTATTTTTAGTAACAATGAATTGGTTGCTTTCATCTTTAAATTAAAATCTCATTTTATCTCAGCCATGTTTGGCATTATTTTATTTTCATTATCCAAAAAATAACTACCGGCTTCTAAATTTTCAACCCCAACAAACGTGGAAAGGAGCAATTCAATTTCTTTCCTCATCCATCCAACTCTGTGAATCAAAGCCCATCATTCTTTCAATTCATCCTCTACATCCTCTAAAAAAGAAGGATGATCTACTCCCACCCAGGTTTTAATATAGATTTCAAACCTATTCAATTCATGAGAGGTTTCTACCAAAATTGTTGGTAGAATAGGCTGGATATGGTTTGCATCAATGCAATCCATCATATCATTCCAAAATTCCATCAAATCAACCACTGTTGGCTTCATATAAAATGAAAGAGAAAATGGTTCAACATTTCTAGGCAATAATGACGCCGAAGTACGGCATTTCATCAAATTTACCTAGAAATCGGTCCTTAATTCATCAAATTAGGCCTGAAGTTCCAAGGAATTGCTTGGAAATATTTTTCCAAATATCCTGAATTTCAGTATTTGGCATTTTCCACTTTCAGATTAAAAGGGTCCCACTAGGCGTGCCAATGTTTGCGCTGTTGGGCAAACTCACAATCGATTTGTGCACCCGCGGCACAACCGATTAAAAGCGTGGGATCGTTTTTGCGTCTAGGGCCTAGGGACTTCCTTGAAAGTGAGAAATTACGACGAACATATGAAAAATGCGTGTAAAAAGATAGCGTGCCCATAAATGACAAAGAGAGCTTTCGATTGATCGTGAATGTTTATACAGAAAACTGAAATCCTTATCGATATGCAACAAAAACCTATAAACAAAAGATTAAAAAAGACTTGAAAGAGTCTTGATTTGTCTGATCGATGCTGATTCTATGTTTCTTCTTTGACCAACTATTTATACTAGAGGCTTTGTAGAAAATATCTATCATTACAAGACAAACTACCCACTTCGAAAATAATCACCCACTAATAAGTAACCAACTACACTTATCCATTATCAATATGGACACATTTTCCGAAGTTGGCTTCTTTCACTTCTTGAATCTTCCATTATCTCTTTAGAAATAATAATAATAAAAAGTAAATGCCATTTAGTGGCATTTAATCAAAGTAAACTCATTAGTGAAAAAAGATATTTTCTGGTGCAAACACATTTGCTGCATTTTTTAGTGAGGGTTTCATCACCGAAGCTTGGAATGCGTTCATGGCATCGGCGGTGAAGGAGATGGTGTTTTTTGAGTTATTGTCGGTGAAGTCGAAGGCGGAGTCGGCGCCGAAGGTGATGGGGTATTTTTCAGGTCAGGCTATGAAGGTGTTGCGGGTTTAGTAAGCGATTCTGCTGAGCTTAGCGAAGCGGGAGAAGGGGGCGAATGGGATCTGGTAATCCCGAATAGCTATGAACTTCTGTGGGCGGTGAGGGTGGGAGGTGGTCCTGCTGGCGGCGATCCTGCTAGGGGTGAAGACGGGGCAAGTAGTTAACTACCACCCATCTCTTGGATGCTTCCTCATAGTCACAAGCAACCCCAGTGTCGATGTTGATGGCGCTTTGCGGTGCTAGGTTGGTTGCGATTGGACTGATGGTGGACGTTGATTCTTTCGGCATCTTGTAATTTTGTGATGGACGGATGAAGGTGGTGGTGACGTGTTTTTGGTGAAGAGGAATTACTCAGACATTTTTGGGCTTGTGGTTGATGGGCGTCAATGGGTTCAGTATACTGCAGTAGTAGCTAGTGGGTTTGGTTAAACAAGTGGTATGTGAAAGTGGAAACTTTGCTTGTAGTAAATGTGGCGATGTGTTTTGAGGTTGGGTATCGTGGGAGATGAGGCAAGTACAACTCAAAAGGATCAATTAAAGCGCCAAAAAGTAACAACACATACTTGGGTCGGTTTGTTCCTGCTTCATGTTCCTTTCTTCATCCTTTTATCTATATCGCAACAACTAAATCCTTACAAATGCAAGATCTTCCTATTCAAGCCCACATTGTTGTTCCTCTAAATAGCCACCTCTGTTACCGACAATGTCTCTAGGATAGTGGATGTCAACCAAGGGCTAGTCACCACTGCTTTTAATACACAACTCCCAAAGTACACCACCAAGGGCTAATGGCTGCCTACCCTAACAATGAAAGCATAAGCTAATCTAATCTTATTGACGTACCTACTTAGTATGAGATGGTCTACTTATATCCACAGGTCATGATGTTAAAATGATCTCTCTTTTTTTTTAACAAATTGAAGGCATGCTCAATACGGACTTTAAATTGACTACCATTATTACATTCACTTCATTCTAACTTGAAACTCGCACTTGCGACTCCACTGAGCTACCCCAAACCAACTTCACTTTCTCAATGTTAAGGTCATATTTATTCGAACGTAACCGGACCAGCCGGTCGAAGTGTTTCAACCAGGAATTGACTGCCAGGCCGTTTTGGTACTCTAACCGGATCACTTTTGCATCACACCTTCTTGGGCCTCCACCTTGCTACCCTAAGGCCACGTTTGACGCGGTTTTTTTTTCTTCTTTTTTTTTTTCAGTTTTGAAAACTGGGAAAAGAAAGTGCGTTTGGCAACCATTTTTTTTCCTTCTCCAATTTAAAAAATCAATTTTTAAACTGAAGAGTAAAAAAAAACTCTAAAAACTGGTTTTTTTTTTTCACTTTTGGTTTTTTTTTTTAGACCACCACCACCACCCTCCCACCGCCGGCAGCCACCTCAGGCGACCACCGCCGGAGACTGCCGGCAGCCATCGGCGAACACCGCCGGCGACTGCCGGCAGCTACCTCCGGCCACCACCACCGTCGACCACTGCTACACCCCACCACCGCCACTGCAAACCACCAAAAAAAAAAAGGTCAAAATAAAAAGGGTTACCAAACACCAAAAAAAAAAAAACTCAAAAAAAAAGGGTTATCAAACACCCACTTGTTTTTGTAAAAAAATAAAATTAAGCTGCTCTTTAAAAACTGAAAACAAAAAAAAAATATTTGTCAAACGAACCCTAAACCACCCACCTCTCTATCGTCATAACTCTTATCATACAAAAAACTACAGCTATAATTTGCAATTAGACTGATGTCATGGATGTCATCAAGAAATTGAAATGATCATAGTGACACATATTTATCCTGAAAATGAGACTTTCCGAAAATAGAGCGCGCTAATGTTTATCACCTCCCGAGGCTTACCTCTTGTTTGTGAGTTTAAGAGAGAAAATAAAGTATCATTTTTTTTCTTTTGGTTGTAAGTTCAGCAGAAAAGAAAAGAAAAGTCACCTGATTACGTATATACCTTTATATTACATTATGATAATTCTAACAAACACTATGAATGTATAATCCTAAGAAAAAAAAACATGATTTTGTTGGGAAAAAAAAATTAGTTTACGATAAATCATGCAAAATGTATACCATATTAACATAAGCCTTACATAGCTCATTAATGTTACCATGTAAAAAACAAAAATAGTCATGAGTTGACCACAAGCATCCCAACATCTAAATCTAATTAATGTCACGCCAAAATCAAAATAATCAGTTATGAATCCACTCTAACATCTAAAACAATTATTTGATTGTAAATAAAGTGGTAAGCTCTTATAAGAAATCCTAAAATCAAATTCATTAAAAATTTAGTCTTCATTGTCTCAAGGGTAGTATGGGCATTATAAAAAATTACTTATGAGAGTTTCTTTTTTTTCCGTTTCTTCCCAATTTTGGAAGGAAAGATTTAGAGACAAAAGAAACCCAAACTTTCCTTTCCTTCCTCTTCTTTTCTCTCCTTAAAAAGACTCACAAACTAGAAAAAGAGAGGAAATGAGTCACTTTCCTTTCTTTTCCTTCCCTTTCTCTCCTTAAAAAAAAACTCGCAAACAAGCTATTAGGACATTAGCGCTAACGCCACATCCTATAAATAGCTTATTTGGATTCTTCCTCTCCATAACCATCATCTCTCTGTAATCTTAGATCTTTAATGATCGATCACCACCCACCTGGTTTCTACAACGTTTAACTGGCTACAACCATTGCCTATTACTCATTTGATAAAATTCCTCTAAGAAGTTATACAATTTGAACATGGCAGAATGTCTAGTGGGTTTCACATTCAACCCATCTGAATCAGAGTTGTTGCAGTACCTTTCTCCAAGATCTCTGGAGAACCTTTGCCATACAAATGGGCAATAATCGAGCACAACACTTTTGAAGAAAGCCAACTCTAATGCTCGTGCAATTAGCAGGGGAAGAAGACCATTAAGCAGATCTTTAATAGTCCCTCCGTCCCTAAAAGAGTGATCCATTTCACTTTGCACGTATATTAAGGATTTAGATTATTTATTGTGTGTCTTTCCCATTTTACCCTTTAGAAAGAGGGGGAAGAGAGTGGGCCATGAGAGAGAAAATTGGTTGGTAGAGTGTTAAATGTGAAGAGAGAAATATAATAAAAAAATGTAAAGTAGTTGACCAGGAGAGAGAAAATGAGTTGGTAGAGAATTAAATGTGGTGAGAGAAATAGAATAAAAAAAAGGATAAAAATGGTAAGTATGTAAAAATACCTATAGAATCTTTCCTAATTTGGAAGTGATCACTTTTTGTGGGACGACCCAAAAAGGAAATATGATCAATTTTTTAGGGACGGAAGGAGTACTTAATTAGTTAAAGTCGTTACAGCTAAATGACTTAGAATTTTCCATTTCCGTTATTTTCATTTTCTTTTCATTTTTATTTTGGAATCAGAGTTTGTTGGCAAACCATTGTAACCTCCATATAAGGAGTGAAGTTCAAAATGAGAGGGACATGAATTATTATCCAAGCGAACTCAGAGAATTTTCCTCCTCCTTCCTCTCTCTGCTCAATTCTTCTCTATTTCATTTTTATTATTCCATTTCCAATTTTAAATTGAGATTCTAGCTTATGAATTCATGAGTAAGACTAGCTAAGTCTTACAAATTGGCGCTCAGAGCGGTGTTCGATCTTAAATTGCTGAATTCCCATCTTTCACATAAAACTAGTTAAAGACAATGAGGTATAATACTAGACAAAAGCAACACCAGTTGGATGAGCATGCGAGCTTCATGGAGGCGCAATTTGCCGATCACTTCGGTGCCATAGATGATCAGTTGCTAGGATGAAAGAGACTGTATCAAAACTCCCTGACCTAAAGGTATCCGTAGACCAGCTAAATGATGAGTTGTCTATTGTGAGCCAGACTCTAGCTGAATTGCAACAGATGATGCAACAATTGCGTCATAAAAGAGAAAGAGAGGGGTCTAGTTCAAACAGTCCAAACCAAATAAGGGATATGAACACACACACACACACACACACAGAGAACTCCCTGGGCTGAAGGTATCGGTAGACCAACTGAAGGATGAGTTGCCTGTTGTGAGCCAGACTCTGGCTGAATTGCAACAGATGATGCAACAATTAGTTCATATGAGAGAAGGAGAGGGGTCTAGTTCAAAGCAGTCCAAACCAAACAAGAACTATGAAAACACACACACACACACAATATTATCAAACCACCATAGGTAATCCTTTTTTAAACTGGAATTTCCTAGATTTTGTGGTGAGGATTTATATGGAAGGGTACAAAAAAGCAGACAAATATTTTGAGTCTAACCTTGTGGAGGAGCAATACAAAGTCAATTTTGCCTCAATACATTTGATGGCCAGGCTTAATTCTGGTTTGGAGCATATGTTAAAGTTAAATGGAGGGTCTACTAGCATGATTTTGTCAAAGATTTGCATGCCAAATTCTCTAGCCTATTTAGATAAAGTGTGATTAAGGCAATTAACTATAGTTAAGCACTGCTATAACGAATTTGAGATACTTGGGTCTATACTAGTGAGTGAAGGGTGTAGGTTTGAAGATGATTATTTCATCCAAAGTTTTATCAGTGGCTTGAAGGATGACATTAGACTTGAGGTGGAAAAACTTGATGTTGGGGACCTATCTCGAGTTATTTTCCTTGCAAGAAAACATGAAGCTAACCTAAACAAATCATGACATAATCCCATAACAGTAGCAAAAACACAGTTACCATCCTCTAACACCACTTCAGCTAAACCTCATGCTATCACTTCTAGTTAGAGGACCAAACCTATACCGACCGCACCAATTGTGTACCATAACCCAAATCCACCACCACCCTAACCACAGAATGCCTTACTCTCAACACCTAATCATGAACCTACTCAAAGACTCACTAGGGTTATTTTGATGACAGAAGAAAAATGGGGTTGTGATACTGGTTTCATGAGGTGTTCACACAAACTCACAATTGAGGTTTATGTTCGTGGTTGATGAAGAAGAAAGAAAGGATAACCCACCTTTCTATGATGAAGAACTGCTTGCTCAGAAAAAGGGATGACAAGATTATAGTGAATGCTATCACTAGTACCGCTTCACATAATACTTTCAAGCTATGGTATAGACACAACCATAGACCCTTTTCAATACTTATTGATATAGACACATAATTTATTGACCTTACTATAACTGATAAGTTGAGATGTGAAGCATTACCTACTGCACAAATGATTATTATGGTAGCAGATGGAAATAGAGTCACTAGTGACTCCATGTGTCAAGATTTTTCATGAACATTACAAGACCAGGATTTTAGTTCTAACACGATGTTGTTACCCCTTGGAGGGTGTGACTGTGTGCTAGGGCTACAATGGTTGAAGACTCTAGGAAAGGTTTAGTTTGACTTTCGGGCCATGAAAAACATTGGTTTCAAGGCAAGCGCAATCCATCACCTTCTAAGGGGGGAATGACAAGACTGAGGTTAAATTGATGTCAGGTGAGGGTATGTTTAAGTATCTTACCCATAATCCAGGGGCTTTATATGGTCAGGTATACACTATCATCACACTATCGTCAGATAAGAACCAAGACCCTCAGCTTACTGCACTACTCCACAAATTTGCTGAGAAATTTGAAGAGGCGAAATGATTTCCTTCTGTGAGGCCCCGACGATCAAATCCCCCTAATCCTTAATTCCCAGCTCATAAGCATAAGGCCCTATAGAATTCCTTATGCACAGAAAACTGAGGTGGAAAAACTTGTTCATGAGATATTGGATTCATGCATTATCCAGCCTAGCTCATCCTCTTTTAGCTCCCCAGTGTTGTTGGTTAAGAAAAAAGATGGATCATGGAGGATATGTATATATTATAAAGGACTCAACAAGCTTACGATAAATAATAAGTTCCCTATACCGGTTGTGGATGACTTACATGTAGCACATCTATTCAGCAAACTGGACTTAAAGATTGGTTATAACAAGATGAGGGTTAACTCATCTGATATTCATAAGACAACATTTACAACCCATTTTGGATACTTTGAATTCAAATTGATGCCATTTGGGTTGACAAATGTTCCAGCTACGTTTCAGTCTATGATGAATAGTGTATTTCAGCCTTACCTCATGAGGTTTGTATTGGTACTTATTGATGATATTTTGGTTTATAGCAAGAGCTTTGAAGAACACATGTACCACCTCAGACAGTACTACAGACTTTAAAGCAACATTAGCTATTTGTGAGGCACTCTAAACACACTTTTGCTACTCAGTATGTATGGGCATTTGATTTCTGGGGAGGGGGTATCTGCTAATCCCATTAAAATAGAGGCCATGGTTAAATGGCCCTTGCCTAAAACCCTCAATAAGTTAAGAGGATTTCTGGGCTTAATATTGGATACTGAAATTTATCTAGAATTATGGCATAATCAGCAAGCAATTCACAAAGCTTCTACAGAAGAATAATTTTAATTAAGGACCAGAGGCTTAACAACTTTTGACAACCTTAAAATAGCTATGGTTAGTGCCTCAGTGCTAGCATTACCAAAATTTTCATTTCCTTCCACAGTTGAGGTTGATGCAAGTGATTAGAGTATGGGAGTTGTGCTCATGCAAGAAAGAAGACCACTAGCCTTTTTCAGCAAGGCCTTTGGATCAAGGGCTCTGGCCCTATCCACCGATGAGAAATATTATGGCCTTGGTCTAAGCAGTCATGCACTGGTATACTTTTCTCAGTGTTCAACCTTTTCCCATCATGACTGATAATTTTAGCCTTAAATACCTGTTACGACAGAAGGTTACTTCTTTAATTCAAAGGAAATACGTATCTAAAATCTTAGGATTCACCTTCACCATTCACTATAAGGCTGGGGCTGAAAATGGGGTTGAAGATGCACTATCCAAGTTTCAGCCATTGATGATGACATTGGAGAATGCCAAGCCATTTCATGAATAACACCAACTTGGATGACTGAAGTAAAGGAGAGTTACCAAGGGGATCAGTACATAAAACAATAGATCCACTTGCTCACCTTGGAACCATATGCTACTTCTGAATTTACTTATGAGCATGACATATTAAGGTACACAGGCAAGATATGTGTGGGAAATGAAGGTAGTTTGAATACCCAAAATTTTCAAACATTGCACCCTCCTGATCTAGGAGGGCATTCAAGGATTTCAGCAACTTACAAAAGAATTTCAGCCTTATTCCATTGGCCTTCCCAAAGGCATGACACCAAGGAATGAGTGAAATAGTGTGAAACCTGCTAGAAATATAAGCATTAAAATGTTGCTCATCCTGGGTTATTACAACTTTTGCATGTCCCAGCTCAATTTTAGAGCAGCATATCCCTCGATTTCATTGAAGGCTTACCTAAGTCCAAACACAAGGAAGTCATTTTGGTTGTGGTTGACAAATTGAGTAAATTTTCTCATTTCGTTCCCCTAAGTCGTCCTTATAACAGCTGAGGATGGTTCTCAGGTGTACTTTGACTATGTTTTCAAGCTTCGTGGGACCCTTGATAGTATCATCAATGATAAAGGAAGTGTTTTTCTTAGTTAATTATGGCAGAAATTATTTGCTCTATTTGGAGTCAAATTGGTCTATAAGGAAGACTAGAGCTCAGATTGAACAAGATTGTGATTTTGGATGCAAAGCAAGAGTTTGAAAAATATTTAGGTATTTATTTAGATGTAACAGTGCATAAAAAGGATATTTTATGCGGCATTATTCTCTGAGTTCGAGATAGATGTGTGCAACTAGCTAGGTTTGTTATTGAATAAAGCAAGGAGAGCTGCACTTATGCAATCGGTGCTTTCTTCTCTACTTGTTAAATATATGTTGGTTTATTCTTTTCCTATTTTTTGTGTAAGCAACAAGATCAAATTCTTGCTCGATTTTGGTGGTCGGGTGAGGCATCTTACAAATCTTTTCATTGGGTGGCTTGGCCTATCTTATGTCTTCCTAAAAGTTTTGGAGGATTAGGTTTTAGGAATATTCGAATGTTTAATGAGGCTTTGCTGGCCAAACAGGCCTAGAAAATTTAGTCTACACCGCATAGTCTTAGAGCCAAAGTTGTGAAAGGCCATTACTTCCAAGAACCGAGCTTTTTTTTCAAACATAATACTAGAAACGGATCATAGATTTTGGCACATCATTAGTTGGGTAGAGGATTGCTAAAAGTCTTTTGGCACAAAGAACAAGATCACTGGCTGGTATCAGATTTGTTCATTTCAAATGCTTGAATTTGGGACCTACATAGATTCTTGATCTTTTTCCACCTAAAATTGCTTCACAAATTCTAAAAATTTAACTGCTGCCCGTATGTTCGGTTGACTCTGAGTTCAGTCTGGGACTAGGAAAGGTGCCTTTTCAGTTGCGGATACTTATAAACTTTTTGTTAACCCTACGGTTATCTAACCTAGGATTATATTTGATTTTGATGATAACCAACATTGATGTTTATGTTGTCTAAACATGCATTGAGTTAATGAAGCAATAGGAACAATCTCATAGTCATGCAAACAGACTATTAGACGAGCAACACGATCAAAGACTCTCAATGGAACGCATCAAAGAAGGGATTCGTCGATTGAATTTTTCATGCTTTTATTTCCTTCTTTGTAAACTAGACATAGAGAGATGATCGTATCGATGACTGTAAACCTAGAACTTGCCCATAGGTTTCCCTTGCATGCATAAAAGTTTTTCATACTTTAAAAATAAGGAAACTGCATTTTCAGGAATGCAGTCGACTGCAATTTGGGCAGTGAGGTATTACAGTCTACTGCATTGGAATGCAGTCGACTACAATACTTCCAGTAGCCTATTACTGTCGACTGCATTGCAATGCAGTCGACTGCAAGTTGGAAATTTGAATTTCCAACGGCTACTTTGGGAATACAGTCGACTGCAATGGGACATTGCAGTCGACTGCATTTACCGTTTGGCGCATTTAATGCTCCACCTAACTCCAAACGGTCATATTAATTCCCAACTCTATAAATACTCATCTTGGACATAGTTTTGATTCATCAATTGCATTCAAAGCTCTCTTATCTTTCATATTCTCAAAGATCAAAGCAATTGTTCAATCTCTCTTGGTTTTCATTGATTTCTCATCCATTTCAAGAGAGTATTTATTGTGAGCTACATTTAAGAGATTTACACTTTCATAAGTCATCATACACTCATGTCCCTTGTTCTAGTGCTTAAACTTGTACTCATCTACTTCTTGAGAGTGAAATCTTGTACACATTTCTTCATCTAAAGTTTCTTGTATCAAAGCTTGGGGTTGTTAAGCTTTGGAGCTTTGGGGCTTTGGGTTTGTCAAAGCTTGTTCTTAATGTGGGCATAGCATCAAGGGATTGTAAGAGGTTCGATCTTGACCCGTAAGGAATATCATACTAGTGGATTCTAGGGCCTTTCAAAGGACTTCCTTGAAGGGGTGGACATAGGCTTGAGGGTATATCAAGCCGAACCATTTAAATCTCCTTGTCAAGTATTTCTAAACCCTTCTCTCTTTACTTTATCGTTTTACATTTGTGTTGAGATTGGCTAGTTTGCTTACTTGAGATATTGTGTTTGAGGTTTGTTGGTTGTAGCTTTTCAAGTGTTATTCTTATCCTCTCTAAGTTTGAAGTATTTACTTGTTATTTTTTAAAGTAATCTTAAAACCCTATTCACCCCCCCCACTCTAGGGTTATCTTTTTGGTTTCAAGTGGTATCAGAGCCTCGACTCTTGTTATATTGGGTAACGCCAAGAGAGTTAATCGATCATGGCTTACGTTGGGGGTATGGAGGGTAGTTCTACCACTAGGCCTCCATTGTTTAATGGGACCAATTATAGTGTGTGAAAAGTTAAGATGAAAATCTACTTAGAATCTCAAGACTATGAGATGTGGGATATTGTTGAGAATGGCCCATTCGTTCCGACAAAGGTGGTTGACATGGTTGAAGAGCCGAAATCCAAATAGGAGTATAGTGATCATGATAAGAAGATGATTTGTATGAATGCTAGAGCGAAAAATTGTCTTGTGTGTGCTTTAGACACTAATGAACTCAATAGAGTCATTATGTGTAATTCCGCTAAGAGTATTTGGGATACTCTTCAAGTCACTCATGAAGAGACTTCTCTTTTTAGAGATTCCAAGATGAACTTATTGTTTAGAGATTATGAGTTATTCCATATACTTACAAATGAATCCGTTACGGATATGAATACTCGTTTTACCAACATTGTGAACCCTTTGAAGTAATTGGGCAACGAATTCACTAATGGTGATCTAGTAAGAAAAGTGATTAGGTCCTTACCAAGAGCTTGGGATGCAAAGATCACTGCCATCCAAGAATCAAAGAATCTTAATATGTTTCCTCATGATGAATTGATGTGCTCACTTATGCCGTACGAAATGCAACTCAAAACCTTTGATCAAAAGGACGTCAAGAAGAAGCCTACATCAATTGCTCTTAAAGCTTTATCTTCAAACCTTGAGTCAAGTGATGATGATGAAGAGGATATTGCAATGGTTGCAAAGAACTTCAAGAAGTTCTTAAGATTTAGAAGAAATGATGGGAGAAGGCAACAAAATGCTAGCAACGAAGAGAAGCTTTGCTACAAATGCCACAAGCTGGGACACATGAAGATGGATTGTCCTATCTACAAAAGGGAGAAGAAGGAAAGAAGAGATGTATGTGAAAGAGCTAAAAGAAGACAATTCTCTAAGAAAGAGAACAAGGAGAAGGAAAGAGCAATGAATGCCGAACATACTCCAACATGGAGTGACTTTGATTCAAGTGATGAAGACAATGAGAAGAATGATCAAGCAAATGTATGCTTCATGGCAAATGATGAGGTAAGCTCTTCTTCCGGTAGTGATAGTGATAATGAAAGCTTTGAAGATGCTTATGATAGCTTATATGACGAATCCAAGAAAATTTTCAAGAAAAATATTATTTTGTCTAAGAAATTCCTTGAATCTAACAAAGAAATTGAGAAGTTGATAATGGAAAATAATAAGTTGCATGCCAAGAATGAATGCATCTCCAACCATTTATATGTGAAATATGTGAATAACAAGTTGGTTGAATTATTTGTTAACACTCCTAGCTCAAAGCAAATCTCTCCAAAACATTGGCTTTAGAAAAACAAAATGAAAATTTAAAAGTTGAGATTTGTGATTTGAAAAAATGTCTTGAAAGATTTGTTGATGGTCAAAACAATTTGGATGTCATGCTTGGACGCCAAAGAATTGGCCTAAACAAAGGTGGTCTTGGATTAAATCCCATGGCCATGCTTCCTAAAATTTTGCAACAACAAGCTAGGTTAAATATTCATACAAAACGACCAAAGAACTATTGCACACCTTTACACATTGCGGTTGGTGCAACAAGAAAGGGCATACGACTAATCATTGTCCTTGTAGAATTATTTTTGTTAGAGGTAGAAAGAAAATGTAGATTGTGAAATGTCAAGAATACAAATGCAAGACTAACACCCAAGGACCCAAGAAAATTTGGGTACGAAACGTCACTACTTGATTTGTGTTTATAGGTATGTCTCAAAGCAAATTCTAGTAGCAAGAAGTGGATTCTTGATAGTGGATGCTCAAGACATATGACTGGCAACATATCTCTTTTCACCTCGATTGATCTTAAAGGAGGAAATGTGACATTTGGTGACAATTCTTAAGGAAAAATCAAAGGTAAATGAACTATTAGTAATGAACCACATTCAATTGAGAATGTGTTATATGTTGAAGGATTGAAGCATAACTTGCTAAGTATTAGTCAATTTAGTGATAAAGGTTTTAAAGTTATCTTTGAGGCTTCTCATTGCACTATACTATCCTTGAAGAACAATGAAACTATTTTGGTAGGTAGTAGAGATAATAATGTTTACTTCATTCAATTAAATGATTTAGCTAACCAAGATGTCAAGTGTCTTAGCGATATTAGTGAAACATCTTGGCTTTGGCATCGAAGACTTGCTCACATGCACATGGAGCATTTGAAGGATATTTCAAGCAAAGGACTTGTGAGGGGTCTCCCGAAGATCAAGTTTGAGAAAGATAAAGTATGTGATGCTTGTCAAATATGTAAGCAAAAGAAAGTCTCTCACAAACCGAAGAAAACGGTATCTACTTCTAGACCCTTGCAATTACTTCACATAGATTTGTTTAGACCAATCCCTACTACCAGTCTTGGTGGTAAATCATATTGTTTTGTTATTGTTGATGACTATTCTCACTATACTTGGACTTTCTTTTTTGCTACCAAAGATGAATATCTAAATGTGTTCACTTCATTTGCAAAATGTGTTCACTTCATTTGCAAAACGTGTTCAAAATCAAAAAGGTTATTTGATAACCAACATTCGAAGTGATCATGGTAGAGAATTTGAAAATTAAAAAAAAGGAGCCTTGTGTGATGACTTTGGGATATCACATAATTTTTCGGCTCTTAGAACTCCTCAACAAAATGGTGTTGCCGAAAGAAAGAATAGGTCTTTGCAAGAAGCGGCAAGAACAATGCTTAACGAATATGGTTTACCTAAGTACTTTTGGGCAGAGGCGGTCAATTGTGCTTGTTTTGTTCTTAATAGAGTTATCTTGCGAAAATTTTTGTTAAAAATCCCTTATGAGCTTTTTAATGATAAGAAACATAAGGTGAGCTTTTTTAGAGTCTTTGGTTGCAAATGCTTTGTTTTAAATACTAAGGATCACCTTAGCAAAATTTGATTCCAAAACCTTTGAGGGAATTTTTCTTGGTTACTCTAATAATAGTATGGCATATAGAGTTTATAATAAAACTACTTTGGTTATTAAAGAATCCATTAATGTTACTTTTGATGAGACTAATCCTTTTCTTCGGAGGACTAACATTGTTAATGTAGATGATATGGACAATGACATGAGTGAAACACTACAAGGCAACCCCAAAGAAATTGATCTAAGGGAGCAACAATCAAGCTCTCAAGGGGGAAACGAGGAAAAATCAATGATGCCTCAAACTTGGACAACTCTCAAGCATTACCAAAATATTTGACTTACAAAAAGGATCATCCAAGCGATCAAATCTTAAGTAATCCTTCGAGTGGGGTAAGAACTCGACGCTCTCTTCAACAACATGTTAATATAGCATTTCTTTCCCAAATTGAACCAAAGAACTTCTCCGAAGCTCTACATCATGAATCTTGGATGCTTACTATGCAAGAAGAGCTAGTTCAATTTGAAAGAAATCAAGTTTGGACCCTTGTGCCTAAACCTCAAAACTTTAGGATTATAGGCACAAAATGGATTTTTAGAAACAAACTTGATGAATCCGGAGTCGTGGTTAGAAACAAGGCTAGATTAGTGGCCCAAGGTTATAACCAAGAGGAAGGAATTGATTTTGATGAGACTTATGCACCGGTAGCTAGACTTGAATCTATTAGAATGCTATTAGCTTTTGCTTGCTATAGAGATTTTAAACTCTTTCAAATGGATGTCAAGAGTGCTTTTCTAAATGGTTTTATTTCGGAGGAGGTTTATGTGGCTCAACCTCCCAGCTTTGAACATGAAAAATTTTCAAACCATGTTTTCAAGTTTAGCAAATCTCTTTATGGTTTAAAACAAGCTCCTAGAGCTTGGTATGAAAGGCTAAGTAGTTTTCTTTTAGAAAATGATTTTTTAAGAGGAAAACTTGACACCACTCTTTTTATAAAATCTAAGGGCAAGGACTTATTGTTGGTGCAAATTTATGTTGATGACATTATATTTGGTGCTACTAATAGATCCTTGTGCGAAGAGTTTGCTTCTTATATGAGTGAGGAGTTTGAAATGAGCATGATGAGAGAACTCACCTTCTTCCTTGGATTGCAAATCAAACAAAGCAAGGATGGAATCTTTATCAACCAAGCCAAATACACCAAAGAGCTACTCAAGAGATTTGAAATGGAAGCATCAAATGCTTTTGACACTCCAATGAGCTCTTCATTAAAGCTTGATAAAGATGAAAAGGGTAAGGATGTTGATATTAAGCGCTATCGAGGTATGATCGAATCACTCCTTTACCTTACCGTAAGTAGACCCGATATAATGTTTAGTGTTTGTTTATGTGCTAGATTTCAAGCTTATCCTAAGGAATCTCATTTGGTTGCCGTCGAGAGAATCCTTAGATATCTTAAGGGCACTCACGATTTAGGGTTATGGTTTCCTAGAAACACATCATTTTTTGACCTAATTGGTTACTCTGACGCCAACTATGTCGGTTGTAAAACCGAGCGAAAAAGTTCTAGTGGAGGTTGCCAATTCCTAGGTCACTCTCTTGTTTCTTGGAGTTCCAAAAAGCAAAACTTGGTTTCACTCTCTACTACCGAAGCCGAATATATGGCGGTTGGTGCTTCTTGTGCACAAATTCTTTGGATGAAACAAACCCTTTTGGATTTTGGACTCAAGTATGATCACATACCTATCTTATGTGATAACACTAGTGCCATTGACTTGAGCAAAAATCCCATCCAACATTCACGCACTAAGCACATAGAAATCAAACACCATTTTATCTGTGATCATGTGCAAAAATGTGATATTGTTCTAGATTTCGTGGACACAAATTATCGATTAGCGGATATCTTCATTAAACCTTTAGATTCGAAGAGGTTTACCGCTCTTAGAAGAGAACTTGGCACGTCTTCACCTATGTGACTAAATGTTATATCTCTTGTGCATAATCATGCAAGTTGCACTTCACATGCTTGAACATTATTTAATATGCTTATAGCATGCTTTGGTTGATTTTTCTCTTTCCAAACATTGTTGGTTTTGTTGATATTTATTTATTTTAAAATGATTTGCCCACACGTCTATTGCAATATACATATGCATAATCTTTTTCAAGACTGTTTGATTTTTTGCATTAAAGTCGACTGCATTAGGCAATACAGTCGACTACATTTGGGAATACAGTCGAGCCCAGATTTCATATTACAGCAGATTTCTTCTTCTCTCTTTTCGAACCGAATCCTTTTCTCTCATACGACCTCAATTCTCGTGCATTCAGCTTGAAATTGGTATGTATTTCTTCCCAAATCTTGTTATATTACATCTTTTATGCACTTTCTCTGATCGAATTAACCTACATTATTCAAAATCTGTTGAAATTCGAATTGCCCTCTATAGTAAAATTTCTTCAAATCTACTTCAATTAAGCATGCTACTATATGATTTAACGCTTGATTCATGTTTAGGGACGCTTATGACATGATCCTACATAGTTTAATTACATGTATTCATGCAAAATTCGATTTTCCCCATTTTTTCATAAACTAGGGTTTTCATTTGTCAAAATTTCTTCACATTGCTTATGCAATTACATGTTTAATCACTTGATTCATGCTTAGTTATGTCTATTGCTCGATTATACATGGTTAATTACATTCGATTTGTCCAAAATTAATTTTTCCCCAAATTGCATGAACTAGGGTTTATCTTCTTCTAAAAAATAAAAATAAAATCATTTATTTTAATGTTTTCCACTTTATTTGCATCTTCATTTTTCTTACACTTATTATTTCTCTGTTCAGACTGTTTCAAGAATGGCAAGAGAGAAACGTTCACGTGCCAGTTCGTCTCGCTCACGAGCTGCACCCGAGCCCGAGCCTATCGCGATAGAGTTTGATCAAAATCGATATCGGAACCGCGAGGCTGCCGATCGCTTTTCCGCATAACTCTCTTCCCCTCTAACTCTAGGTTTGCGACTGGATACTCCATTCCTTTTCAGCATAGGTGTACTTAGATACCTTCAGGATTGTCATCTAGATCGCCTCACTGGTAGGAACATTATTCTATTTTATCCTGATGCAATCCACTTATTTTATGCGAATTTGACTTGGAGCATTTCTACTGAGTCATGTACCCTCACATCCTATGTTTTTGGACGACACATTTCATTCTCACAGTCACGTCTAGCCACTCTTCTAGACCTCCCCGATAGTGGTTTCTTATTTTTGTTAGAAATGATCCCTGTCGCTGGTCAGTCACATTGGTTTGACCGACCTTTTACTATTGAGGAGCAGCTTCGACACACACTTCATTGTCGACAGGTTCGGGTTACGAGCAAACCCCGCCTACGTGACCTACCACCTCTCTCTCGTCTATTCCATCATATCATCGCTCATAACGTCATTCCTAAAATTGGCGGTCTTTCACTCGTCTCTTACTTAGACGTTCAACTCTTGACTTTCTTTCGCTCAGGCACACCGCTTAACCTCCATCATCTCATCATGTTAAACATGATTAGGAGCGTCTCACATTCTGCCTTAGCTATACCTTATGGCCTCCTACTCACTCGCATTCTTGCTGCCTTTGACATACCTCTTATGGGTGAGTATAGTAAGGTTACTAGGCATATCATTCTAGACTGCTTTACCCTTCGTAGGAAGGGCCTTTTAGATGATCATGACCGTCTCTTACCTGAGCCTGACATGGACGATGTCATTGTCGATGATGATGATGAGGATGAAGATGAGGATGATGGTGATGATGATGCTGCTGATGCTGATGCTGATGGAGATGCCAGTGACGGAATTGATCGTGATCCACCTCCGTTGATCATTCCGAGTACACATGAAGCGGGCACTTCTTCTGGTCCTTCTGCTTCAGGATATGAAGCGATCCTCGCACGCTTAGATATGATGCATCAGCATATGCATGCCGGTTTCAGTCGGATGGAGCCCATAGCCAGCTTAGTCGACGCCTCTCTTGCATGGAGGATCATTGTGGGATTCAGTGTCCCGAGAAGGACATCTTTCATCCACCACCTCCACCATCGGGTCCTTAGGCGTTAGGACTTGATTTATGTTTTTATTTGCTTATGCTCTCAAACTCCTTTATGTATTTCAAAACTTGTCATGGATGTTATGCGTAGTATTATTAAAACTTGGTTGAGTTTTTAAATTAGCACTTTGATTCTCGCTTATATTGTTGTATATCTTATTCATTAAGTTCCTTTTTATGTGCTATTTTGTTACAAGTCTTGATACACCTTTTGATGGGTATTCAAGTACTTATGTTTTCTTGTTTGAATGCCCTTGTTGACTAGATTGATTATCCATGGATGGATACATAAGTAAGTCACTTTCGCACACACCCTTGATCTTTTTCAATAATGTCAAAAGGGGGAGAAGATATTGTTGATTCATACTTGTGTGGATTTTATATGAGCATATATTACTTGAGTTAGGGGGAGCCCTATATTGCTTAAGATAAGGGGAGCCTATATTTCTTAAGATAGGGGGAGCTTATCGTCATGATTCTTCTTTTAACCCCTTATGGTTTATATTTCAGATTATCATGCTTCTTTGCGTTTATTATCTTATATATCTCATATTTTTTTAATCAATGTTTGCCATCATAAAAAAAAGAGAGATTGTTAACCCTACGGTTATTTAACCTAGGATTATATTTGGTTTTGATGATAACCAACATTGATGTTTATGTTGTCTAAATATGCATTGAGTTGATGAAGCAATAGGAACAATCTCATATTCATGCAAACGGACTATTAGACGAGCAACACAGTCAAAGACTCTCAATGGAACGCATCAAAGAAGGAATTCGTCCATTGAATTTTTCATGCTTTTATTTCCTTATTTGTAAACTAGACATAGAGAGATGATCGTATCGATGACTGTAAACCTAGAACTTGCCCATAGGTTTCCCTTGCATACATAAAAGTTTTTCATACTTTAAAAACAAGGAAACTGCATTTTCAGGAATGCAGTCGACTGCATTGGAATGCAATCGACTGCAATACCTCCAGTAGCCTATTACAGTCGACTGCATTGCAATGCAGTCGACTGTAAGTTGGAAATTTGAATTTTTAATGGCTACTTTGGGAATACAGTCGACTGTAATATTGCAGTCGACTGCATTTACCGTTTGGCGCATTTAATGCTCCACCTAACTCCAAACGGTCATATTAATTCCCAACTCTATAAATACTCATCTTGGGCATAGTTTTGATTCATCAATTGCATTCAAAGCTCTCTTATCTTTCATATTCTCAAAGATCAAAGCAATTGTTCAATCTCTCTTGGTTTTCATTGATTTCTCATCCATTTCAAGAGAGCATTTATTGTGAGCTTACATTTGAGAGATTTACACTTTCATAAGTCATCATACACTCATCTCTCTTGTTCTAGTGTTTAAACTTGTACTCATCTACTTCTTGAGAGTGAAATCTTGTACACATTTCTTCATCTAAAGTTTCTTGTATCAAAGCTTAGGGTTGTCAAGTTTGGAGCTTTGAGGCTTTGGGTTTGTCAAAGCTTGTTCTTGATGTGGGCATAGCATCAAGGGATTGTAAGAGGTTCGATCTTGACCCGTAAGGAATATCATACTAGTGGATTCTAGGGCCTTTCAAGGGACTTCCTTGAAGGGGTGGACGTAGGCTTGAGGGTATATCAAGTCGAACCATTTAAATCTCCTTGTCAAGTATCTCTAAACCCTTTTCTCTTTACTTTATCGTTTTACATTTGTTGTTGAGATTGGCTAGTTTGCTTACTTGAGATATTGTGTTTGAGGTTTGTTGGTTGTAGCTTTTCAAGTTTTATTCTTATCCTCTATAAGTTTGAAGTATTTACTTGTTATTTTTTCAAGTAGTCTTAAAACCATATTCACCCCCCCCCCCCCCCCCTTTAGGGTTATCTTTTTGGTTTCACTTTTGTCTTGAGGTAAAGCAAAGTCTTTAAATTGAGCAGTCTGTTTGACTCCAAGTTTTTGGAAAACATTGGAAACCTTCGGTACCTAAAAAATGAAAATTTTGTTATGGAAATTTATTCATCAATGCCTAGCGCTTTATTCTGAGCTTTTCAAACGAAAATGTCATGTTTCAGATTCATGTCCTCTTAGTGGCTTACAGTCGAAGACGCATGAGCACTCATTTTTAGAATCCATTCTATTAAGAGCTTTCTAGCTGGACTTATATGATAGCCAAATGTTTCCTTACAACCAATTTGTTTTTGCTAGATCGTGCCGTGCGCATTGGCTAGCTTTTCACAGTATGCAAGCTCTCCAATGCATGGTATAGATTATAGTTCTACTTTGGTCTATCATGTGTGGAAGGAATGCCTTGCTTTTCAAGGGTTAGAGATTTTTCCCCTTCTTTGATCTTTGTTCATGGTCAAATCTTGCTCAATAATATACTTGCTACTAGATAGTTACAAAACTGTGTTAGGAAATCCTAGTCGCAAAATTTGAGATTCTGCTTTTGCACATATGTGCCTATTCCATCTCCTAACATCCCCAGTGCTACGTGCAGTACCTATTGTAGAAGGGTAAATTTTATGTCAATTATAAACTGACACGTGTCATTTATTTGTCATTAAATAAAATGATGAATGATGAGTAGGAAGCTGACACGTGTATCATTACGTGGCCGAATAAAAATTTACCACGTGTAATATGGTATTTATCTCTTTACAATAATCATGAAAAGAAATACAGTTCAACAAGAACACTTATGTCCATCTCTATATATAGGGGATGACCCCAAGGGGTGTAAAAAAAAAAGGGACCAGAAGTCTTCCAAGTCAGTCAGACATAATTCTTTCCAAGTCCAGAAGTAAGAAGTCTTCCAAGTCAGCCAAACAGAAGTCTTCCAAGCCGTCCGTCGCGCCAGTCATCCAAGCCGTCTGTCGCGCCAGACATCTAAGTCGTCCACCGCATCAGACGTTCAAAGTCGTTCGTTACGAAATTCATCAAGTGTTCGAACGAATTCAATCAAATTCGCCGTTTGATCCGGAAACAAGCTTTCATGCCTTCGGTCAAGCATTAGTCAATAGAAGAATCAAAGGACCTATTCTTTGTATAATGATTTATTCAGAGAATTGTACTCGCTTTTCAATACAAATTTGCTAATTTTCCTGTCTTATCTTTAGACTCTAAATTTGTGTGTACACCTGTTTTGGAGTCAAATAATAGGCATCAATTTGGAACATGATTAGTCCACTTTAATTATTTCTAGGTGTATTTTTGGGCTAGAATTAATGTTAGTTTGGTGGAAGATGTTGATTGTGCGACTGCATCTGCCATATTTAGTCCTATATAATAAATGTTTCAACTTAACTGCTTGCATATTATTTTCTTACTCTCTCACTTTAAGTTTGTGACACAAATGACGTATAAAGCTTTCAGATTTGCTGAAATTTTGTCTAAGATGACTATTAGCTGCGAGAAATTACATTTTATGCATATCACCGAGGGAGAGACGTGTGTGTTATAACTTTCATCAGCATTGCCAGCATTGCCATCTTTTACTGATGAATCGGGGTAAAGGTATTCGACATGAATGGTTAACTAATGTACTAGCTCTTGTGCCTCTCACTCAAATCAGTCTAGTGCTTGGATGAATTGCCATGTGGTGTTATATTAAGTGACATAGATGATGGAGGATGCATGATTGGTGGTTGGTGATGGAGGTTGGTGGCGATTCGTGGTGGTCGCACGTTTGGATGGTGGTTGCGGTGGTGGTGGGCTCGCTTGTAAGGTGGTGTGTTGTTCGTGTTGATGATGAGCGTCCTGATGCGGTGGTCTATTGATGGTGTGCATGCTGATGTGGTGGGGTGGTGACGGCGTTCGCGGTATATATCTTATTCCGACTCCTTAAGGACCTAGACCTAGACATTGATGACGTCGGGCAATATATCTTATCTTATTCCCTTGTTTTTTTAGGGAAATCTTATCTTATTCCTTAAGTTACGAGGTTGGACTACAGTAATATTCCTCTCCAATCCCGAAAAAGATTCTCCATCCGACCTTTCTTTCCAATTCCCTCCCTACAAATAGCGTACCAATACAAGGGTAGCCTCCCTTCCCAAAACGAACCTCGCAAGACTCACCGCAAAATCAACACATAAATCAATGCCTAACGACGACGGAGAAACCGTGAACGGAGCTCGAAGGCCCCGAAAGATTAGGGTCATCTGCTCCGACCCGGATGCGACTGATTCATCCTCCGACGAACTCGACCAGACCCTGTCCAGGAAACGGATCATCCACGAGATCACCCTAGACCCGATTGACGTGTATCCATCCAAACGAGCTGCTACTGTTGAAAACTCGGATTGTTGTAAAAGGGTTCTGGCGCGAAGCCCCTTGAGAGGAAGATACACATTAGAGGTTCGCCGGAGGAGAAGATTCGGAGACCCGATCAAGAAAAGCCGGCTCTCTCTTTATAGAAAGCGTCAGTTCGAAGCAGAGTTCAAGAAGAGGAGGAAGTTGAAGATGAAGATAAAGAGAAGAACCCAGTTCGCTGGTCCGGACGGATCGCCGGATTCGGTTCTTGAAACCGCGGATTCGAGTGGGGAAGACCGCGGAATGGGGTGGGATCTTCTTGGGATGGATATTGGGTCGACGATTATTGATAGTCATGGGTTTTTGTTGGGGGGATTGAGTCGGTTGGATGATGAGATGTGGATTTGCGACAGTGAAGATGCTGCGGAAGTGTACTACTGAATTTAGTGGACATTAGAATTCCATTTCTCTTCCTTTCCTGTTGTTAGTTTTCCAGATTTTAGCAACAAGTTATTATTTAGGGGAAAGTAGGGAATGACCCCCTCTACTATAGTGCGATTTGCCCCCCTCCACTTCAAACTTAAGCACTAAACTCCCCCACAGTTTGAGAAATTGGGCACGATTAACAGAAACCGTTAAATATAACAGCGCGTGGTCAACACGCGCGTTGACTAACGATTTTTTTTTTGTAAATGACGTTTTTGCCCTTTTAGAAAAGAAAATCAGAAAAAAAACCCTAATTCTAACCACCCCACCCCCCCCCCCCCCCGCCACCCAACCCCCCTATCCCCCAACCCAATTCTGTCAACTCCCCCGACCACCGCACCCCTTCATCTCCCCCGTCTGCCTCCCTCTTCCCTGTCGACGCACCACCCTCCCCCTTCCCCTTCCCAGTCGCAGCGACCGCCCTGCCCCTTCCCCGTCGCCGCGACCGGCCTCCCCCTTCCCCTTCCCCGTCGCAGCGACCGCCCTTCCCCTTCCCCTTCCCCGTCGCCGCGACCGGCCTCCCCCTTCCCCTTTCCCCGTCGCCGCGACCGCCCTCCTTTTCCCCTTCCCCTTCCCCGTCGAGGTGATCCATTGAATTGAATTGAAAATTTGAAATGGGATTTAGAGAGAGAAAGGGCTGCCAGCGTGGTGAGGTGGGTTTGCCAAGGGGCTCGCCGGCGTGTTGGGGTGGGGCGAGTCTGCCGGCGGCGTGGGGTGAGGAGGACACTTGGGCTGCCGGCGGCGGGATCAAATCTAGAGAAGGAGGTTTCAAAACCCTAATTCGAAAATTAGGGTTTCTAAACCCTAATTTTAAGGTTTCAAAATCCTAATTTTTAAATCAGGATTTCAAATCTTCTAATTTAGCATTTCAAAAGCTTAATTTGCAAATTAGTTGCTAAACCTAACGGCAATCGCGGTTCCTTTTTTTTTTTTGTAATTCACCGGTGGTCGGAGAAAAATACCAATGGTTGTGCTCAGTGAAGTGGTTGTGCTCAGTGAATCACCAATTGTAGCGGGGTTGACCAGAGGAGGAGGGTCATGGGCAAAAATTGTAATTTAAATTTGAGGGGGGGAAATTGTACACCGTGTATAGTACAGGAGGTCATTAGCTAATAAAGAAATTAGGGTATTTTGGTCATTTCACGCTATTTTTAACGGATCCGTCAATCGTGCCCAATTTCTCAAACTGTGGGGAGGTTTAGTGCTTAAGTTTGAAGTGGAGGGGGGCAAATCGCACAACGTGTATAGTAGAGGGGGTCATTCCCTACTTTCCCCTATTATTTAGTGGTGAGGCATTTAGATATATTGACACCTTCAAATAGAGGAATGCTATTGGCACTCCAGGAATTGGAGTGGGAGGAGTTCTGTACAGGGGTCCTGACACAGATTTTGGCTCAATAATACACTTGCTACTAGATACTTACAAAACTGTGTTAGGAAATCCTAGTCCAAAATTCGAGATTCTTTTTTTTTTTGGTACAAAATTCGAGATTCTGGTTTTGCACATATGTGCCTGTTCCATCCCGACATCCCTAGTGTTTCGTGCGGTATTTGTTTTGCAGTCAAATAATAGGCATCAATTTGGAACATGATTGGTCCACTTTAATTATGTCTAGATCCATATTGGGACTATAATTTATGTCGATTGTGCGACTACATCTCCCATATTTAGTCCTCTAATAAATGTTTAAACTTAACTCCTTGCATATTATTTTCTTATTCTCTCACTTCAAGTTTGTGACACAAATGAAGGATAAAGCTTTCAGATTTGCTGAAATTTTGTCTAAGATGACTATTAGCTGCAATAAATTACATTCTATACATATCACCCAAGGAGAAACGTGTGTTATAACTTTCATCAGTATTGCCATCTTTTGCTTATTATTCGGCTAAAGGTATTTGATAGGAATGGTTAACTAATGTACCAGCTCTTATGCCTCTCACTCAAATCAGTCTAGTGCTTGGATGAATTATCTTGTGGTGTTTTATTAAGTGACATAGAGGATGGAGGATGGGCGATTGGTGGTGGTGGTGGTCGCACACTGATGTGGTGGTGGGCTTGCTAATGTGGTGGTTTGCTGATGACGTTCGCGGTTTGGTGATGGCTTTGGGATGGTCAGATGGTGGTTGTTCTCGGCGGTGAAGGCGGCAAGATAATCTTATCCAGCCTGTAATCTGAATTTGGTCCATACCTAATATAGGATTTGTACCACAAACATGTTTGGTTTGTTGATCATAAGGAACAAAACTGCAAAAGCATATCCGGCAGGGTTTGGTGTTAAGGCTGCTGGTGCAAGGATTTGCAGGAATGCATGCTGCAGTGAGGAAATGTCCCTTCGAACTGACGCATAGTCACCAAAATGAGGGGCCAACAAAATTCAACGTCATGCAACTTCGATCTTGATCCTCTCTGCCTTTGGATGATCTTGGGAAGGCTTCACCTGGTAGGACTTGCTGACTACAACTCAAGTCCAGTTTGCAGTTATCTTATTTTGCCAAATCATATTAACATTCTTCGTCTCTAGAAAGCCTAATAACAAGGTTCGGCAAATAAACTGGGTATGCCACATGTCTATACTTCTCCAGACTGCGTAAGAAGAAGACGCAATAACCCATCAAGGAGTGGCACATATTATGAATGGATGATTGTTCCTTCACTTGGTAATTGTGTTTGGGTGTCCTCTTCTTTAATCTTTTTGTTTCAATCAACAGCAGACAGCATACCCTTAATTAGTATAATTCATCTGGGGATTGAAAGGAAACTTTATTTTCTGCCCCGTACATATTTAGACAAATCTATTACATTGGTATGGCAATATGCCAAAGTGATGCTCTTGGCAATACATGTTGAAGAAAACTGAGTGCAATTATAACTTTTAACGTTCCATTGGCATCACTTGCACTTTGTATTCATACCTCATTTGGTGATGCTCTTGGCAATCCTAGACTTGTTTAGAATTGTAAAATTAGCAGTTTTGCTACTTTTATTAAGGAAGAGAACTGATAGAGTTCATGTTTAACTTGATCGCCAAAGTTGTGGTATACAATCAGGGAGGTCAGGTTCACAAGTCTTCTCATCTGTTTTCTTTCTTAAACTACAGGATACGCAAGGTACCGTGCACCTATCAGTTTGATAGCCAATCTTATGAACATTTGCCTCAATACTTCTATGAATGACTATCCTTGATTCAGAGTTAGGTGATGAGGGTTGACATAAAATATTGTTTATACCACACGTTGAGAGCACTTCAACATCTTGTCAAATTGCTTGAGGCAACAAACATTGACAATGTCCATAGTAACGCAGCCTCGTGCATCTAGAAGTTGAGTCCTGGCGTAATTGACTTTGAACATTTAAGGGTTAATTACTTACGGCACCCCTGAGATTTGCCCTAAATTACACACGGACTTGCCTATCGTTGTAAATTACACTCCGCTCTCCCAGATTTTTGTGCTCGCATTTCACGGAACCCCACAAAATTGACGGGGACCCTAACTCCGTCTAAAGATTCCCTGTCACCTTACTTTTTTATTTTTTCATCCCCAAACTACCCTCCCTTTCTTGAATAACCCCCCCCCCCCCCCCCTTGCCCTTTAGGTTTTTCTTCTTCTTCTGTTATATCTTTTTTTTTTTAAACTTTTACCAACGGTGATGTTGTACAACCAACAATGCATGTTGTACAACCAAAACTTCACACTGTACAACCAATAATGCAGGAACAAACGTGGTTGCTGGGCTGCTCTCATGTCATACATCACCATCCACCATCGTAACACCCTCTGGCTACACCATCTGGCAACACCGGCGACAATGTCGGCAACAATCTCCGGCGACCTCGCCGGCATCACCCATTTTCCCTGCTACCAAGCCTACGCCGGCAACACCATCTAGCGAACCCAACAGACCCACCTGTGACCACCCACGACCACCAAGTCCACCATACTGCCCAGCAACGACCCACCACCGACGACCGATAAATCGTCCTACTCACGACCACCCATGACCATTAACCGCCACGAATCCCAAAACCCATCATCCAATAACCTTTGACAACCGTTCGCGACCCACCAGCGACGACCATCAGCCACCGCAGTGCCTGCCAACCCGCCACCGCCGCGACATCTGACCCCATCACTGCATCCCATATTCCCATGACAACTGGCAAAACTCGCAACCACAAGACACACTCACAACGACGAACAACGAACCCACGACCACACCATGTCCAACGCCTCCAACAAAAGCTCACAGGCACGGATTAAAAAACCATAAGGTAGAAATGGTTTTAGGTGCCCCGCCACCAAATGCCCAACCTCCACCAATCGCAATTGCACAACCAACGGGACGGGGAAGAGGAAATGCAGAGAATCGCAATTGAAAGTCTGTAAATTTCTCTCCAAAACCCAAGAGACATTGTGTACTTATATACAAGGGCATAAATGTCTTTTTATGTCCAGCCGTTAACACCGTTAAAGAAAGCTAGATTTTAGGAGTGGAGTGTAATTTACAAAGATAGGCGGGTCCGTGTGTAATTTAGGACAAACCTCAGGGGTGCCGTGAGTAATTAACCCAATATTTAAAGTTCCTGCTAAACCGAAAACTAACAGAAGCTAGCAGTTTTTATTAAACTATGTGGATTTACTAACCCGGACATTACTTCTGCTTATTGCATTCAGACTCTTGCCCTGCAAGCTTATTGCTGCCAAACCCGTTGTTAAACCAGAATTGCATAGGTTGAGAGTCACTGGAGTGACGAGGGTCAGCTTTAAGATTAAGGTCTTAATCTGCTCTTGTACTTTCAAGCTATGTCCAGAACTTTTTGAATGAGCACATATATATAGTAACTGTTAATTTCAAAAGAAATCTAGTAGAAAATATTTATTTTCAGCAAGATTATTATTACAGGTGTATTATTTTCATATGTTATTGATATAGCTAATATGTCCACCCAACCAATTGATGACACGTGGCGTGGTTGACTTTGAGTGGACTAAGGAACCTGTATCGGGATAGACTCTAAAGGAGGTGATAGAAGCCTTTTAGGACTCAATTACTAAAAGAGGAGTCCTAATATGGCTCTAATACATTAAGGATCTATCAGAAAAGGGTCATGAAGAAGAGAGGAGTCTGGAAGGGGCTTATATAAGGGAAAAATCCTCAGGTACACAGACAAGTTCACACGCACGCACGCCCAGTGCATTTCAGCTATTCA
Organism: Escallonia rubra; assembly: GCA_033065855.1. Classification (NCBI taxonomy): domain Eukaryota; kingdom Viridiplantae; phylum Streptophyta; class Magnoliopsida; order Escalloniales; family Escalloniaceae; genus Escallonia; species Escallonia rubra. The sequence continues at coordinate 176,818 of JAVXUO010002358.1, forward strand.
GAACTCTATCCTTATAGAAACATTAGGACTTTAGCATCGGAGCAGCCTCCTTCGGAATATCCTCGGTGGTCACTCTGTGCTTTATTTTGTAGGTTCATTTCCTAGCTGTGGTCCCGATCAAGATTTAAGTAGTAACATTTTGGCGCCATCCGTGGGACCGACTAGGAACATGGCTAGACAATCACCTTCAGCTAGTCGCTCTGTCCAGAATCGCCGAAGAGGCCGACAGCCGACACCATCTCAACGACATTTCAGTAACGACTGGATTAATGTGACCTCGGTCACCCCGACGACGAGTGGCAGCTCCCAGGAAACTCGTTCCACGTCTCATCTTTTAAAAAGGGGAGACATGCGCCATCGCCTGACCTGGAAGCTATTTAACACCCCAAACGCGGATCTGACAAGGGAAATCCTTTACATAAAAAGCTTGAAGGGGTGGCCCCGACGATTTCTACCCACCAGACACATCTGGATCCGAGTGACCTTCGTCTCAGATTGACCTCAAGGTCAAGCTACGATCGAAGATATAGATCAGAGGTTGATCCCAGTTATCATCCAGAACAAGTGACCGAGAAACATGTCACTAGAAGTGGTTCATGTTTTCGACTCGAGACGTCAATGGAGGACAGCATGACTTCGTCTCCTGTGTCAGGCGGTGAAGTTCGAGGTCGACGCTGTGCGGACCAAAGACATTGTCCCTAAGGACGAGTTCATGGTTTCACACGAAAAGCGCACCCCAAAGGGCGAACTTCTCACAAAACCATTTCAGGGCCTTGCCCGAGGGAATTCACTCCCCCAAGGGAGGATTCTGGATACCCCCTCTCTAAGACAATTGAGAAGGCAAAACTCCATCCTAATTTTCGGATGTCGCAGTGCAATTTATATGATGGGAGCGGAGACCCTGGGGAGCATGTCTACCAGTTTCAAACAAATATGCTGCTCCTCCAAGTCTAGGATGTAGTCATGTGCCGGGCCTTCCCAACCACTTTAAGGAAGGTGGCGCACGCATGGTTTAAGTCTCTACGACCCAGGTCTGTTCATTCCTTCGCCCAGCTGTCTGACTTGTTTCAGAAGTATTTTGTGAGCAGCCGAACTCGGAGGAAGAATTCAGCAAGTCTCCTCAAATGAATCTTTGTCGCGATATTTGGGACGCTTCAATGCAGGGAGATTAGAAATAGATAACCTGGATGAGTCAGTAAAGTACACAGCTTTTATGCGCGGGCTTCGTCCTACTTCAAAGTTTGCGTTCGCGGTAAACAAGAGCCCCCCAGGGAACATGAGTGCCCTACTCGACAAGGCCAACGTAAAACTTTACTACTAGATTTAGACTTACATGCTCAAAAATGCTCCAGTTACGTTCACAGCCAGAAGCACTACAAGTGAGACTCAAAACCTTTATTGCAAACTTTTGCAAGTGAGGCGTTGATGACCCGTATGAAGCCCACCATTCCGCTATTCAATGCATGAAAATTGCAAAACTAATAGGTGATGTAACTATTCATTAATTTACATATCATAACGAGTGCTATAAAAAAATAATACATGGTGCTTTTCTATCTTTCATCCTCTTTGACATGGGATTCCCAAATAAACCCTCCGCTCTTTTATACTTACTCAACTTATTGTCAATTGCATCTTGTACTGCCATATCAGGGTTCAACCTTTGAATGCAATCATACAAACCCGTCATAACAGTTTCATCACTTTCAATGTATGGGGTTGAGTAGTAATACTCAGGGTTCAAGAAATAACCAGCAGCATGCAAAGGACGATGGAGTTGAATACTCCATCTACTGTCAAAAATATCAAAAACCTCCTTGTACTTCAACTATGTTCCCAACCTATCCTGGTCGCACCCAAAGGCCCACTGTGGTCCCATTTTGCATGACACGTCCGCACAAGCAACAGACATTTTCAACGCTCACAACCGGTCAAAGCATGCACGCTCAAGTCACGTGCACTTCTCAATTTCGTGACGTGACTTCGTCATTAAGAAACTTATCCTTGTGCGACGCCGCATCAGGCTTTACCCATCACACTTCGCCCGTCGGCGCGCCATGGAACTTGCCCAAAGAGGTTGGCCTCGGCCTCCCCCTTGGGGTCGGCCTCGGCCTCCCCCCAAGGGTTGGACTTTGGCCTCCATCCTTAGCACCTTCACTACTCTTCAAGAGGCCTTACATCGTCCGTGACCCTCGTCGTCCGTCGCCCGGACACAACTCCGCGACCCCGTCGTCCGGACACAACTCCGCGACCCCCGTCGCCCGGACACAACTCTGCAACCCCGTCGTCCGGACACAACTCTGCGACCCCTGTCACCGGCGTCCGGGCGTCGCACTCCAACGCTCCGCCGCGCCCGTGCGCCACGTCGCTAATACAGCCGTGCCCCCAGGCTCTCTGTCACACTACCGTGCCCCCGGTACCTTACTCATTTCATCGCGCCCATGCGCCACAATCATGTTACATGCCCCCGGGCACCATACTCATTCACCACACTATGCGCACCTTGCCTTGGTCGTGGAACATGCTTCAACCCACTCTCCGAAGTGTACATCACCCGCGGGGATGGGCGACTCCTCCGGGAAACTATCACTGCCAATGAGCTCTTCAACTCCCTCCTCCAGGATGCTACCTTGACGCGCTCCGAGTGCTCCGGCACAAAGACTCACTCGTGGGGATAGGCGACTCCTCCGGGACACTATCTCCGCCAGGGAGCTCTTCAACTCCCCTTCCGCCAGGTAGACGGCTCCTCTAGGATGCTACCTTGACGTGCTCCGAGTGCTCCGGCATAAGGACTCATCCACGGGGATAGGTGACTCCTCCGGGACACTATCTCTGCCAGGGAGCTCTTCAACTCCTCTTCTGCCAGGTAGACGGCTCCTCAGGGATGCTACCTCGGCCAGTCTGGTAGACGGCTCCTCCAGGATGCTACCTTGACGTGCTCCGAGTGCTCCGGCATAAGGACTCACCCGCGGGGATAGGCGACTCCTCCGGGACACTATCTCTGCTAGGGAGCTCCAAGTGCTCCGGCACGAAGACTCCCCTTCTGCCAGGTAGACGGCTCCTCCGGGATGCTACCTTGGCCGGCCAGGTAGACGTCTCCTCCGGGATGCTACCTCAGCCTGCGAAATAAGCGACTCCTCCGGGACACTATCTCCGCCAGGGTGCCTGCGTGACTGGCATACGTGCTCCGGCACTGGGGACTTGCGTCGGCACCCCTAGGGACTATGACCCCCGGGTCACTCTGAGACGGGAGCAGGTCTTCGGAGGGCATCGCGCCTAGTTCACCTGGCAGTTGGGCGTCGGGTCTTCCCCACCGCTGCCAGGCTTGTGGGACTCTGCAAGGGCTTAGATTGGAGGCTAGATCAAGGGGTTCTCTGGTCACACCGACGTTGTGGGAGCCAGTCTTTCCAGACAGACAAAGTGACGCTGTGCGGGGCAGGCCGAATGAATATGCAATCCAACAGTCTGTGGAGCACCGACACCCGTGGACCCTTCGATGACGTGTCACTCTCGGGAAGCGCCACGTGTCGATTAATGACATCATCATCTCAATCTCTATAAATAGAGGTCTTGAGAATTCATTTGGGATAGAAGATTGAAGGTTGGACATGTTCAGAACATATTTCACTTTCTCACTCTAGAATTCTAGAGAGAGAAACATACAGGACCTTGACTCTGGACCTAAGCATCGAACTGTGACTGTCGTCGTGTATTCATCCTGCGCTATCGCCCTCGCAGCACTGCCACCCTCAAGCTCTGTCTGGGAAGCCCTTGGTCTCTGCCCTTGTTCCACCATTGATGTGTCTCACATCAACATACTTGGCATCTGACTTGGACTGTAGCTTTTGTGGCACCTCCACGTAGGTACGAACTCACTTTCCTTGGCATCATTTTGGCGACTCCGCTGGGGAGGTGAGCATCGTATTGCAGTCTGCCTATCTTCCACACTCAGTCTCCATGCCTATACAACAAAGAGTTACGAGGGCTACTAGCCAAGGCCTCATCCACACCGTCCAAGAGGAGCATCATCTCGACGATCAAGAAGAGACCAGCTACAACCAACTCCAGCCTTTACCCGGGATGGATGCACCCGATGTGGCCGCAATCGTCAATGCCACAATCCAACACTTTACTCCTACCATCACCGGGCTCCAAGACTCTCAATCTTTTCTCATGGCTGTCATCTTAGAAATGCAAAAATCAATCCAGGTCTTGACTTCACAATCACCGAATTCCCGAAGCCTTAGAGCTCTGCACCCTGTGCCCATTACTCACCCCGTGTCATCCTAAGCTCCAGGTTAGGCCCATCCTGCTCATATCTAACCTTCAGGGAATGGGCTAGTTTGGACACTGCTCAGGTCCCAGTGTCGTGACCACCGCTGCCTTGGTCCTCCAGGCCCTCGACAGTAGAACTTGCGGCACCTTAGCCCCCGACGTCACGCCTTACCCTTGCTCGAAGCACTTTGGAGACTCATGAATCAATTGAGATGGAGCCTAACCCCACAACCAGCCGAAACCTAAACACAAGTCATTCCCCCGGCTTACTCCAGTCGACCTTTCCTGACGACCAGCCTCCAGCAGCTGACACTACCCATATGCAAACCATGACCCAACAAGTTGCTCCCCACCACCAACCCCTCTCTACCATCGTCATCCCATCAATGCCTCAGGTTACACCGTCTGGGGGCTCTGGTGCTCGGATCATCACGACAGGTCACAAACCCTCACATGCGTCGTACGTCGCCAAGCATGACCTTGATGCCCTCCTTCACCGTCTCAAGCAGTCATCCTTACCCCACTCCCCCTTTAAGCTGACAAGTCATGCTCCTTACTCTGGCAGCCTCGCTACCAAGCCTTACCCCGTCAAGTACAAGCAACCATCCTTTACCTTGTTCAACGGCAAAGAGGTCAACGCCCGCGAGCACCTCACCCGTTTTGCTAGCTCCCTAGAGCACTACGGGGAAGACGACACTTTGAAGCTTCGGGAATTTCACAAGTCCCTGACTGGCCTCGCCTACTCTTGGTATCATCAGATTCCTGACAATGCTATCCACTCATGGTCCGACATGGTCCAGCTCTTCCTTGACAAGTTTCACTATGAGACGGAACGTGTGACCATCGTCGACATTACCGGGATCAGCTAGAATCCCGGGGAAGACCTCAACACCTATGTTACGCGATTTCATCACAAGTGCTTGGAGTGCACTGACTTCAGCAAAGATGAAACCCTTGTCCCCATTTGCATCAAGAACGTGAAGGACACCTACAGGGTCTACCTTGAAAACCTCCAGCTTCGGTCTTGGGGACATCTCAAGGAAGCTGCACGACGCACCTATGACTCGGTCGGTTCGTCAAAGACCCCAAAGCCCCAACCTCATATTCCCTTGGCCGCGACGATGGAAGCAGCCAGTAACGACGACAACAATCACAAGCGTCAGTCCCAAGGAAGGGACGGGCGCCTTGACAAGAGAGGGCTGCTGATGCCTGCCCCGAAATACCCGTGTGACTTGAAGATTGTTAGAACTCTCGTCGAGACATGGATCGATGACAATGCCATAACCCTGCCCAATGTCGACACTAAACCTACCCCGGAAGACTTAGCCCGTCACAACTACTGCCCCTATCATCGGACGGTCAGTCATGGCCTCAAGTGGTGCAGGGGCCTTAAGTTTGTCTTCGCTGAAAAGATTGCGTCCGGAGAGCTCAAACTCTAAGTATGGGACATTTTACCCACCCGACCAAGCCTTGGCATGCCTTAGTGCATTTTCCACACTTGTAATTTTTTCGTTCATTTTGCAAGTTTCCATGTATGTCATACCCATGTATCAAGGCATGTTGCATATCCTTCGTTATCAATGAAGTTACATTTTCCAGACTTAGAAAATTTTCAAGTTATATTGCTCTTGCACAAGTCTCTTGACGTCACCCTTCATGCCATCACCCACTCCCTTGGGGGCTTCACCCTTTCCCAATCCCTTCGGCCTCACATTGCAACGACTTGGTACGTGGTGCGCGGGGTGGCTCGAGCCGCGCTACTACGGTCGCATCATCATCCTTCATTTACTTTTCTTAACACTTAGAAAAAATTTCATTTTTTTCGCAACCGGTCATTGATGATCACCCTCAACTGTCTCCCTCAGCACCCTTGTTGGAGCTCAACACTTAGAAAAAAAAAATTCATTTTTCACAGCCGGGTCACCACCCTCAACGGCCTCCCCTTAGCATCCTTGCCCGAACTTAAAAAAAAAATTCAACACTTAGAAAAATTTTCAAGTTTTTCATCTTCCCCACATGCTCTCATCACTCTCTCTATACCTCCATTCACTCTCCTTCTTACCATCCAACAACCTATCACCCTTTCCCCACTTCATACACAACTTCTCTCTTTCTTATGGAAAAGCTTCATTCTTCTCCCATCCCATTTCTCTCTCTCATCTTGGACATTGTGAAAATCTTCATTGAATGCTCCCTCTTTAGGGTTGCCACAAAAAAATTCAAAATTCAAATTCAAATTCAAATTCAAAAAGAAAAAGTCATCTGGGCAAACCCTACCCGCGAACCCATCTGACCCGCGCGCCCCATTCCCTTCACAATCCTGGATCACCCAACCTCGCGACCCACCCGAACCCGACCCGTGTCCCCCAAAACCCTAACCCTAATTCTTTTCTCCTTCATCTCTTTCTCTTCCCAGCCGCCGCCGCCCAGCCCTCCATGCGTCGCACCCCCTTCGGCCTCGGCTGACAGCCCTTCCTCGCCGGCGCCAACCCCTCGGCCTCGCCCCCACCTCCCTCTATTCTCTCCCCCGCCCATCCTTCCCCTTGCCCCTCGGCCACCCGCGGCACCTCGCCGCCGCCCCCTTCTTTCCCCTTCCTTTTTCCCCTCCATCTTCCCCCTCCCCTAGGCCGACCCCGCCCCCTCCTTCCCCTCCCATCTCCTCCCTTCACCTTTCTCCTCTCCCCCGCCCCATGTTCCCCATCGGCCTCGTGCCGCCATCACCCCGCCCCGCCTCCCTTCCTCCTTCCCCCTTCCTCCCCCATCCTCGGCCTCCCCAACCCCATCCACAAGGCCGAGGCCGACCCTCACGCCACACCCAAGGCCGAGGCCGACCCCCCCCCCCCTTCAACCTTCGGCCTTCATCCTCCTCCCCCTCCCTTCACCTTCGACCACCATCAAGGCCACCCATTTTGGCCTTCCCAAAACCAAGGCAACACCACCTTCAATCTTCACCTTCTTTCCATCACCCGCGACCAACCTTTAACTCTAACGCATGACCATCCTCCATGCCTACTGCGGCCTCCATCACCAAGGCCACTCTTCGGTTTCATACCACACCAAGGCTTACCCTCCAAACTTCGGCCTACACATTCACCCAACGGCCGACAACCATCACCAACCATCCTCACAAGCATGCACAAAAAAAAAAACTCATCATGTCGACCAACGCGCTCCCCCCTCCACAACTTCTTCACTTCAGTCATAACACCCAAGTTCACCCCGCCACCTTCAACCTTCTCACCTTCACATCATGGCCGACATCCAAGGCCGGCAACTTAAAAAAAATATTTGTAACATAGACTGACGTGCATTGCCAGCTAGAGATGTCAAACGGGCCGGACGGCCCACGGCCCAGCCCGGTCTGACCCAAAAAAGCCCGGCCCAACCTCGGCCCTATAATGAACAGTATAGGCCCAAGTATGTAGGGCCTTGGACCTGGCCAAAGTTTCTGGAGGCCCGGCCCTAAAAAAGCCCGAAAAAGCCCAGCCCTGAAATTGGCCCGGATCTGGCCCTAAATTGGCCCAAATTCTGGGCTGGCCCACTTTTTTCAAATTTTGTCCCCCTCCCAACGACTATATTCCCCATTAATTCAAAAAATTCCACTTTTACCCCCCCCCCCAACAACTATATAACGGCTAGTTTGGGGGGTATTTTGGTCCAAGTTAACTTTTTTAAATCTTTTAAGGTTTTTTACACTTTTACCCTCCCCAACAACTATAAACGGCTAGTTGTTAGGGGTATTTTGGTCTTTTATGAACTTTGAAAAATCTATAAATTCACACCCTTCCTTTCTAATTTTTCACACCAATCTTCTTACTCTCTCTTATCTAAACATTCTACATTTCTACAAGCTTTGCTACTATTTTCCTCTCCAATTACTACTCTTGCTAATTATTACTCTTGTTTATTAATTAGTACTTTTGCTAATTACTACTCATGTTTACTAATTACTGCTCGTGTTAAATTTTAATTACTAACTATTCCTCTTATTCATTTGCTACTCTCTAATTATTTTGTTTACTAATTAGTAATTAGTGAATTCTTATTTATTAATTACTATTACAAAGTTATTTTTAATTACTAACTCCGGCCAATTTTGAATTACTAATTACTCTTATTCCCTAGTTACTCTTCAATTCTTTTTAATTGTTATTTCTAATTACTTATTACTGCTCTAGTTTTATTTTTTCAATCCAGTAAAAAAGTTTAGCGTCAAATATGTCTGGACTATTAAAGAAATTCAAGCGTGGACCATCGTCACGAAAAACACCACCACCAGCACAAACACCACCACCACGGCCATCACGAACACCAATCCAAGCACCACCACAACCATTCATTCCTGGACGAATGAGTACGGGTTGTATGATAGATACCCAAGCCAATTGGGAATTCAATCAAAACATTCCAGATATTGATTACACGCCTTCACAAGATAGTCCGCATTTTAGTCAAGGACGCAGCTCGGTTGGTGAAACTACTACTCCATGGCATGATGTTAACCTAATGAGCGATCACGATGGAGAAGGGCCGAGCAATACTTTCGGTAATCAGCAAGAAGCCCAAAAAGTGAAAAAAAAGAAAGCCAAGTGTTGGAATCATTTTGATCAAATTACGGTGGAAGGCGGCGCCCGAAAATCTCAATGTAAGTATTGTGCTAAATTATTTGCCACTGGTTGTGGTAATGGACATCTTAACAGGCATTACACTCAGTGTGCACCTCGAAGCGGCCACGTCGAACCTACCCAAACACAGTTATCTTTTGACGGTAAGTTGTTTGTTTATAATCAGCGAAAGCAAAGAAACGGTCTCGCTAAATTTATTATTCACGATGAACAAACCTTTAGTTTGGCCGATAGTGCTAAGCACACTAGATATATGAACACCCACGTGCAACCTTTGTGCAAAAAGGTTCATAGAAACACATCTAGATCCGATGCACTCCAACAGTATAAGGCTGCTAAAGCACGCCTGATTGATTATTTCGATAATTTTGACGGTAAAGTTAGCCTTACTTATGATATTTGGCAATCTCCGTTTACTTTTGTTAGTTATAGTTGTGTGACGGCTCATTGGATTGATGCAGATTGGATTATGAACAAGAGAATCATCGCTTTCGAACTCTTTCCTTTTCCGCATGATGCATTACACGTTGCTACTATTATAATTAATGCATGTACCACGTTTAATTTAAAGAATAAGATTATGAGTATTAGTTTTGATAATGCTACTAACAATACAGCTGTTGTTGCTGCTTTAAAGGAGAGCCTCGAACCTATAATTTCTGGTAATTTATTTCATGTTCGTTGTGTTTTTCATGTAATTAATTTAATTGTTCAAGATGGTTTAGCTGTTGCAGGAAATATTCTTGTCAAAATGAGGGGTATGACAACATATGTTTCTAGTTCAGCTTCGAGAACACAACAATTTAAAACGTTGTGTAGTCAGTATAATATGCCTCGCAAAAGACCAGTTACAGATGTGGTCCATAGGTGGAACTCTACATATCATATGCTTTTACATATTCTCGCATACAAAGAAGTATATACGCATTTTCTACTAACCTTGTTCCCAGTCGGCTTACCAACTCACCTGGAATAGCAGATGACTACACATCTAGCTGAATTTTTGGAGGTATTTTACACGTCTACCAATTTATTGTCTGGTACGTACTATCCCACATCTTCTCTCGCTGTAATAGAAATTCTCAAGATGGCTACAATATTAACAAAATTGAGATATATAGGACCCTTTACGGAAATAGTAAAAGTGACAGATGAAAAGTTTAATAAATATTAGAGTGAATTGCCTGTTATTTTTGCTGTGGCTAGTTGTTTAGATCCTAGGTTAAAGTTGCATAGCGTGAACGTCTCGATAAACGAGATATCAAAATTAATGTGCTACTCAGTAGAGGACACAATCAAACTCACAGCGAAAGTGAGCAATACATTTGAGGAATTGTTCAACTTGTATCGCAATTCTACTGACTTGCGCAGCCGAGCTTCATCATCGACTGCTGAGAGGCACTACTCGTCATATCTTAAGGGCTTTGAACATCTAGTAGGAAGACAACTACCATCTGAAGGTACTTCTAATTCTGCAGGTTCGTCTTCTTTTTCCTCTTTTAATGAGATTGGTTATATTCCAATACTGATCATTATTCTGATTTAACAGTGGAAGAACAAGTTAATTTTAATTTGTTAATTTTTTGGAAACAAAACCAAAACATGTATAAGACTTTATCCCAAATTGCACGGGATGTACTGCCGGTGCAAGCCTCCACGGTTGCTTCAGAGTCGACATTTTCAGCGAGTGGGATAGTTTTGGATGACAGGAGAAGTCGTCTTAACCCCGAGTCGCTCAAGTTATGTGTATGTTGGAAGGATTATCTTGATGCAAATTATCGCGAGTAAGATATACCGATTGACGATAGGAAGAGCAGTGACTCGGACGTTGAAATACTTCAAGATGATTAGGTAATTTATTTTTATTTTCCTTTTTCTCAAGTTTTAAGAATAAAATTTTTCACAAAATATAGTTTTTTTAGAAACAAGATAGATATTTTTTCATATATATAAAAAAAATAGGTAACTTCGCCTATTTGTTTACAAGCAGCCGGTCCCAAGCCCGGATAAAAGAAGGAGGGCCTATGAACACATTTATCTTCAATTTAACTTTATCAGTTTGAATATTTGAATGTTAGAAATATTATTGTTTACATACATATTAATATTTCTAAAAATTTCACATTCGAAATGTAAATTTTTTGGAAATCAAATGTCTTACAGGGTTTGTAGCAACTTATTCTACATCAATACAAGATGTTTCCCTTATGAAAGGTGGCACCATGTCTTCTATACCACAGAGTACAAAGAATTTCGTCACTTATAGATAATAATGTTTCGAGATTTTTAATATGAGTTAATGATTCCGACGATTGCAACCTCTTTGCAGTGGTCATGATTTTACAATAAAGATAAGGATGTGTATAGAAAAGGAGGAAGTAGACAAACTAATGAGAGAGTCACCCATGTTTAACTGCTAGTGCCTCTCTTGTGTAACGGGAACCATACTTCAATGTCAGTGGGGAACCTCTTACACTAGCTTTATTTGGCGATTGAGGCTTTTGATGTTGCTCCAAGTCTCCAACCATTTAATTTATAAATGTGAATAACAAGGAGTTAAGAATAGGAAAAAATATATATATTTTTTTAATATTGGGCCTAGGGCCAAGGCTTGGACTGGGCCCAAGTATATCAGTTTTCAGGCCCAGCCCGGTCCGGTTGTCACTTCTACTGGCCCGGCCCTGTTTCGTTGGAGGCCCTCTGGGCTTGGGCTGGGCCGGCCCAAGCCCGGCCCATTGACATCTCTATTTCCCGCGCACATGTGCCCGTCGTGGACTACCCCGCATCGCGATGTCCGACCGCGCCCCTCATCACGATGTCCCTCGACATCAACGTGCTTGGTAGGTGGTGCGCGAGGTAGCTCGAACCACTTATTCCTACTCTTTGTTCGGCGCTCATCGTCCATCGCCTAGGCGCCGTCTCCGCGACCCCCGTCGCCAGCGCCCATGCGTCGTCTCCGCGACCCCTGCCGCCAGCGCCCGTGCGCCGTCTCCGCGACACTTGTTGCCCATCGCCCGGGCCCCGACTCCGCGACCCCCGTCGTCAGCACCCGTGGATCGTCTCTGCGACGCTTGTCGCCCATCGCCCGGGTGACGTCTCCGCAATACTTGTCGTCCGTCGCCCGGGCGCCGTTTACCTGCTCGCGTCCCTGCGCCCTATCATCATGCCCTTGCGTCAACACCCAAGCATCCCAAGGCTTTCGTAGGTGGTGCGAGAGGTGGCTTGAGCCACCTACTCTTCATCATCATGCATTAACGACCTCAACAACTCGCCGGCCAAACAACATCAAAATCTTGCTAAGTGTTTATGCGTGCGGTGCCCGCTCGGGTTGCCCCTCTGCGCACACCACACGCAGGGGCTTATGTTCCCAACCTATCCTGGTCTCACCCAAAGGCCCACTGTGGTCCCATTTTGCATGACACATCTGCACAAGCAACATACATTTTCAACGCTCATAACCGGTCAAAGCATGCACGCTCAAGTCACGTGCACTTCTCACTTTCGTGACGTGACTTCGTCACTAAGAAACTTAACCTTGTGCGACGCCGTATCAAGCTTCGCCCGTCGCACTTCGCCCGTCGGCGCGCCATGGCACTTGCCCAAGGAGGATGGCCTTGGCCTCCCCCTTGGGGTCGGCCTTGGGCTCCCCTTGGGGTTGGCCTTGGCCTCCCCCTTGGGCTCCCCTTGGGGTTGGCCTTGGCCTTCCCCCAAGGGTTGGCCTTTGGCCTCCATCCTTAGCACCTTCACTACTCTTCAAGAGGCCTTACATCGTCCGTGACCCTCGTCGTCCGTCGCCCGGACACAACTCCGCGACCCCGTCTCCCAGACACAACTCCGCGACCCCCGTCGCCCGGACACAACTCCGCAACCCCCTCGCCCGGACACAACTCCGTGACCCCCATCGCCGGCGTCCGGGCGTCGCACTTCAACACTCCGTCGTGCCCATGTGCCGCGCCGCTAATACAGTCGTGCCCCCAAGCTCTCTATCACACTACCGTGCCCCCGACACCTTACTCACTTCATCGCGCCCATGCGCCACAATCATGTTACATGCCCCCGGGCACCACACTCATTCACCACACTATGCCCACCTTGCCTTGGTTGGGGAACATGCTTCGACCCACTCTCCGAAGTGTACATCACATGCGGGGATAGGCGACTCCTCTGGGACACTATCACCGCCAGGGAGCTCTTCAACTCTCATTCCGCCAGGTAGACGGCTCCTCCGGGATGCTACCTCTGCAAGTCGGGTAGACGGCTCCTCCAGGATGTTACATTGACGCGCTCCGAGTGCTCCGGCACAAAGACTCACCCGCGGGGATAGACGACTCATCCGGGACACTATCTCCGCTAGGGAGCTCTTCAACTCCCCTTCTGCCAGGTAGACGGTTCCACCGGGATGCTACCTTGACGTGCTCCGAGTGCTCCGGCATAAGGACTCACCCGCGGGGATAGGCGACTCCTCCGGGACACTATCTCCGCCAGGGAGCTCTTCAACTCCTCTTCTGCCAGGTAGACGGCTCCTCCGGGATGCTACCTCAGCCAGTCTGGTAGACGGCTCCTCCGGGATGCTACCTTGACGTGCTCCTAATGCTCCGGTAAAAGGACTCACCCGCGGGGAGAGGCGACTCCTTCGGAACACTATCTCTGCCAAGGAGCTCCAAGTGCTCCGGCACGAAGACTCCCCTTCTGCCAGGTAGACGGCTCCTCTAGGATGCTACCTTGGCTGGCCAGGTAGACGGCTCCTTCGGGATGCTACCTTGGCCTGCGGAATAGGCGACTCCTCCGGGACACTATCTCCGCCAGGGTGCCAGGGTGACTGGCATACGTGCTCCGGCACTGGGGGCTTGCGTCGGCACCCCTAGGGACTATGACCCCCGGGTCACTCTGAGACGGGAGCAGGTCTTCGGAGGGCATCGCGCCTAGTTCACCTGGCAGTTGGGCGTCGGGTCTTCCTCACCGCTGCCAGGCTTGTGGGACTCTGCAAGGGCTTGGATTGGAGGCTAGATCAAGGGGTTCTCTGGCCACACCGACGTTGTGGGAGCCAGCCTTTCCAGACAGATAGAGTGACGCTATGCGGGGCAGGGCGGGTGAATATGCGATCCGACAGTCCGTGGAGCACCGGCACCCGTGGACCCCCGGTGACGTGTCACTCCCGAGAAGCGCCACGTGTCGATTAATGACATCATCATCTCAATCTCTATAAATAGAGGTCTTGAGAATTCATTTGGGATGGAAGATTGAAGGTTGGACATGTTCAGAACATATTTCACTTTCTCACTCTAGAATTCTAGAGAGAGAAAAATACATGACCTTGACTCTGGACCTAAGCATCGGACTGTGACTGTCGTCGTGTATTCATCCTGCGCTTTCGCCCTCACAGCACTGCCACCCTCAAGCTATGTCTGGGAAGCCCTTGGTCTATGTCCTTGTTCCACCCTTGCTGTGTCTCACATCAACATACTTGGCATCTGACTCGGACTGCAGCCTCTGTGGCACCTCCACGTAGGTACGAACACACTTTCCTTGGCATCCTCGTTCCCATGGAAAGCACTTGCAATAGCATCTTTAGCTTTATCCATAGCCTTGTAAATATAACCCATTTGAGGTTTTTTCTCACCATCAACCAATCTAAGTACCGGAATAAGAGGGCATGCTGCCTTTAATGTATACCCAACATTATTCCAAAATGAAGGCATTAATACTATTTTTGCCACTCTTTTGCCTTGTATCTCCTTTGACCATTTGTTATTGCCCCACTCTTCCGACGTAAACATTTTTTTCAAGTTATTTTGCTCTTCATGAATCCTTGACAAAGTGATAGTGGCAGTAGCAAACCTCGTTTTGCCAAGCCTAAGCAACTCTCTTTTTGCAAATTTTCTTAACAAGTTTACAACACCCGAGCATTTATTTATGTAACCATTCAAAGCAAGAGCCTTTTGAAATGTTGACTTCATCTTAGGTAACTTAAATATGTCCTCTAAGATCAAGTCAATGCAATGCGCAGCACATGGTGTCCAAAATAGGTGTGGATAATCACACTCCAATAACTTGCCTATCATACAAAATTGCAAATAGATTGAAAAATTAAATGTTGAAGTATCTATTAGCTAATAATATTGTATATATTAAAAATTAAGTTACTTGAGCTATACTATATGTTAAAATATACTAACCTGCCTTGACGTTGTTCGAGGCACTGTCAGTGACAACTTGAACCACATTCTTTGGCCAAACCTTCTCAATGGTCTTCTTAATCAAGTCATACATCAAGTCTCCGGTCTTTGAATATTCAGAAGCATCAGTGGACTCAAGAAACAAACTTCCTCTAGGACTATTTGCTAAAAAGTTAATTAAAGTCCTTTCTTTCTTGTCCTTCCATCCATCACACATAATCGAACAACCGCTTTTCTCCCACTCTTCTTCATGATCCTTCATCAACTTACGTGTATTATCAACCTCTTTTTGCAGTAGGGTAACCCTAATCTCATAATAACTCGGTGTCTTTAAACCCGGACCATATTGCCCAATAGCCGAGAAGCTGTCAAAGTTTACGGCATTGAATGCAATCCCCACATCATAAAAAATCTTGCTATTGCACCACAAGCCCGATTTCTCATCTCATTTTTCGCTTCTTCATTTTCAAAAACAATGGATTGCTTCATCTTTCTCTTTCTCACTACCTCTTCCGGGTCCGGGGTGAAGTACACGTCAATTGGGCCCTTAGCCTTTGGATTCCTACGAGGAGGTTGACAAGAACTCCCGCTGGATGAAACTCCCTTCTTCCTGGATATCTCAACTACATCATCGTCCTCGTCTTCTTCTTCATCATTGAAAACGCTATCAAAATCTGGGACGCACTTAGCTAATTCTTTCTTTTCCTTCACAGAATGTAACAATTCTTTCATCTCATTTCTTACATGTTCTGGGCACTCTCGACATGTTGAAGCCTTCCTATAACCTCTTAGCCGTACGTCCATATTTCCAAGCTGGGTCCTTTGTATCGGTGCTTGCGTTCGACATGTATATTCCTGAGATTAAATTATATTGATACTAAAATTAGCTTAAAAACCTTAAGATAATACAAAAACTAATAACGTGAAAAATAAGTATAAAAACATAACCAATATCACCAATGTCCCTTCCACGCCTAAACATATTAGTAAGTTTTATAGTAACAACCTATAAGGATTTGGATGTGGAGCATTGGAAAATACTGAGTTGTGAATCATCAGTAACTATGAAGCTACGCATATTATGTGTGCAAGAATACCTAAGATCATATATAGTACAGAAGTTGAAAGCTAGGCCCCTCTTGCTAATTACCAGTTTCCTCAAAAAGTACTTCCACACTTCTTAATTAGGCCATTTCCCAAGTCTTGCTTAGCTATCAAAGAAGCGAGTAAATTGAAACTTAGCACAATAAAATCGTGCTTGCAATCAATTTTTGACGCATTAATTTACGGTATAATCCTAATTGCTCCGAATGTAAAAGAACTTGGCCTAAAATGGGAGGGAAGAGAGTAACCGGTAACGAACCAACAAAATCACTGGTGCAGGTGATTCGATGGAGCAGCCGAGTAGCAAAGGGAAGATAGAGGCCGGAGCGACGAGCTTTCGACGACAACGGGAAAGGCGATGCGGCAGGTGAGAGAGAGGCTGCTTCGGTGGAACAGTCGAGCTCGAGCAGCAAGGCAAAGAGAAACAGCCGAAGTGTCGACCGGAGCAGTGGCCGGAGCAACAAGAATCTCGGCGGCGATGCGGCAGGTGAGACCGTGAGAGAAAAGCTGCATCGGTGAGAGTCGTGAGAAAGAATTGGTAAAGAAGAGATGCACATCCAACAGTAAAGAAGAGATGCACATCGAACGGCTCTATGGGTTATGCGCCTAGACGTGCGCCTCCCGTGCCGCATAGCGCGTTGCGCCTTTGCACCTGGTGAGTCCAGGCGCGCGCCTTCTTGATAGTGCTGAGCCTAGCCTAGGCGAGGCGCGGGTGGTAAGCCTTAGCGCGCCTTGCGCCTAGGCTCGATTTTTATAACACTGGTTGTGTGGCCATGATCGTTGTGAAAGTGACACCATAAATCTTTGTTCCTTTTATTTTGTCGGGATCTCATTTTGTCTGGCCACTAGAGAGCTTTATTGTCTTTGATCTCGTGAAGAATCTGTGATGGTTTTGCATTGAGGGGTGTTAGATTTTCCGAAGCAAATGGGTCTTTCAGACACCGTTCATCACGCTTAGAACGTTTTGCTGACTTTCCTCCTTGAGGAGTTAACTCTCGAGATCATTTCTTCTTTTCTTCCTTCCCTTCTCCACGTCGTCCTCTGTGTGTCTCCAAGTATTCTTCAGCTTGAATATATTTGTTAGCCTTCTTGAGAAGAACTTTCATATTACCTGGAGGACTTTTGTTAACAGAGAACGCAAACTTGGATGTCAGTCGGAGGCCTCGGATGAAGGCAGTATACTTCACGGATTCGTCCAAGTTATCGATTTCCAAAGTGGCTGCGTTGAATCGTCCGAGGAAGCACGCCAAAGATTCATTTTTCTCTTGCACAATGTTTAGCACACTCGCCGAGTTCTTTCTTCAGGAGCGACTGCTTGCAAAGTGTTTTTGAAAGAGATCCGATAATTGGCTGAAGGAGTAGATGGATCTTGGTTGTAGAGATTTGAACCATGCATGTGCAGCTTTCCTCAGAGTGGTAGGAAAGGCTCTGCACATGACAGCATCTGAAACCTAGAGGAGTAACATGTTTGTTTGAAACTGATAAACATGTTCTCCTGGATCTTCAGTCCTGTCGTAGAGGTCACACTGAGGCATTCGAAAGTTGGGAGGTAGCTTTGCCTTCTCGATGGTTTCGGATAACGGATATCCAGATTCTTCCCTTGGGGGAGATCGTTCTGGAGAGTTATATCTAGGGACCATTTTCCATGAGTCTCGTTCTCGGGAACGAAACTCAGGCGTCCTCTTTCTGTGGACAGATCTTCGAGGGGTCTCAGCTCTGGTGACCTGTTCGGGAGAGGAGTTGGTAATGCCTTCGACTGATGGATCCCGTCGATAGCATGATCCACTCCTGGTCATGTGCTCTCCGCTCTTCTCTCTGGGATCGTAAGTCGGATCGGCCGTTGATCTGTATTTGCGACCGTAGCTTGATCTGGAGGTGAGATGAAGACGAAGGTCGCTAGGGTCAAGATGAGAATGGTGAG
Source organism: Escallonia rubra (assembly GCA_033065855.1). NCBI lineage: Eukaryota > Viridiplantae > Streptophyta > Magnoliopsida > Escalloniales > Escalloniaceae > Escallonia > Escallonia rubra. Next base: position 194,919 of record JAVXUO010002358.1, read on the forward strand.
TGGACGGCAGAGCCACCGCCATGTCAAACTTTTGCTGAAGAGTGTTTACGACATCCTTCAGTTCATGGATTTCCTTTGTAAGGTCGGCATGGGGTGTTTTGAATAGCTCACGGTTCAGGCGATGACGAAGATCACAGTTTTTCAGAGTAGACGTTGGAGAGATTTCTCTGAAGTCTCGCTTCTGATTCGAGAGTAGTAAATGTTACGTTGACGTGAACATCTTCAGAAGGGCTGGCGCGACGGTGGTGTAAAGGGGTCGAGTGTTGGTCATGAGAACGACCTGGTCGATGGGAGCTGCTAGTTCGCGCACGATGGTTCTGGGAATGACTCTGTGAAGAGTCACCGGAAGAAGAATGATTGGCCATGTTCCCTATCGTGGTCCCACGAATGGCGCCAATCTGTTGCCACTAAAAACTAGATCGGGAACCACAACAGAAATCAGGCCTGCAAAAGGGAACACGGAATGACTGCCGAGTGGGGTTCCGGCTGGGGAACGCTCTGATGCTTAAGTCAGAGATGACTAACAATGTAGAACTCTGAGAAGCAATAAAGACACAATGTGTATGTGTGTGAGCTTGTCCATACCTGAGGGGGCTTGACCCCTTTATATAGTAGTAGAAGGAGGAGCCCTAGTAGGATTGGGCTTTGACTAACTCTAATCAGAGTCTAATTAGGATCCTAGAGGATCACATGTCCATCCCTGATGATAGAGTTAGAGTCCTTTTAGGAAGTTGCCTGATGACTGATATGGCTAGTGCCAAATCAGTAATAAACCAACATGGATTACGTGTCATAGCTGCCACGTGTAATCTTCAGATTGGCGGTGTAATTTTAGCTATATCAGTTCCATATGCTTCTATGCATTATGCACTCGGTCTGTGTCATCCATGGAAGAAATGTGGGGTGATATCTATGACACTTGACGCAGAGAAAGAAGAGAGCTTGAAGATTACTTCAGCAACGAGTTTCGGCACAAAATTGCAGGAACAAATATGTTGTGTTTCTCCGAGATGGCGGCTAATAACAGGGATGAAACAGCCGTCCATTATAAGATCAATGTGGGATAGCTTAAATTGTATGTACTAAGACGTGTGATTAAGAAGACGAATTATCATGTGGCGCTCCAACTAGCTTGTCTACTCTTCTAACTAGGTTCGCATATCAATACAATTCTCCTGATTAACTGAAAAAATAAATAAATTGTATGTAGTGAGAAGAAGGTTAGCCGGTTAGGTATGTCATCGCCTCTCATTGCTGGAATAGGTGACTGGTGTGAATGCCTGGATCGGAATTCTCGTCGACAGCGTCAATGTTAATCCTGCAACCGTAACCATAGCAAGGATGAAACCTAATCAACACCAGACAGCTCTGATGAATACCATGAGAACTACGGGACTTAAAAGCGGCGCCCAAGTAGTATTGATTTCGATCTTTTTATGAACCAAATCCAAGTACATAGTACATATACATCTTGTTTTAAAACTTTCATCGATCATTGACAATCACTATATGTAATAAGACCCTCAAAATCCCTTTGAAACAAACATGTAAAACAAATGGAAGGATTTTGGCTTTAATCTCGGTAGAAGAAGTAATCAACACCCTCTAATGTTATGATCATTTGTTGTTGCAAAATATTGTTAGCGATATTTTTGTAAATATTTTTTACCGAGAATTTTTAACCGCACTTTTTAATGTCATTAATTGAAAATAATTCAAAAACAGCTCACAGTACCCCTCGCACACTGCCCGCACGCGGTATGCATACATATTCTCCGTATCCTCATCCACTTCTCCAACTTTACAACCTTCCTATTAATACCCCACCTCGTTACTTTCTCACTAAAAAACCCTCTCTCGCTCTAAAACTTTCTCAAACTTAGCTCACTCACTCGCATGGAAAAAACAATCATCACCTACCCTTCACTCAAGCAAACCCTCTGCTTATCTTGCTGCTTCCGTTCAACTCGCTCGTCCACGTGGGTCAGAAGCATGGTTCAGGGGCTTCCGGAGTTGAAGGAAAAGTGCCGGAGTTTGTTTGGCCGGAGGGGAAACAAGCACCACCGGCGGCACTCCTCAGCGGATTTTAGCTACGATCGACCCCTTGAGTTACTCGTTGAGCTTCGAAGATGGGTTTGAGAGTGGCTATCCCCATGAGGAGCCGTTGAGGAGTTTTGCCTCCAGGCTGCCGGCGTCGCCGCCGCGGTTGAAGTCTTTGACGGAAACCAGGGAGATCACTGCATTTAGTTGAATCCAAGCCGGTTTTGGATTGCTTCTTCCTTCTTGAAAGTGACTTCCGTAAAAAGTGACGTAAAAGTTTTTGTCTTTAAAAGCAATTCTTTAACGGTTCTTAAGAATTGCTTAGTAGTAATTGTAAAAAATTTAATATCCTACTCGTTGTAAGAAAAATAGCTCAAATTTTTTCTATAGTGACAATTAATAGTCGTTATATATTTTTGGGTAAATTGCGCGAAACTCTTTGAGGTTTACACTCGGTTCTCACCTAAGACCCTGAGGTTTCAATTTAAACAATTAACACCCATCATTGAGAATTAGTTCCAATTGGACCCAAAATTGTTTTTCCGTTTAAATAGAGATGGATGGCCGTCCACTTTGAGGGGCATTTTGGGTAACCAATATTTATTGCTCTCTCTCTCTCTCTCGCACAATGAAACAAAAACCCACCCATACAAGGTGGTGCCCCCTCCCCTTCTCTCCTACCATCTCCCCTAATATTCACCCATTGTCGTCGCCACCCCCTTGGCACCCTCTCTCTTGGTCACCGCAAAACCCAAGGACAAACACCACCACCATCACCCGCAACCGCAAACGCTCATCAGTTGAGACCCACAATCACACGTAGAATTACCCCACACACACACCAGCACCACCAATCGACACCGCCAACACCATACCCATTAGCGCCACCATTCCTCTGCTGCCAAAAATAGCACCGTCATACCTCTATTGCTAAGATAACCACCACCAATTTGCCGCCGTCAGCACCACCAATCAATCTGTAAATGACCCACTTCGAGCGCCTGATCCAACGACAGGAAATCGGGGATGCACTTCGCAATGACGGCCGCGAGAGGATCAAGATGAACGAGGCACTCATGGAGATGCTGTTGAGGTTGGACTCGATGCCGGAGGTTGATCCGACTATGAGGGAGCTAAGGCGGCGCGTGAGCCGTCAGATTATCGGGTTGTAGGAGATTTTGGATGTTGTTTTGGGTGCGAGGGTGGAGAGCTGGGATGGGTTCTTGAGGGATTGGGATGATGTCGTTGCAGGGATTGAGGACGAGGTGTGCAGAGAGAGGGGTGGCGGTAGGGGAGGGGACACCACCTTGGGGGGGTCTCTGTTTCAATCGTCTGTGTGAGAGTGAGAGAGAGACATAGACGGAGACGGGGAAAGAGAGAGAGAGAGAGAGAGAAAGGGAGACCAATAAATATTGGTTACCCAAAATACCCCTCAAAGTGGACAGACGGAAAAAAATATTTTGGGTCTAATTGAAACCAATTCTCAATTTTGGGGTGTTAATTGTTTAAATTGAAACCTCAGGGTCTTAGGTGAGAACCGAGTGTAAACCTCAGGGGGTTTAGTGTAATTTACCCTATATTTTTAGTTACTTTTACTTAGTGACGTTAAGAGAGTGTTGCTAAGAGTTTTCACTGAAAAGGTTAACAGAAATGTTACTTAAATACTCAGCGATTATCAATGATTAATATTGCATGTTTTGCAACTATTAACCATTACTATACGAGAGGTTGTTACTATCTTCCTAAAACTAAAGTAACAGCAAAAAATTATCCTTGGTTGTTTGGTGTTGGGGATGGGTTGTGGTAGTGGTGGTGCCGCCGTAGCTGGTGACACAATTTTGGTAATTTTGGAAGAGTAGCACGAATGAGAAATATTTTCAATAAAAGTACAAACAATGATTGTATCAGCTAATGCGCGTAGTGCTAAGTGCTCGGGCAACGGTAATTGCATTTAGAGATGGGTTTACGGTACTACGTGATTTTTGGAAGATTGATTGGTTATATGAATTTTGTACAAAAGTGAGAGTAAATGCTTGCTTTTAACCAACTTCACCAGTATCATTCCATCACAGTCCACGCGAATGCAAACGATCGGGGTAATTTTTTTAAAAATTCAGCCACGTGAAGTATTATTTATTATTTGTCTGATGTAAAATTTTTAATCTCTCAATAGTAATGTGGGCACATAAAACACTACAAGAAAATTAACTTTTTCTATGGACTTTTAGCGACAGAACAAAATATGTCGCTAAAAGTCACTTCAAGTCCGTCAGTAAGAATCTGTTGTTAAAGACCTACTTTTAGCGACGGATTTGATATTCCGTCGTTAAAGGTCTTTTAGCGACAGGCTTTTAACGACATATTATTTTTGACAAAAAAAGCCGTTGCCAAATGTATTTTTCATATTTTCCTAATTTTTTTTGAATTTTTTATTTTGAAAATTTATTTTTTTATCCTACTATAAATTAAGCAAACCCTAAATTTTCAATTCATTTTTCCCGCTACTCTTTGCTTTCTCCCTCCCCCCCCCCCCCCCCCCCTCCCCGCCTCCTCGATCTCTCTCTCCCTATCTCACACAGTCGATCATCCCGCCACCTCTCGTCTTACATAGCCGCCTCCCATGCCACCCACCCCCGCTACTGCTGCCACTCTGAGAAGGGCAAAAGGTGACAAAAGTACAAGAACAACTAATAAATGACGCAAACGGCCATTTTTATGACACCATCAACTTCCTGACAAATGCCAACAACAATACTTGAACCGACTCCGACGGAGTTTGTTTACCAAAGAAAAAATACGAAGGAGTTTGTTTAGCAACAATGATTCCGGAAGGTTGTTCCCCCAAACGTTTGAGCTAACCCCTCGTGCAACCAGGGGCAGAACCAGAAAAAAGTTTCAGGGGGTGCAAAAATTCTATAGAATGCACCAAAAAACTATAATAAAATAATATTGTATAGAGATTTTTTAAAATCTCTATATAATCACTTAATTAAACGCAATTTAAGAATTTTACTAAATCTCTATATAATCACTGAAATTAAACTAAACCAATGTTTCGATACTCAAAATTTTAGAATTAAACTCTAGGTTTATGATACTTTTAATGTACAAATATATTTGTATTGACATCTATGTACATGCAAAATAACTCAAGTCTGTAGCATAAGCATCGACATACAAATACAAAATAAATAATAACAATAAATTAACGATAATTTACCAAAACAGTGGGCCACTCCGTCAAGCACTTAAGTCTCAAGTAGACAACATTTAACAGACAACAGACAAATTCACCACGGCTGGATGCAGCTCCACCACGTATTGGGATGAAGCAACATACAACAGACAAATTCCCAGCAGCAAATCCAAGCAATCGTCCGTGCAGCAGCTCACGGCAGCCGGCAGGGTGACTGAGTCAGGCACTCTGTCAAGCAGATTTGGTCGCGTGGTCGGACGACGTCAAGTAGTGGCACTCCGTCAAGCAGATCTGGTGACTGGTCGCATGGTCGGACGCCGAACAAAGACTCGGAGATCTGGTCACCGGCGAAGTGCCGTTTCCTCAAGATCTGGTCGCCGGTCGGAGATCTACAAGGTGGGTTCAGATCGTTCAGTCACGTGGCGTCGCCGGCAATATGCCAGATCTAATCGACGGTCGTTACGTTCACTGTCCACCGATGAGAGAGAGAGAGAGAGCGCCGAGTTGTGGTCTCGGAGAACGGGGTATCGGGGATGGGGGAACGGCATCTCGGGAACAGAGTGATGCGATTCCCGAAAACCAAAAAAAAAATTTATTCCCAGAAGTGAGGGGGTGCTTCAGCGCCCCCTTGCCACAACATAGGTCCGCCCCTGCGCGCAACAGTGAAATAAGAATTAGAAGAACAAAAAATGATCAACCCCACACTTCCCTTGTCGCAAAATCCTTAGGAGACAAAGACAAAGGTCGTAAAGCGTTGAAACAAGTTCGGGTGAGATGGGTTTAGAGTTGGCCGTTAAAACTTACGCAAACTTTTCACCGTCAACTTCTAAATCGAGCTGGATTGGGTAGAGGGGATTCATATAAAAATTTCAAATATCTCATCCTGGCTTAGCCCTCGCTAAACATTACCCAAACTCTGACCTGACCCAACCCGACCTGACCCGGACCATGTTTCTTTCTTGAATTTTCTTCACTAATTTATTTCACAAGTTCAAGAACAACTTTGAAAAGTAAAAATGACAATTTGTGTACTATGTATCTATATATCCGTTTTGTGAGAAACTTGTGACATGTACTCTATTTACATAGCTATTCCATTATTGGCATGCAATAAAAACGGATTATTCTGTGCCAGAGGGGAAATTCAAATTGAACCAATAAAACAACAAAAAATCAATGCAAAATTCAATCATGCAAGCACATGAAAGAAAAAGAGAAAGGGAAAGTGTCACCGGGAAACAGCCAGTACCAACCACAAACCGAATTAGACCAGGAGAAGAAATCCCAAAGCCAGCCGCTCACCAAACGCGATCCACCCTTAAACCAAGAAACCAAATCTGAGAAAGCCCCCAACAAATGTCAGCCACCCAAATAAGATGAAAGCCAATCATCGTCACAGTCGAGCAGCTTCTGAGCGCCGGCGAATGATGTTATGTTGGTTTACGATTGCCAACCTCAATTGTCTGAAACCTCTTCGGCAGCGCCTTTTTGCAGCTGCAATCAAGTTGGGTATATTCTTTTGATGTGTTTCTATGCAGTAGGTGCTCCGTCTGTGTCATGCATGGAAGAAATAATGGGGTTATATCTATGACAGTTGACGCAGAGAAATAAAAAGAGCTTGAGGATTACTTCATCGACAAGTTTCGGCACAACATTGCAGGAGACAAATCCGATGTGTTTATCCGAGATGGCGACTAATAACCAGGGTGAAACTATCATCATCATAAGGTTAAGGGTTTAATACACTTATAGTACCACGAAACTACCCTAAATCTCACCTGAGAGTCCAGATGTTTTTTTTTTTTTTAAACATAAAATGGTATGTAGTTTAAATTTCGCAATAAGTAAGGATTTCCGTCCAAATTCCTAACGATATAACCAAATCCGTTAGGGGCAATTTTGTTGAGCGAGCTTGTTTTTTAAAAACCCTCGATTAATTTAATCCCACATATGTTCTTAAAAAGTATAACCACATATTCTACAACATATTAAGATGTGTGAGAAGGAGAAGAGGAGGGGAGGGGGAAGGAAAAACAGAGGCGTCGGTCGCGAGCGACGAGTGTACCGATCATGATTGATGCCGACCGGTTGACGGAGAACGTGCCATTACGGTGGCACATCTGGTGGCTGTCTTGAATAACCCTCTTCTTTTTTGTAATTTTGTGACTGTAAGCCGTGGGGGCAGCGGCGCGACAGTGGTGCTCTGGTGTGGATCTAGTTCCTCCCGGTCGTCGTGGGTCCCTGAGGGTAAATCGGTGGCGATGGCGCATTTTTTGCTCAATTTTTTGATGACAGTGCCATCAGTTAACAACAGCGACACCGCGGCATGGTGGTGGTTTGGCAGTGGTGATGTCGATCTGGTGTAGACTCAATCTATGGTGATGGTAGTGCCGAGATGATGCGGTAGACGGGCCATGGTGATTTGGGTGAATTTAGCGGGGTTGCAGGCTGTTATGATACGGTGCCTTTGCAGTACAAGATTAGGGTTACGACCATATTGGTTTTTACAGTACGGGATTAGGGTTACAAAATTGGAGTTTGATTTGAGGTAGTTGAAAGGTTTGGGCTATTAAGCATATGATTTTAAACGAGGATTTAAAAAATAAACAAATATAACTTGACAAAACTGCCCTTGACGGTTTTGGCTAGATCGTTAAGAATTTGGATGGAAGTCCTTACTTATTCAATTTGAAACTACATACCTTTTTGTGTAAAAGAATAAACATTTGGACCTTTAGTTGAGATTTCGGGGTGGTTTCGGGGTACTAAAGTATATTTAACCCTAAGATTAATGGGAGATAACTTAAATTGTATGTAGTAGGAAGAGGGTTAGGTACGTCGTCGCCCCTCATGGCTGGAATAGGTGACTGGTGTGAATGCCTGGAATAGAATTCCCGTGACAGTGTCCGTCGCTAAATGTAGTCAATTCTATCGATAAAATTTGAGTTTTTTTAGACCGACCACCAATTCTCGTTGCTAATCTTTTAGCGACAGCCTTTTTACCCCCAAACTTTTAACGACGGACGGTCCGTCACTAAAGGTCTATACCGACAAAAAAATTCACTTTTAGAGACGGAAAACTCTGTCATTGAAAGTGATTTTTCTTTTTGTGTCAAACTTAATCCACACCAGACAGCTAAGTACCATGAGAACTACTAGACATAAAAGCAGCGCCCAAGTAATGCTAGTTTCGATATCTTTACGAACCAAATCTAAATCCAAATCCAAATATTGTGATGATTGATTGTCATTAATTATTGCTAGCAGCTTTTTTAATAACGATAATTAACAACATGTTTTAATGTCATTAATCAAGAAATAAGAGTATATTTAGTGACCTTACAGATAACATATATTTTCAGTAACCTTTTAGGCAAAATGCAATATTTTATTAGAAACAAAATTGATTATTTTATCACAAACTCAATCCTTTTAATTTTATTATATATTGGTATGTTCTTACAATGCTACAGATTTGAGTTATTGTGTATATATATAGATTTCAATGCAGACATATTAGTATATTAAGAAACTATCATAAAATTGAAGTTTAATTCTAGGTTTTAAATAGGTACATATTGGTGTATGGCGGTATCGTAAAACTGGAGTTTTCCTACTATTTTTGAAACGCATATGTAATCATGACTTTTAAGGATCACTAGATCATAGCATTCTCCTCCTAATTACAATTTCGGATCATGGGAAATAAATAATCCCAAATTCGTTTTAGAGTTATTTTTAGAATATCCTTATGAGCGTGACAAAATATACAATAGACTGCTTGCAGGAATAAAATAAGGTAACACTAAGATTAATTATGGCTTTAGACAAATTGTACTTGAGATTTAGAACTTAAGCTAGAAAAAACTCAAAAAAGACCAGCTTTGTACTTTAATTTTCAAATAAGAGATACATAAAAAATTGTAAGAAGATTAGATCATTGTCAAAAAAAAATATTGGGGGGAGGGGTGGGGGGTCTATTTGACCCCAACGATCTATCCTTACAAAAAACGGCATCATTCTACAGAAAGAAACAAGATTGTTAACTAATGATAAAAAAATTTAGATGATAATAATAATTTCAACTTTAGTAGATATGCTTATAGGAAAAATGGCGCAAACTTTAAAAGTGAACGATAGAAAATTTAGGAAGATCCTTGAAAGTTGTAGCCTAGATACGTTGCCCGAACAAGTGAGTTTTTGTTGCCCAAACAATTGAGTTAGATCTCTTGAGTTCATATGATTATTGATTTCAATGATGCAACACTTAAGCTCCTAACTCCTTCCATTTTATAAAATTTGGTATATTTTTCCTAATCACAACTCCTTCTACATTTTACTTTATATGATATTCTTTGGGCTACAAGTTTTGAACATTTTTAATAGCAATTAGTTATAACTCAAATTTCTTCTCGATTTCACTTCTTAGACTTATATGCGTGCCACAAAAATGTATTACAAGAATTTGGACAACTCCAATATATACACTTCACATTATATGTTATGTGCGTCAAATTGTCTTTAGAAACTTTCTTTACTTTTGTTACTTCAATGGCATACTTGTAGTGTTTGATGGGAATTAAATATATATGTGGATGATGTTTGAAACTGATTACAATATCGTTGTACCTTGGGTAACAAGATATTACGTGGAACAATCAAGATACTCTTTAATAGTAACTTGACGTGATAAAATACACAACTATGATAAATAGTAACAGATATTGGTGTTAATTAACATTAACAATTCACATTTGAAAACAATTTGCATTTGAATGTTAGATCATATTTTCTTCAATGAACTTTCATGCTTCGAGTCTTTGATTAGTAATATTAATTTACTCATTAAGATTTAACAAAAACAAAAGTGTACAAAATATTATTAGGGCTAATTACACATATGTCCCTGAGGTTAGGGTATAATTACAGGTAAGGACAATAGTTTGGACAAATTACACTTATGTCCGTTGACCAAACGGAATCTTAAAAACCCTAACGGTTTTAATGAAAAGACTTTATTGCCCCTAAGTTCGAACCTTTTTTTTTTAATGCCATTACTTCATCTTAAAAAAAAGAAAAAGAAAGATTAATGGCAAACTCACCCCGGCAGCCCCTTCCCTCACCCCGGCAGTCCCCTTCCCCGCCGGCTTCTGTTCTTCGCCGACCAAAGCAGATCCACCGCAACCCCCCATCATGGCCCAATCAATCAAATCCACCCATCACCGACCATCCGAGACTCCATTGCCCCCCTTCCCCTTCTGTTCTTCGCCGAAAAAAATGGATCCACCGCAGCCCCCTATCGTGGCCCAATCAATCAGATCCACCCGGCGACAAGAGGTAGTTGGAATATTCGGCCGATCGATATTCCCGGCGAAGTCCTCCCAGGTCCTTAAACGACAATGGGGGGGTGGGCGGAGCTTCCAAGTACGAGGAGTCGGTGGATGCCAACAAGCATGCGATAACAGTGGCGGCGGCCAAAAAGGGCCTAACCTACCTTCTCTCTCAATCTGCCGGTGTGGGTGGGTTGAACAAACTTCGCAAATTAGGGTTTTGAACTAACCTGCTCATTCGCAAATTTGCAAATTTGAACTAACCTACTCATATTGATACCCTAATTTGCAAATTAGGGTTTTCAAACCCTAATTGGTGACCCTCAGGGTTTTGATGCGGATTTAGAAATTTTGATGAAATAGATTGTAAAGATAGAGAACAAATCAAGGTTTTGAAACCCTAATCTTTAAATTAAGGCTTAAAATCTTAATTTAAAATTTTTAAAAATATTATGTATACACAGTACAAGGGGTAGTATCGTCATTTTAAAAATACGTATTGCTGACATCATTAAAAAGTACACTTTTTGGGCAGAACCCTGACGGATGGACACGGCTGATACATTTTAAAAGTGTTTGGTCACGGAATGTTACATTTTAAAACTTAGTGTCATTGACTGTAATTACACCCTAACCTCAGGGATATTGGTGTAATTAGCCCTTATTATTAATTATATCATTTACTAAGGTTTATAACCTTTTTATTTCGAATCACTACTTTGCATGCAAACCACATGATTCTTACATATGTACATATATACATCTATATATGTATGTATGTATGTATGTATGTACGTACATACGTATGTTTGTATGTGTGTATACATATCTATATACAATACTATATATATACACATACATATATGTACATGTATGTATCTATATAGATACATGTATATATGTATATGTATGTACGTTTATAGATACATATACATCTATATGTAGGGAGCCGATCCACATCTACCAGTGGAAAAATAGTTATTTTTCTAACTGTCATCTGGTCATCCACGTGTGATCATGGACGGCCCACATTACTTTTTTTTTTTTTCAAAATTTTCATGGCTAACTCTAACCGCTACTCTTAGTAGAATTAGGGGCCTACGGGCCTCAAATATCTTAAAAAGTGAAGGGATTCAAGGGAAATAAGGAGGGGGTTAGACGGCGAGTTGGAGACTTATAGCGCGAGATAAGGATCAGCTCCCATAAGTATATGTATGTATACATATACGTATATGTACATACATACATGTATGAATATGTAAGATATATATCTATACATATGTGTGTGTGTGTGTGTGTATGCAGTATATATCTATGTATACGTGTATACAGTCTCATATATATATATATATATATATATATATATATATATATATATATATATATATATATATATATAGGGTTAATTACAAAACTGTCCCCTGAGGTTTACACATTTTTGCACTTTACCCCATGTGTTTACAACTTTTGCAAAACTGTCCCTCGAGGTTGACAAAACCGTTGTAAATAGCTCCAAAATTGGACGTCCGTTCAATTTTGGACGTTAAGTGATCATGTGCGGTGCACATGCCATTTTGGCATGGGCAAATTTGTAATTTCCCTACCCCTTTTTCCTCACAGTGTTGTTCTCTCTTTGTTCATCAAAAGGACTATCACCGATGGTTGTAGATTCCGATAATTAAGGTTAGAGAGACAACTGCCATTTTGGCTCGCCGTGAAACTGTAGCGGCGACGGCAATTTGAGGTCCTGATGGCCATGGTGGCTGCTCGGTGGATAGAGGAAGAGGGTTGACGACTGGCCGATGGTCATCGTTTGGTCTCCATCGGAATTTTTGGTTGGCCGGCGATATCGTGCGATGGTAGCAGTAGGGCGTTGATCGAGGCACGGTGCTCGCAGAGACGTTGGGCAATGGTGTTTCGGCGAAGGTGCGTAGCCGGAGTTGTCGCCGGTGGCTACGTGCGTGGCCGGAAGTGGGGCTGCCGAGATCTGGCATAAGCACCGCCCGATCTAGGGTCGGCTGCCAGAAATTACAAATTTTCCAGAATGGGGAAGAAGAGGGTCGACGACTGGCCGATGGTTGTTGTTTGGTCTCGATCGGAATTTTTGATTGGCCGGTGATATCGTGCGATGGTAGCAGTGGGGCATTGATCGAGGCACGGTGCTCGCAAAGACGTTAAGCAATGGTGTTTCGGCGAAGGTGCGTAGCCGGAGTTGTCGCCGGTGGCTACGTGCGTGGCCGGAAGTGGGGCTGCCGAGATCTGGCATAAGCACCGCCCGATTTAGGGTCGGCTGCCAAAAATTACAAATTTGCCAGAGTGGGGAAGAAGGGGCAGGGAAATTACAAATTTGCCCATGCCAAAATGGCATGTGCACCGCACATGATCATTTAACGTCCAAAATTGAACGGATGTCCAATTTTGGAGCTATTTGCAATGGTGTTGTCAACCTCGAGGGACAGTTTTGCAAAATTGTAAACACAATGGGCAAAGTGCAAAAATGTGTAAACCTCAGGGGACAGTTTTGTAATTAACCCATATATATATATATATATATATATATATATATATATATATATATATATATATATATATATATATAATCACACACACACACATACATATGGACTGAAATGGAGGTGGTTTTCGATCTATAGAGATGGCGGATGATAGTTGTGGGTTTTCGATCTATAACGGACAAGGAAATAACCATTGCGACGACGGGTAATGGTGGAGGTCGTGGATGGAGCTTTTTATTTTAAAACTTAATTACTAATTTACTCTATTTTGAAACTTATTTACCCACATATCACACTTTTGGAAATCGCAGTTTGAAACCACGACTTTAAGTAGAAAACGTGGTTTAGAACCACGTTTTCATTTTTTTTTTCATTTTCTGTGTAATTTAAAATAGAAAACACACACACACACACACACACACACACACACACACACACACATATATATATATATATATATATATATACTAAAAACGTGGTTTCAAATCACGTTTTCTACTTTAAAGTCGTGGTTCTAAACCGTGATTTCCAAAAATGTGGTATGTGGGTAAATAAGTTTCAAAATGAAGTATATTGGTAATTAAGTTTTAAAATAGTATTATTTAGGGGAAAAAAACTCATTGTGGATGTGGTAGTTGTGGTAGGGTAGCATCAGCGGGAGAGAGAGAGAGAGAGAGGGGGGTTGTGTGGGTTATTCATGAAAAGAGGAGAGACATAGAAAGAAAGAAGAAAGAACAAAAAGGCAGTAGTGCTATTTTGTCAAAAGTACCATCCAATGTAGTGGATGACGAGAGAAGTAAAAAAAATGATCTGGTCCACCCACATGAACATTTGCCGACGGTGACATTGGATCAACTCCATATATATGCATATAAATATGTGCCTCTCTGTGTGTATACGTGTGTGTGGGTGGGGGGTGGGGGGTGACTAAGAGTGCGAAGTTGTTCTTAGTTTCAAAAGTACGCATCCTCTTTTTCTCAAGGAGATTTAAAATTTTAATTGAGGCAGATAGGGTCATCTACTATGGACTCTTCCGATGAATTTAAGTATACAGTGCTAAAGAGATGTGGGCATCTTGTGATGGTTGATTCTGGTCTGCTTTCCTTTCAGATGCTAAGGTGAATGAGTACCTTGATTAGAAGGATTTTTTTATCGTAGAGTCTTTACTAGGGCTCTGATTCAAAAGGGTTGAATCAATTTCGGCAGCTAATTGGATCAGTTGAAAAGGTATTGGTGGGTGATTTTTTCGCCTTCCATTTCGCAAAGGCACTGGGTATGGAATGCATGCTTGCCCTTTTGTGTGCATTCCTTGTTTCGATTTCTCAACTATGGATCTGTGGGTAAGACTAAATGATATTCTTGCTGAGATTTTCTTCTACAAAGATATAATTAAATTCAAAGGTTATTTTGGAGAAGTATTAGCCGTGAATTGGTCAAAAACTAGATAGCAAAATAGAGACTACTTTTGAATTCTGGTTGGGGTGTTTAGGAATAAACCTTTGGTGACTGGTGCTTATATGCCAACTATGGTAGACACTGTTGATTGCAGAATCTGTTATCGGTGTGGCGTTATTGGCCATGTTAATTGAGATTGTTCCCTGTCGCTTGCTTAAGGTAGACAACAAGTAGAATTGGTTATGGGGCGTTATCCTCAGCTTAAGAATTTTAGAGTTTATTCTCAAGCTCGTCAAGCTCTTTTCTCTAGACAATTGTGTGCTTTTGCTAACTCCAGTTGGAACCAAACAAGCATAATTCACATAGATAATGCTTGGGTGGGCAAGAAGAGGTGGATATTAGTAATTTATCTATTGAGGTATAAGCGTTGAGTCTTGTTTTCATGGTGAGTGGGTGTAAATTTCAGTTCTTTGCACCTCAGAGAAGGCTCCATCGCCGAAGTATTTACTACTGTCGGCAGCTACAGAACTTTACTCTATTGAGGCAGATTCAGGTAGCTTGGCTAGATCAGTATTAGAAGTTTTGCAACTATCACGGGACTCACCTGCACAGACTGAGGTGGTTGGCGGCGTTACTTTCGAGGAACCTTTGTTGGTACAATGTACCGACACTTGTAGGTCACTAGCTCTCCACTGCTTATGTATCAGACACCTAGCAATGTTTTAATGTGGTGGCTACGCAAGTGGTGTTGGAGGTTTTATTAGATAACGCCAATAATCATATGGATAGAGATCAAGAGGCTTTAGGTTTTGTGTGGGCAGAACTCAGTTTTGGGCCTATTGCAAATGGATATGGATATATGTATTTTAGGGCCTTTCCCTCATTTACTGATTTGGGCCTGGATAAAGGAAAACAACTTGAGGACTCTCAGCCTACTACACCATTTCTTTTAGATGAGATGGATTGAGCTTTGGAAAATAAAAAGACGAGAGGCCTTACAGCTACTAGTTGGGGTGTATTGGATCGATATGATTCAAACCTCAGAGTGTGTTCACGTGAGGTAATTGAAATAAGGATTTCACTTTAATAGGGGATTTTGAAACACATTGTATAAAATCCCTTGTTTGGATACTGATAAGATAGATTTACCAAATTTAAGATGGATTTGGAAAGAGAATTTGTTGTGCTAAAATCCTCACTGAAAATAACTAGTCCAGACTAATTATTTGTCAAATCCCTTCCACACAAAAAAAGAGTATAACTTCTTCCATAAAAAAGGAGGCTCTCTCTCATTAGTTTGTAACCATAAACTATCAATATATTTAGGTTCAAATTTTCAAATGTTAATCCACATATAATACACCCGCTTCTACAAAATCGCTCAAACATTAAAATTGCAATTCCATAAATTTGTAAATCAACGAATTTCAAAATGAATGAATTTTAAAATACAAGCTACTTTGAAATTCTTCGTTCAAACAAAGAAAGTTGTTTGTGGACAGGTTACGTCTGCTCATGATTTTGAAGCAGACCCCTCACATATGATGAATTGCCTGCAGTAGCTTTTTCAGTGAATCCTTGTACAAAGGAGATGGATACTGGAGTGACCTTGCTCTTCACATTAAAATTGATTCTTGTTCTGAGGACTTGGACATGGAAGAATCTTCTAATGTTTCTCCTATCATGCAAACGGTTGTGTGTGAGGAAGATGTATCCACTGGTTTGATAAGGGAAAGGTTACGGGTCCAAGTTCGTCATTCTTGAACTGTACTTCATCCTCAGGCTCCCATAAACGTGACAGTGAAGATTTGGCTATGATCTTGGAGGTTGAGAAGGTGCGGAAAAAAACATTGCTATATGATAATTATCCCATCTAATTAACCGCCAGGTATGCTTTCTTCTTCTTGTGTTATCACTTATCATCTCCAGTTCTGTCAATATTGAGCATCAGTTATGGGTGTCTTCTTATTTCTCCTTTCTCGCTGATAGATTGAATTTTGTCAGCCTTGCTTCTCAGTGTCCCTCTGACATGGAGATTGATATAGCTTTGGTTGATTCTAATTTGGATAGTCATAGGCATGTCCATCATAATTCGTTGGCTTTTGTGGTTGGGCCTGACCAATCACGGGTTAAGAAATGAAACTTCTCTGCTAGATCTATGGTGGCATAGGTCAAGCTACTACAATTCGTGCAGCCTTGAGTTTGATCCACGATCACAATCCGAATTTAGTGTTTTATATGGAAACAAAAACATCTATTGTTAAAGTAGCATGTTTGTTTCATTCTTCGGGTTTTCTTGACTTTGTGGGTATTGATCCTGTAAGGCTTGGTGGAGGGCAATGGTTGGGTTAGAGATCGCCTATTTTTATGATTGTTTGTCATGCGCATAAAAAAATTATTTTAACTTGGAGAATCACTCTAGAGGGGGTTACTGAACACCATGGGTTTGTTCATGGGCATCCTCAAGTACATCTTCGAAATAGTACTTGGGACTTTATTGTTTCAATTTTAGGGCTTTATAGTTGTCCTTTGTTTGTGTGGGGATTTTAATGAAATTTTGTAGTCTTGTGATAAATTTGGCAGGCATTCTTATGTTATTCCAGAAGCCTCAGCATTTAGAGATATTTTCACATTATTTTGCCTATCCAATATCCGTTTGGAGGGGGGGCATTGTTTGCTTGGGTTTGTGGCTCTCTAGAAAAGTCTATGAAGAATTGGATGAACCATTGTTTACTTGGGTTTGTGGCTCTCTAGAAAGGAATTTTGTCTATAAAGAATTGGATGAATCATGGCCTCTCCGTCATGGATTGTGCTTTATCCGTCTGCAATAGCTAGTAATTTAGAATAGAAAGATCTGATCATGTCCCAGTACTTTGTAATTCAAATCCTATCTGTAAGAAGTTTCCTTTGTATCATCATTTTGAAGCCATATGGCTCTCTGACTTTCAGAGTCATTTCCTATGGTTGGTTGCCCTTTCTTTCAATTGCTGCGTCGTTTACAATCTCTTATGAGTTTTTACACGCTTGGAGTTATGATTGCTTTGCCAACCTGCATTCACAAATTAAGGATCTGCAGAATCTTTTATTAGAAAGTCAAGGGCAGCTCCAAAATTCAGGATGAGTTCTATCTCTTAGAATATTTTACTAGATCCAAGATGGACTTTTTACTTGAATGTAAAGAGTTGTTTTGGGTCCAACGGTCCTTTCTTTTACTAATGATTGTGGGAAGGTGTTAATAGATGGGGTTGATATTCGTAGTTTCTATAGTTTCTTATTTTAAGGATCCATTTTCCTCGCTTTTTCGTTAGGGTACAATAAGGATTTGGAAAGTACATATTTGCAAGGTCTTCCCTTTTACCCTCTCAACTGAATCAATTTACTTCAAGCTCTCACACTGGATGAGGTTAAAAGAGTTATATTACAACTTAGAAGCTATAAGGCACCATGTTTTGACCAGATCCCAGCAGTAGTGTTTCAAAGATGTTGGGAGATTGTGGGATCTCTCGTTTCCCGTGCAGTTTGTTTATTGCTCTAGTGCCCAAGAAGCTCTCCCTGGAGTTTGTCGCTAATTTTCGTTCATTTAGTTTGTGCAGTGTGGTTTATTTCTAAAGCTATTTCTAAGCTTTTCGTGAATTGTCTAAAACCCTTTAATGTTTGATATGGTCTCTCCTTATCAGAAAGCTTTTATGGTTAGACGCAGTAGTTTAAATATTATTCGTTTAGCCCAGGAGCTTACTGATTGTGTTCGTAGGGGAAGAAAAAAAAAGTAAGGGTATAGTCTTAATTGCTCTTAAGCTAAACATGAGTAAATCATTTGATCATTTGATATGGCGTTTCATTCTAGATGTGCTAATCTGCATGGGGTTCCCTAGAAAGTCATTATAAAGCATTTGATCATTTGAGATGGCGTTTCATTCTAGATGTGCTAATGTGCATGGGGTTCCCTAGAAAATGATTGGAGATAGGGTTTCATTCTTTTAGCCCAGGAGCTTGCGGATATCCATGCATTGTGGCATCAGACAAGGAGACCGTTGTCACCTTTTTTTTTCGTTCATGCTTTGTTCTGAGGTTTCGTCTGCTGGCTTAGCCGAAGCAGAAAAAGAAGGCAAAATTCATGGGATAAAAGCCGGAAGACGCTCCTCATCGATCTCTCATTTAATGTGTCATGATGATGTTTATTTGTTTTTTCGAGTTCAAAAGGAGGTTAGCCAAAGAGTTGCTGAAGTACCATAAATCTTGAAGTCGTACGGTAATATATATGGCCAGTGCATGAACTGAGCTATGTCTAGCCTTTCAATTAGCCTTAATGCAGCAGGGAAGACTAGAGCTCAGATTGAACAACATTTTGATTTTGATGCAAAGCAATAGTTTGACAAATATATAGGTATTAATTTGGATGTAACAGTGCACAAAAACGGATATTTTCTGCGGCATTATTCTCCGAGTTCAAGATAAATGTGCCCAACTAGCTAGGTCTGTTGTTGAATTAAGCAAGGAGGGCCGCAGTTATTCAGTTGGTGCTTTCTTCTCTACTTGTTCAATATATGTTGGTTTATTATTTTCCCCTTTTTATGTGTAAGCCACTATATCAGATTCTTGCTCGATTTTGGTGGTCAGGTGAGGCATCTAATAAATCTTTTCACTTGGTGGCTTGGCCTATCTTATGTCTTCCTAAAAGTTTTTCGGTTTTAGGGATATTCGAATGTTTAATCAGGCTTTGCTGGCCAAACAAGCCTCGAAGATTTAGTCTATGTCGTATAGCCTTATAGCCAAAGTTCTTAAACGCCACTATTTCCAAGAACCAAGCTTTTTTCAAGCATAATACTAGGAACGGATCGTCGATTTTGGCACAGCATTAGTTGGGCAGAGGATTCTAAATGAGGGACTAAAATGGCATATAGCTGATGGGAAGTCCATCTTTTTTGGATGGACTGGTGGTTAGCGAATGTACCATTTGCACGGCTAAAAGTCTTTTGGCAAAGAGAGCAAGATCACTGGCTAGTATCAGATATTTTCATTTTAAACACTCGAATTTGAGACCTACATAGATTCTTGATCTTTTTTCACATGAAATTGCTTCCTAAGTTCTAAAAATTAAACTGCTGCCCATAGGTTCAATTGACTCTTAGTTCAGTTTGAGACTAGAAACCTTTTCAGTCGCAGATACTTATAAACTTTTGTCTCGAGGTAAAGTAGAGTCTTTAAATCGAGCAGTTTGTTTGACTCCAAGTCTTTGAGAAAACATTGGAAACTTCCAATACCTACAAAAATGAAAATTTTGTTATGAAAATTTATTCATCAATGCTTAGCACTTTGTTCTGAGCTTTTCAAAAGAAAATACCATGTTTCAGATTCATGTCCTCTTTGTGGCTTACATTAGGAGACACATGAGCACCTATTTTTAGAAAGTATTCTGGTAAGAGCTTTCGAGCTAGACTTATATGATAGCCAAAGGTTTCCTTACAACCAGTTTGTTTTTGCTAGATCGTGGCTTGCACATTGGCTATCTCAACCTATTTTTCGCAGTATGGAAGCTCTCCTGCACATTGTATGGATTATAGTTCTACTTTGGTCTATCTTGTGTGGCAGGAATGCCTTGCTTTTCAAGGGTTAAAGATTTTCCTTCTTTGATCTTGGTTCATGGTCGAATCTTACTCAATAATAGACTTGCTACTAGATACTTACAAAACTATGTTAGGAAATCCTAGTCGCACAATTCGAGATTCTGGTTTTGCACATCTGTGCATGTTCCATCTCGACATCCCCAGTGTTACGTGCTTGGAACATGATTGGTCCACTTTAATTAGGTCTAGGTCCTATTAGGGCTAGAATTGATGTTAGTTTGGCGAAAGTTGTTAATTGTGCGACTGCATCTGCCATATTCAGTCCTACATAATAAATGTTTGAACTTAACTGCTTGCATATTATTTTCTCTCTCTCTCACTTCAACTTTTTGACACAAATGAAGGATAAAGCTTTCAGATTAGCATCCTTTGCTGAAAATTTGTCTAAGGTGACTATTAGCTGTAATATATTACAATCTATGCATACTATCCAGGGGAAGACATGTGTGTTATAACTTTCATCAGCATTGGCATCTTTTGCTTATCAATCGGATAAAGGTATTCGACAAGAATGGTTAACTAATGTACAAGCTCTTGTGCCTCTCATTCAAATCGGTCTAGTGCTTTGATGAATTCTCCTATGGTGTTTTATTAACTGACATAAAGGATGGAGGATGGGCGATTGGTGGTGGGTGATGGAGGTTGGTGGCGATTGGTGGTGGTCACTTTGTTTGTATGGTAGTTGCGATGTGATTGTCTATTGCTAGTGGGCGTGTTTGATGGTGGTGTGTTGATGGTGTTGATGATGGACGTCCTGATGTGATTGTCTATTGCTAGTGGGCGTGTTTTTTTTTTTTTTTTGGTAGAAAGAGAATTGCATTGAAATAAAGTTTAGGAGTACAGATTAGCCAGATTGGCTATACATAATAGATCATGACTATGCTTGTCATGCAAAATAAAGGCCAAAAAGTACATAGACAAAAACAGGCGTACAAAATACAACAGCAAAGAAAGGAAATGCAGATCAGTTACAACATAAATCATTGACCCCGTCCTAGTAAACAGGAATACGGGCATGACAAGCAAAAGCTGCTAGTGATCTGGCCTCCTTGAGATGCCTCTTCTCTGTCATGGCGATACTGAAACGATGCAAAGAAGAAACTACTTGACATAAATCATACATAATTGGTGCCACAGTATCAGGTACATCTTCAGTGTTGGTTAGCTGTGAAAAAAGAAAGTTGGAGTTAGTCATCAGTTGTAAGTGAGTAATGTGTTTCGAAAGAGCCCAGGTTGTCATCAGTAGTAGGCTCTTGGCTTGAGTCGTAAGCTAGTCAAAAGCTCGAGAAGAGAAAGCTGCGGAGCCACATCGAATAGAATGTTGCGTTTTGCAGATGAGCCCTATATCTATTTTCTGACGAGCTTTATCAAAGGTCACTGTCATAAAAATAGATATAGGGGATAAGTGTGGACAAATACAGGTCGTGAGATTTAGGTGGAAAATGTGAGGGCGTGACAGAGTGGAGGGGCGCGGGGGTGACGAAGGTTGGCTGGACCGTTATTTGGTCAGTAAGGTTTTGATGTCAGCAATTACGAGGATTGGATTGAACACCGCGAGCCAAAAAATGTAGTGATTCTTATGGATCCAGATGCACCAGATAGTAGTTATTATAGAGATAGTTTGTGTTATATGCTTGCTTTTATTTTTATTTTTAAGAATGCAAGCAATGAGCCACTCGCGGAAAGGTCTAGAGATGTTAGCAGATCTGATTCCAGCAGGGCCACCAAACCAAACTGGGCGAACCAACGGGCAAGAAATGAGGAGGTGATCAAGTGTCTCTGGTTCTTCGTGGCATAGTGGGCACAGTGGCGTGGCTGATATCTTGAAGCTGTGAAATTTTCTTTGAAGGGGAAGTCTGTCCCAGAGGGTCTGCCAAAGGAGAATTTTAAATTTTTTAGGTGTAACAAGATTCCACAGGAACGTCCAAATTTTAGTATTTCCCCCAATGATCTGCCCCAAACCTTTGCTCCGGTTGTCAGTTGTATGAGCAGGATAGGCCTTTTCATATGCAGAGGCGATTGAGAAGTTACCCGTTGAGTTATGCTTCCAAACTAACTGGTCTGTTATTTGGTTCGGAGAAAGATGTATAGCCAGTATTTTCAGAATTAGGGAAGGAGGGAACCATTGTTTGAGTGTTCGTTTATCCCATGAACCGTTAGTAATAAGATCACTGACTTTGCACGGAGGCGTAGAAGACCCTCTATCCGGAATACTTGGTTTTTCGTCAATGTGAGGGATCCAGTCGTCTTGCCAGATCTGAATTTGAGTCCCTGTTCCAACTTGCCATCTGAGTCCTTATTTGATCAATTTTCTTTCGGCTAGGATACTACGCCATCCCGAAGAGAAATTGCCCTGATCTGGACTAAGAAGGAAGTTAGAGTTATGGCAATATTTCCCCAATAACTGTTTAGCCATTAGTGACTGAGGATCCGTCCACAACCTCCAACTGGTTTTTGCTAGAAGGGTTCTGTTAAAAAGACTTGTATCCTTGAAACCGAGTCCGCAAAGGGCCGGCCAGTTGATTCAGTGTATTCCTTGTTAAAGTTCTGTACCGGACCAAAAGAATCTGCCAAGGATTTGGTTTATCTTTTTTGTAACGTACCTAGGAAAAAGGCAGATCTGCATGTGATATATTAGTAGGGAGGTTAGCACCGAAGATATGAGAGTTGCACGTCCCGCTTTGTTTAGAAGACACAATTTCCATCCTGCACATCTAGCTTTAACTTTGTCAATGATGGTATGAAAATATATCTTTTTGTGAGTGATAATGTCAAGTGTTGTGCCAAGGTACTGTCCAAAGGAATCCACTTTTTTATAACCCAACCATCCCTTGATATTGTTGCCTTCATCTATGGTGCATTAGGCTAATGGTGAGAGAGGATTTCTGAAGATTTATCTGTTGGCCCGAAACTTCAAAGTATTGTTAGAGAAGCTGCATCAGGCGACTGCAAGAGACTTGGTTCAATTTGGTGCAAATCATAATATCATCCGCAAAAAGTAAGTGATTGAGCGGTGTGCAGTGTCGCCTCAACTTGATGCCCGAAACGTGGCCAGAATCATGAGCCTTTTGAAGGGATGTGGATAGCATCTCGGCGCAAAGGAGGAACAGTTATGGTGAAAGGGGGTCTCCCTGACGAAGGCCACAAGTAGGTTGGAATCTTTCGGTGGGGGAGCCATTGAGAAGGATTTCATAGGAGACACTAGTTACACAGACCATGATTAACTTGATAAAAAATCCGGGGAACTTGGATTGCTTGAGGATTGATTCCAGATATGCCCAGTTGACTCTGTCGTAGGCTTTACTCATATCCATCTTAATGGCTCTGTACACTGATTTGCCGGAACGAGTTGTTCGGATCTTGTTGGCTAGCTCTTGAGCGATAAAGATGTTATCTGTAATGTGACGGCCGCTAATGAAAGCATTCTGGTGATCCGAAATGAGGTAGGGCAGTAACGATTTAATTCTGTTGGCTAAAGATTTGGCAATGATTTTGTAAATAGTATTACACAGAGATATCGGTCGAAAATCAGCCGCTACTTTAGGATTGGGTTTTTTTTGAATAAGGACCAGAAATGATTTGTTTATTTCTTTCAGAAGATGGCCCGGTCGGAGAAAAGAGAGGACAGCTGAAGTGAACGGTGTTTCCAAGAAACCCCAAAACTGTTGGTAAACGATGGCTGGGATACTGTCAGGGCCTGGGGCTTTAAGAGATTTAATTTCAAAAAGGGCTTGCTTAACCTCCTGCGCAGTAAAAGGTTTGCAGAGCTAGTCGATATGGTCTGATGTGAGGGGTTTAGTCATTCCTTCGGTAGCTCTCGACATCTAAGTAGTAGAGGAGGGGTGAGATGTGGGGCAAAAAATTCCTTTGAAGTGGTGCCGAAGACTGTTAGAGATGTCTGCATGAGATTGAACACTGTTACCCCTATCATCTTCCAAGTAAGAAATACGGTTTCGTTGCCGTCTGGTAATGGTAGATATATGAAAAAAGTGAGTATTCCGATCCCCCAACTGTAACCATCTAATGGATGATTTCTGTGCCCAGAGAGCTTCTTCACAATCGATGAGCCAGTTCAACTTTTGCCGAGACCGTTGTTCCATGAGCTGTGCATCGGGATGAGGAAGTTGGTGTTGAAAATGAGCTAATTGTTGTTTGACCTCCTCAATTTGATACCCAACATTTCCAAAGGTAGTTTTGTTCCATTCTTTCAAAGTTTTGAGCATGAGCTTGCCTTTAGAAACAACCTTGAATAACGGTGAGCCATCATACTCAATTGCCAAGGGAGCTTGGATGATGCTTGCACATTGTGGGTGTTTTAGCCACATAGCTTTGAAACGTCGTGGCCGTGGTAAAAAGTCAGAGGTGGGGTTTGTTTGTAGAAAGAGAGGTGCATGGTCAGGGGTTTGGATTCCTAAATTTTTTATGTGAGCATTCGGGAATAATGACATCCAGCTGGAGTTGGCAATACCTCGATCCAGTCTTTCATACGTACAATCTTGCCCCTCACGGTTATTGGTCCACGTGAATGGAGGGCCCACCCAATGCAGATCCATTAAATGATGAAGATTCAGAAAATCCTCCAAAAGATTATGTCCCGGGATACATCGATGGTTGGGTCCAGATTTATCCGAATAGTTTAAAACCTGGTTAAAGTCACCCACTAAGAGAAGGGGTAAAGCATAAGATGAGAGAATTTCTGAGATCCAATCCCAAGTATCTTTCCTTTTAGTTAAATTCGGGTGACCATACACAAACCCGGTCAGCCAAGGAGTTGCTTGAGAGCTATGGAATTTGACGAGGATAAGGTTTTTATCCAGAAAGACTAGGGTGGCATCGACTTCATCCGTCCACCCAATCCAAAGGCCACCTTTGGTACCCAAAACCCCGGTTGGGTTAACACCAGTAGTGAGGTATATCCAAGATTTCGGAAGATACAGTTAACTCGATTCGTGCTTTGTTTAGTTTCTTGAATGAAAACACACTCCGGAGAGAGAGTGCGAGCCAGTTTGGAAGCTGTTCGTACTGTGCGGGCTTGGCCTAACCCGCGACAGTTCCAGCTAAGAAGATTCATTTACGGTGAAGGGGTTGCATAGGGGCAACACCCGAAACCCAGTCAGGAGAAAGATCCGCAAGGGAGGAAAGATGTGGAATGAAAGGGTTATCGCGGAGCCTTGCATCCCGCTTTTTCGTGAAGGAAACTACAGGAAGATTATCTCGCCAGAATAAGTCGAGGCTCACTCTTTCAAAAGAGTCAGGTACAACACTCTCGAAACCCCCTCCAAAGCACTTTTTCATTTTTTTAATGGTAGAAGTATAGGCTATAAACTTGCTAGGAGAGGAGCTCCAGGGAGGCCTGGGTGGGTTGGGTTGAGAGTTAACGGAAGGTTGTTTGATTTGGACTCTATGGTGAAGGCTACTACTCAATCTGGAAAAAAAATTCCTTCTTTTGTTTGTTATGACAGAGCTAAACCACCAGGGATGTTTTCTAGAGTAAAACATAAGGCTACAAAGGGCATTATCATTCAAAGAGCTAGCAACAAGGAAAGGAATATCATATCTAGCAGCTTTAGGTATAGGCATATGCTGAAAAATATTGGATAAAAGGAAATAAAGAGCACCTGGCGGAGTAGCTGAGAGGTCCAGGAGAACTACTTTTGGTTTTTTGTTGGCTTCAGGACCAGCTGCACCCGAGGTGGTATCCCTTGATCTTTTACTACGGCCTATTCTGCTTCCTCCATGCAAGTCAAGAAAGTCGAGAGAGTCATCCGTTCCATTTTCCGAAACTAAGTCTATCTCAGTACTTGAAACTTCAAAGTCTGGTGCCTTAAAAATTATCCCAGGACGCGGGTTGGATGCTGAGGGAGTAGAATGAAGCATGGTGGACTGGACTCACTTGCCCAGAAGGGGACCAGATCCATTAGAGGTGGCGGGAGAGTAGCTTGAATCAATGGGGGAGTTGTCACCATTAGGATGTCTAGAGTCAAATCTTTTTAGAGGATATTTATATGTTGAGCTAAAGCTGAAGGTGAAGGTGAAAAATCCATCTCAGTGATGTACGGTGCAACGTTCATCGCAACAGTGGGTAGTGCACCCAAAGAGAAGGGACCATGGAGTGGTTGTGGGGTAGGAGGGTCATGTGCAGAAGAGGGGGTTGTGACGGGTTCAGTAACCTGAGAGGAGGTCGTGTGGGGTTGTGTAATACAGTTTAGAAGGGAGGGGATTTGTTCAGCATTTGGTATTTGCTTAGGAGTGCACCGTGCCCAAAGATCTTGGAGGAATTGCTAGTTTATGGGATGGGCCAAAAGAGTTAGGCCATAACTTGATAGGCCCATTAAAAAGGTTGAGAGAGAAATTGTGGGCCTGAGATTTGGAGGAAGAGGTATGGCCCGTGACAGTGGGTTTAAGCTGGGAGGCTGTGGCTTTTCAAAGGGTGTATACATCTGGGTCAGCTGTGATGTGGACCCTAGTTCCATAGTTGATGAAGATATTTGAGCAAGTAGGAGAGGATGAGCTGGATGAGACGGAGAGAGAGAGAGATTACGAACGGCCATATCTGGAAAGGTTGAAATCATCTGATCTCCAACGATGGGGAAATCTGGTAAGGTAGGATTTGATTTAGTTTCCAAATCTGGCTCTTGTGATGCGACTGGAAGATATGGTTGTCAGGCCGACGTGGCTGTTTCCGTGTCAAAGAAAATATCTTGTTGCTCCGTCGAATCGCCGGTCGACGAGAGCTCTATTTTCGATTCACCCGAGACTTCAATTATGTCCTGCACAGTTCCGATGGAGGCGGCATCAGACTCACTTTGGGGATCTATATCCATATCATCCACTTGGTTCATCGGTTGAACGGCATCATCAGCGTTCATCTATTGAATTTCGGGTTGAAATTCTTGAGGAGGATGGCCGATATGTTCTTCTGGAAGGAGATCAAGGGGTTGAAATTTTTCCATTTCAGGTAGCGGTTGGTTGTCGATTATCGGGTTCACTAGTGGTGGATTGAAATTGACGTCCTCCATGAGGCCATCAATAGCAGCCATTACTGCCGGCATCTGTTCCATGAGCTGGTCAATGGGTTGCGCCGGTACTTGATCCACTTCAATATTTAGGCCCTCTTGGTGTTGTACTGGTGATGCGGGTGCAGTGGTATAGACATCGTCGTCACTATTGGCCGGGGATGGAAGTGGTGTAAAGGTATCATACAAGTGGCGTAATTGTGGTCCATTGGCATGGTGAGTGATGAGGATTCTAAAATTTCTATTCCAGTCAGAATTGGGTAAGGCTCTGAGAGATTGATCAAACATGGGGTATCCATCAAGGATGAGAGTAGGGTACAAGTCCGGGCCAGGAATGTGTTCCGTTCGTCGTTTGAGAGATTCCGCTACCTTAAGCAGGGAGGCAGTGCAGTGGATGTTTTCATGCCCGATTCTCCCACATCTGTAACAGGCCATGAAAATGCGCTCATAGGTGCTTCTGAGGAGCTGAACTCCTAAATTGTCCAGAAGATTAAGGAAAATGCCAGGTAGTAGAGGGGCGTCGAGGAGAACTCGGACTTTGATTCTGAAGTAATCCCCATTTCTCACCCTTTTGTCCGACCAATCTATCTCAATTGGCATTCCAGCAGCAAGCACAATTTTTTGAGCTAGGGAGTAATGGTAGCAGTCACTCTAAATATTGCTTACTTGCATCCAAAGGTCGACCGTGCGGAGCTTGATAGTGCGGTAGACGACGTGCGGGTACCATTCATGGAGGACAAGCAACGCCCCAAAGAAATTCCACGGTCCATTGGTGAGAACTAATTGGGCGTCCAAAACAGAGGAAAACTTAAACAGAAAAACATTGGGGACTTTGGTAACTTCCACTGGTCCTTGGAGAGCCCAGCATTCATTAACTTTAGACTGGATTTGCGTCTGAGAGAAAACACGGAGGTCATGGAATTTGCCAAAAATAATTTTGTCTTTACTTATCCTTTCATCGCGCACCTGCTGGTCTTTGAGTGAAATAAGGAGAGTTCTCATATCCAGTTTGTTGACTTCCTCTGTGTTACCATCTACATGAAAAGGGTCTTCCATGTTGGAGGGTGGGGGACAAGGAGGGGCTGAAGGTTGAGAGGAGTAAAGAGTATATTGATGAGGTGAGAGAGTGAGTGGTCCCAAAGTGGAGCTTTTGTTTGGATCTGGCAGAGGCTTTAAGGAAAAACTGGATAAAGTGGTGGCTGCATGATGGGTATAACGTTAGAGAAGGATACACATGATGAGAGGTCGGAGTTAGTGACGGAGGTGGGAAGCTGGGGAAGAAAGGGGAACAGGGATCGGGCGAGAGAGGGAGAGCTCATGCAAACCGACATGAGTGTCAAATCAACGTTGTATTAGTGAGCGTGTTGATGTGGTGGTTTGGTGATGACGTTCACGATGTGGTGATGGGTTTAGGATGGTCAAATAGTGGTTGTTGTCGCTGGTGAAGGCGACAAGATAATCTTTTACAGCTTATAATTTGAATTTGGTTTAAACCTGAAATAGAATTTGTAACTTATTCGACAAGATATATTATCCTAACTTATCCGTCCTTGTCTTGTCTTACTGAATAATTTGGTGCACGAGAAGCCGCCTGAGAGTGATTCACAGAATCCTACTACTCGATGACGTGAGACAAAATATCTTATCTTATTCCCTTGTTTTTTAGGGAAATCTTATCGTATTCCCAAGTTACAACGTTGGACTACAGTTATATTCCTCTCCAATACCGAAAAAGATTCTCCATCCCACCTTTCTTTCCGACTCCCTCCCTACAAATAGCGTACCAATACAAGGGTAGCTTCCCTTCCCAAAACGAACCTCGCAAGATCCACCGCAAAATCAACACATAAATCAATGCCTAACGACGGCGCAGAAACCATGAACGGAGCTCGAAGGCCCCGAAAGATTAGGGTCATCTGCTCCGACCCGGATGCGACTGATTCATCCTCCGACGAACTCGACCAGACCCTGTCCAGGAAACGGATCATCCACGAGATCACCCTAGACCCGATTGACGGGTATCCATCCAAACGAGCTGCTACTGTTGAAAACTCGGATTGTTGGAAAAGGGTTCTGGCGCGAAGCCCCTTGGGAGGAAGATACACATTAGAGGTTCGCCGGAGGAGAAGATTCGGAGACCCGATCAAGAAAAGCCGGCTCTCTCTTTATAGAAAGCGTCAGTTCGAAGCAGAGTTCAAGAAGAGGAGGAAGTTGAAGATGAAGATGAAGAGAAGAACCCAGTTCGCCGGTCCGAACGGATCGCCGGATTCGGTTCTTGGAACCGCGGATTCGAGTGGGGAAGAGCGCGGATTGGGGTCAGATCTTCTTGGGATGGATAATGGGTCAACGATTATTGATAGTCATGGGTTTTTGTTGGGGGGATTCAGTCGGTTGGATGATGAGATGTGGATTTGCGACAGTGAAGATGCTGCGGAAGTGTACCGAACTTAGTGGACATTGGAATTCCATTTCTTTTGCTTTCCTGTTGTTAGTTTTCCAGATTTTAGCGGTGAGGCATTTAGATATATATTGACACCTTCAATAGAGGAATGGAGTGGGAGGAGTTCTGTACAGGGGTCCTGACACAGATTTTGGCACCGACACTTTGTTGTCAAGCTCCCCAGATAAAGAGAATGGAGAACTGGGCACTGCAAGGATCTTCATTGAGTTGAGGGTTTGCCATCACCAATAATAAGCTTGGAAGAAGATATTGTGGAAAGAGTCTACAGAAATCCAATTCCGAGACATTAGCGGTGCTGGCTGGCTTGTCTTGATTTGTTTTTAAGTGAAAAGCAGAAGCAATCAAAAGGCGTTTCTTTGATTTCTCCAAATGTTTTGGCGATATTGCAGCGCATGATAGGATGTAGTCAGTCCATTTTGAGATTTAATTACACAAGCAACTAAAAGCTCTTGCTGCTGGTGTGATACAATTGATCTAGGATAAGTGACTCTAGTAACGCGAAGAACACTTAATAAATTTGAAGTATTTTAATTTTCAATTTTTATGAGACGCAAGAAAGAAAAGAGTGTATAAATAATATGTCTATGCGCATAGTATCAATACTACATCTATATCGAGATTAAAAGTTTTGCTTACACTTTTGCAATTTCCGAATGGTTTTTAGTAAGGTCACGACCGTAAGGAAGATCATTCTAGTGAATTCTAAAACGTTCAGCACTTGCTAATAACACAAGTTCAACCTTTAGTAACAAAAGTAGATAGGGGGAGCTCAAATTTCTAGTGAACTTATGAGTTTCCAATAATGTATGCTAGCTTTTTAACTTTTTTTAATTAAATGCTTTACTTATAAATAGTATGTTGGTGATATAAGCAAGTTTTATCGACCGATAGGGGGAGACCCAGTGATCCCCCGGCCCTATACAAGATCCCCCCATTATGTCTTGTATGATAACACTATTTCAACTCCAAGAATCACGAGAGAGAACTGTGACTTTGCAGTTATCATATTTTGCCAGATCGTATTAACATTCTTCGTCACTAGAAAGCCTAATTACAAGGTTCCGGCAAAGAAACTGGGTATACCACATGTCTATACTTGTCCAAACTGCCTAAGAAGAAGATGCAATAAACCATCAAGGAGTGGCACATATTACGAATGGATGATTGTTCCTTCACTTGGTAATTGTGTTCGGGTGTCCTCCTCTTGCTCTTTTTGTTTCAATCAACAGCAGACAACATACTCTTAATTAGTAGAATTCATCTGGGGATTGAAAGGAAACTTAAATTTTCTGCCCAGTACATATTTACACAAATCTATAACATCAAAAACCAAGATTGTAGCTTTTTCCCCTCTAATGATGATTTGCAAAGTGATTTGCGATTTTTCATAGTTCAATTCACTTTGTTTCCTAAATTGCTAGACGAACAGAAGATCCGTGCTCTATTTTCTATAACTTTTAACGTTCCATTGGCATCACTCGCACTTTGTATTCATACCTCATTCGTGGGAAATTTTAGGATTGTAAATTTGGCAGTATGTTATGATTATAGCTTTGATGGAAAAATGCAAAACGCTCTAAACAACATGGGTTTGATGGCAGGACTAAAGTGGTTTGCAAGTTAATCGGGGGAGAATAGCTAACTATCCATGTACTACGCGATATGCAATTTACCCTCCTTTGCTTCAAAATTAAGCACTAAAATCACCCACGATTAAGGAAATTGCGCAATGTAGACAAATCTGTTGTGAACTCTGTGAAATGACATAAATAACCATATTTCCTTATCATACCTTATAGAAAGAATTTTTTTCCTGATAGTGGAGTAATTTAGTGACATTCTTTCAATTCCCCCCCCCCCCTTCTTCCCTCCCTCCTTCTCTCACACACTTCCACCTCGTCAATCATCCCACCTCGCCACCCACTTCCACTGCCGCCCACATCACCCACCACCACCCGCCCACACCCTGCATGCACACACAACATAACCCCGCACCCACACACGTATATACAAACCCACCACCCACACAAACACACCCACCGGTGCTCCTCACCGCACCCCATCCTCATCATCCACCACCCCACCCTCTCACCCACACACCCCCACTGCATGAACACACAAACACCCACCGACCAACACACGCGCCTGCACGCATACACAAAAACGCACCAAGGGTTGCCTCATTCCCCCCCCCCCTCTTCCCTCCTTCCTTCTCTCACACACTTCCACCCCATCAATCATCCCACCTCGCCACCCATTTCCACCGCCGCCCACCACATCACCCACCACCACCCGCCCACACCCTGCATGCACACACAACATAACCCCGCACCCACACACGTATATACAAACCCGCCACCCACCGACACAAACACACCCATCAGGGCTCCTCACCACCACCACCCCCCCCCCCCCCTTCATCCCATCCTCATCATCCACCACCCCACCCCACCCTCTCACCCACACACCCCCACTGCATGAACAAACAAACACCCACCGACCAACACACGCGCCTGCACGCATACACAAAAACACACCAAGGGTTGCCTCATTCCCCTTCTTCATCACCCACCACTACACATACTGCATGCATGCAGACGCACACACGCACTTGCACACCCGCATGAAAACACACACCCAACATATGCACACATAAATTTACACATATACACACATTGCATGCAGTCACAGACACGCATCAAGTCACATACACACACTGCACGCACTCATAGACATGCATCCAGTCACATAAACACTACACGCACTCACACGTGTTATACACATGAAAATACATACCCAACATATGCACACATAAATTTACATATATACACACACTGCACGCACTCACTCGCAGATACACATCCAGTCACATAAACATTGCACGCACTCAGAAGCACACACCCACACATTGCACGCTAACACCCTATCAATTTCTTTGACAGATAGGGGGGAAACACGTGGTGAGTGTGTCAATTGGTTTGTGTGTGTGGTGGGGGGGGGGGGATGTGGTTTGTGAGTGTGGGTGTGTTTATGTGTGTACAGAGTGAGTTAATGGGGTGACCCGAGTTGTGGGTGAGTCATGTTTTGTGTATATATGTGTTTGTGTGGTGGATGATGGGCGTTGCGGGGTTGGCATGGAGTCAGGGAGGGGGGAAGGGATAGAATTGAAGAAGGGGCAAAGTTGTCATTTTCAAGGAAACTTTTGAAATAACACGCGTGCCATTAAAATTGAAAGTATTCGTTCAAAGAGCTCAATTTCCTTAGTAGTGAGAAGCTTTAGTGCTTAACTTTGAAGTGGAAGGGTGAGAATCGCACATTACGTATGATACATGGGTCATTATCTATTTTCCCTTTGCAAGTTCGAGCGCATTCGATCGTTGAATGTATTGTTCAAGATGTAATCATTGACATTCAAAATCTTCTTGTAAGTAAATAGCATAAACATTTCGGAGCCAACTTCAACTCAATTGGCATAATCGTTGTGGAAAGTTTCTTTTTTATTTCTTTTTCTTTTTTGGATAAATAAGATAATAACATTCATAACTTAAGGTTACAGTGATTTGTTGTGTTAGCCTTTTGACTTTACACTTTCAACATAAATAAAATAGAACATGGCATCCCATGACTATCTTAAACTAATAGAAATTTTACAAAGTTTAAAAAATACACGCTAACACAAAGGAGACAACCGAATACATAATCCGCAACCGGCCGCGAATCGAGAGTAAATCACCCTTACGGGATCACAACACAAAAACAAGTGAACGTCGTCACCGCAAGCTCCCGTACCTTCCGGCCACCACAAGATCAACCCACCAATGCAACCCTACCTCAAAAAAAGGGGGAATTAAACCAACCACAACAGAGGCTAAACCTAATGAAGGAGGTCTCAAGTACGAACCCCCCCCCCCCCCCCAAAGACCTGCTATTAGACCGGTGAAACCACCCATACGCCCTAGAACCATTAATCACTCGCTAAAAAAGGGTAGGAGTAATAGGGATAAAAGTTTCAGACTGTGCAGTAAGA
The DNA here is from genome assembly GCA_033065855.1 of Escallonia rubra. Lineage (NCBI taxonomy): Eukaryota > Viridiplantae > Streptophyta > Magnoliopsida > Escalloniales > Escalloniaceae > Escallonia > Escallonia rubra. The sequence continues at coordinate 228,524 of JAVXUO010002358.1, forward strand.
ATATCGGGAACCCAACAGGATTAACCACTGTCGCTGCATCTTTGACCAGCTACTGGGAAAATTTTGGCCACCCCTGGCAAAATACTGATCACTCGCATTGATGATACACCGACTCCCAACTTCAAAGCATCCTCTTTCAAACCAATTTAACTGATCAAGATCCAAGGTCGGATTATTGTGGATCGAATAAACCTCTTAGATCACCAGATCGCATAGATCTAACATATATGAAGATCTGGTGAGATCCAAGCTTAGACCAACATATCGTAACCAAATGTCTCATAGATCGATTGGTAGGACACCTGAACCCGAGTCCCCGCCGTTGATCCACCTCTTTTACCACCGACCACCCTTTGTGAACTCCTCACAAACAAAAAGAGCGAATGAAGCCAAAAGAAATGGGAGAAAGAGGAAGGAGGGCTTCCAACCACCCCCACCCACAGTCGGTCTTCTTCTTCTATGTGGGTGTGGTTCAGAGAAAAGTTGTTTAGAAAGACAAAATTAGGGCAACACGTGGTTCTAGTGAAGAGTTTTCATCTATATTGCTTTGGCAATGTTCTTGATCTTTTCAGTTCCTTATTTGTCAATTCTCAGGTAATTAGTGTTATATGAGAATATCTTGAATATGAGTCTTCATTAGAGCTTGCGATAACAACCCAAACCAATTTACCCGCCCAAATCCGCCCATTTAAAATTCACCCATAATCACCCATTAAATAATTGGGTTTAAATGGGTCAGCAATTACTGAATCCAATAACCCATGGGTTTAAATGATTTTTAATTGGGTGTCCATCAACCCATTTATAGTTTGACACTTGAACAAAATTCTAACACATCAAAAGCCAGACACAAGGCCAAGCCGCCGCCACCGGTGTCACCCCCGGCCATCGTCATCGGCATCGCCGTCGTCTCCACATGCCGTCTCCCATCTCTGCCTTCCCATTATTGATCAGTCCCGCCTCAGTCTCCAGTCGCTGCCGCCGTCGTCTCCACCTACCGTCGCTGCTGCCGTCGTCTCTGTAGATGCCTTCCCATCCCATTTGCTCAAATCTGCTCTTTCTCTATATAGATCTACTATTTTTCTGGGTGATCTTCAAACATTTTGATTATTGGTTGAGTTGAAGGGGCGACGACGTGGCGGTGGTGGCACGGAAATGATGCAGTGATTGTGGCGAGAGAGTGGCGCGGTGATGGTGCAGTGATGGTGGTGAGACGACGGATCTGACTTGGTGATGGTCGTTTACTGCGTGATGGTGGTGCCCGTGTGGCTGGGCGATGGTGGTGGTTACATGTATTGCAGGTAATTGCAGGTATGGGGAGGTGGACTCATGGTTGTTGCGATTCCTTTACGGTGGATGTCATCTTTTGAGCGGTGGTGGTTGTTTGCTGCGTGATGCTGGTTGCATGTATAGTTGGTGGTGGCTGCAAGTGTGGTCAGTGGTGGTTGCAGGTATGGGGTAACGGTGGAGTAGTGGTGGTTGCCGTTGTCTTACGGTGAATGCTGCTGTTAGTGTGGTGGTTTGGCATAGTAGTAGTTGTTCAGTGTCTTTGGTGTTGGTTAAGTATCAGGATGCGAAGGTCAAAAAAAAAATTGGGATACGGGTAATTAGTGGGTTAATGGGTTAAACCAACCCATTTAAAAGATAACCCAGTGAACCCACAATTAAATGGGTCTAAATGGGTCAACTATCCATTTATACCTAACCCATTTAATCTTAACCCAAACCCAACCCACCCACCCATTATGCCACCCCTAGTCTTCATATTTATCTTTTTTTTTCTTGTCCTTACCTGTCCGAAGCATAGCAATTATATACTTATCATTAGAAATTCTCAAATACAACTCTTAAGTGCTTTTTTTTCCATTTTTTTTTTTTTTGTAATATCTAGATTTAGTTTTGGTATGACAAGCTCAGGACAATGTTTATGGAATTTCTGATAGAACTATCACAAACTTTCCACTGTCAATTGGATTGACAGCCGCCCCATTTTCTCGGCCAAGGCAGCCACGCTTGGGTCATGGGCGTGGCTTGGCCTAGCCCGTGGCTAAAATTCTCGCAGCATCGAGGTTCCCCCGCCCCATTTTCTTGGCCAACGCCTAGTCATGGGCGTGGCCTTGCCGTGGCTAAAATTCTCGCAAGCCCCCGCGCGCGCGCCCCATTTTCTCGGCCGGGGCAGCCACGGCCTTATTGACAGACTGAGAGCTCTTTCTTGATTCTATGGGTGGTGGTGCATGGCCGTTCTTAGTTGGTGGAGCAATTTGTCTGGCTAATTCCTTTTAACGAACGAGACCTAAACCTGCTAACTAGCTATGTGGAGCCCCCTCCACAACCAACTTCTTAGAGGGACTATGGCCCTTTGAGGCAAGTCCTCCGCCTAAACCACCATCTCGCTTCATGTATGGTTACGTTTGTGTGGCTAACCTTTTGTCGATGCAAGGCACAAAATAGTGCATATAGAAGACATCTTCTTCCATCTTGTTTACATTGTTTTGAGTGGCTAATTTTTTGTCGATGCAAGGCACAAAATAGGTCATGTAGAAGACATCTTCTTTCCTCTTCTTATTTTCTTTGTTCTGATGGTATAAATCTCAATGCGATCATGCTTTACATCGGGTTTCCACTCTCTTGCCCCAACATTTTACACCAGTTTTTCTAGTTCCAAAAAAGTGGCCAAGACCCTTTTAAAAGCTATAAAAATCTTTCCATACGAGAAAGCTTTTCAATTGCAATAGAGGTCCTTAATCCTTGTTCTGCCTGCCATGTCGCTGCCTGTCTTGGAGGTTTTGTACGATGATTCACCGAGGTATCTTTCATCACCAAGTATTTCATTGGTCTGTATTGTTGCCCAAGTGATTCTTTAAGTCGCTTCCTGTTGGCAACAGGTACGAGTTCATTAAAAATCGTTTGGGGTTTGTACCCGTGGTTGCAGTTTCAGGTTATTCAGAAATTCTATGATGTTAAGCATGAATTCTGGTTTTGGGGCGTCCCCTTTTTCTTGTGTTCAAATGGAGCAGACCAGCGGATGTCAAGGGAAACAATTGGAAGAAGGTGCTGCTGCGACAGGGAGACTTTTATAGCCTTCAACCTCAGCGATCCCATTTTCCCTCTAAGCAAATAAGATCCACTTAAGTTTCCATAATATGGATGTTGAAAAGGAAACGCAGGACAGCATTTATGTGGGCAAATTCTACGCGATTCAAAAAGGCTACTGCTTGGGGTATCGTTGTCGCAAGATCTACATTCCATCACTACCTGAGCAGGCCAAGGACATACGCCCAGAGGAAAATCAGGCTGCACAGACAAGCTTGCCTATTTAGGAGGCAGATCAGCCAGGGAGACTCTTGGTCTACGAAGAACAACGATAACTGAATTCCATGATATGCCTGAGTAGGCTTTTGTTCCTTCTTTATGGGCCAAACCGCCGAAGTAGGTTCTATTCCTAGTATTATTATTCAAGTATTATTACGCGGAATAAATAGCAAAATCCAACATGCTAAAACCAGGGCATACTTAATACAGTTAAAATCATGTCAAGCGTTGGAACCAAATATACAACATATTTCTATGACGAACGGCAAGTGACCCGCATATATACTTCAAATAACCCAAATTCCAAACACATCGGGAAGCTTCAAATTATATACACAATTGCCCCCCACAATCAAACTAAAAGATAGGCAAAAGGATTATAAAAAGCAGTGCCTTTACCTCACAGTATGGGCAAAAAACAAAAGAAAAAACAACCCTTTTGGGCGTGAAAATACCCCAAGAATAAAAAGGACTTTTCATTTTCCTTCCCCTCTTCCAAGACGAGGAAGCAAAGATGCGAACCAAAACGAAATTTAGAAACAAAACAAACGGAACAAAAACGGGGAAAGAGAAGGGAAGACAACGCAACTACAATACCTCAAATGAATCGAAACTACACAACGAAAAACAGGCACCTGAATTTACAGAACAGTGTTGATATGGAGTGCTTTAAGCAGTGACGTAGCCATCTGTTTCACCAAAACTTGGCCACCAGAACTCTGCCCATCTCTGCGCTCCTCAATCAAATTTTGAAGTTTCTGAGGCAGATCATTCTCCACAATCAGTTGCTTTGGTCGTGGGTGATGTTCGTAGACAGCCTGACACAATACCCAAAGTGAGGCAAATGAGATTGAGATAGTAGTTTCTAAGGATATCAATCTAGTCCATAGCAGATAAGAATCCTCATTTAGCATGAAAGAAGTAAGCTACTAGTCAAATATAGTTAACCAACTGATCATCGCTTAAATCTAACTTGTGACCTTTGAGCAGCTATGACATTTGAGCAGCAACGTGTAGTAATGTTCCTTGGACAAGACCAAAAAGAGAGTAACAAACTCAGCTCAATTACTAGGACAACTATAACCTCCCTTCACCGCCTACATTCCAACACACATAAGCCCCAGCTCAAGAGCTGGTTAGAGTTGTTTGAACCCAAACAAATGGGCAGCAACAAACCCATCAGCACCCCAGGAACAGAATAAAATGATGCAATCATTTGAGGACAGCATAAATTAAGCAGAAACTAGTCATCTAACCAAATTTCTAGATCAAAATATTGACAAAGGCAGCTGACATTTTGCATATACACTGCTCACATAGCAATCACTACCTTCTAACACAAGTTTCCATGCGTCCATCAGAAGCCACCTCAAAGATTAAATTATGCAAACCAAGGAAAGATATAAATAAAACTAAATAGGTAATCATATATGCGATGTTTCTTGTTATACCGCACTACCCGACGCCTGGTGTTTGATAACCTCTCTCAACTTCCTTATTTGCAAACTGAAACAGCAAGTCAATATAACTAGTCCATTATTGCTAATGGAACAGCACTGTACAATGATTTGGCACAAAGTACAACTCCATTGTTGTACGACGTGCATAATGTATTGCGCCAGGAGTGCCATTAGTAAACAGAGGAATCACAATTAACTTACTGTCGATACTACATAAGCAGCCTACAAGATAAGCAACATGTTGGCTACATAAGAATAAACAATCCCAGTATCCAACCTTTATTAGTTTGAGGAGATTGAGACGAGCTATAGCATCTGGGTGGTCAAGTCTTGAAATGAGCAAAGGTGTCAAGCCGTTTACAGCCAAAGTTGTATTTATCCGAGATGATTTCCTGCATTGTAACAATATAATGGTTGTATATCACGGTTTATAATAAAACATCATAAACTGGATACACTTTCAAATGCGAGCAGCTTAAAGAACCGACCTAAGGCTACACATGTGACATGCCAATAGACAAATCTATTTGTGGAATCTAGTTTTAACAAAAAATAGGGACCACACACAACACACAGATATTTAGCCTCTCGGCAATAGAAGGGGTAAGATTGTGTGCATCTATCCTAACCGAGCTGGAACCTCGTGCATTGTGCTAGCCTGTAAACTGTATCTGTACACACGCATTAATTTACATGTGTCCAAGTGTCTTTTTCTGTACGAATATAAACTAGCAAAAACTCGAAGAAGATACTTAAAAATCACATACGTAATAATTTTCAAGAAGGGCTCCAATATATGCAGAAAATGCTGTTCTGGACAGCACTGGAAGAACGTAACCAATTTCTGGACTGCATCTTTTTTCAGTAAAGCTTGTTCCACTTTTTTGTTGTCATTGTCATGTGCCAGGCACACAGCAATAGAGTCTAATGCCGTCACAGACCAAAGCTCATCTTCAAGTAGGCTCAGGTACACATCCAACCCACCATGAGCCCTCAATTGCTCTCTTGAATTACGTGATGCATGCGCCATATCGCATAGCAGAGGCAATGCATACTGTCTCAGTGGAGAATCTGACATAATAAAACACATCAAGTGCGGAATCACTCCGTTTTCTGCTGCTTGTTCCTGTCTTCTCTTATTTATCTTGCAGAGATTGAATAGTGCATTGAGGACCTTCAGTAAAAATAAATGAGTGAGAAAACATCCAGACCTTTCCACTTAAAAAACAGAAGTCATGACGCTCATGAAGGTGCATTCCCATTTTTTTCCACGAAAATATCAACTGTTACAATCTAACATAGACAATAAAACAATAACCAAGCTTATTGTACATGAAGAGACAAGGATGTAACCAGCTGGTAGAGAAAAGCATGAGAGCCATCACAATAGCAATAGCCATCACATTCCTCTATGGCCTATCCTTTAGGTAGTGAAATGGGATTCTATATACATATCAAGGAAACAAACGCGTAGTACCTTACTTCAAACTACAATAGCGGAAAAAATGAGGGGCCATATACCAAAAGTCATAGAAGAAGTAAAGATGAGTTTCTCACATATCTTAGCATATTAAGATACGGGTTAATTACGCTCAACACCACTAAGGGTTTCCATTAACACACACAGCTTATGTGATTTCAGAAATCACATGCCAAACACTGGTTTGATTATTTGTTGCACTACACATATCTGTTACTTAGGGTTACAGGAAGTGACTGATGTCACCTTATTCAACCTTTTGCTACCCAAACTACCCCTAATAGCATTTTCCATTAGCTTAATTCATTTTCCTGTTCTTCGGTCCTCACCATAGCCCCCCAACCACCAATAGCAATCTCAACAACCACCAACTATCACAGTACCACCAACCATCGCTGCTGTCAAAGAAAACTCGTCTTCCTCTAGAATGCAAAAAGCAACATTAATTTCTCTCTTACTGCATGGGGTTCATCTCAAACTTTCTACAAAAATCAGAACAACCTTGATCAATTTACAAAAATGCCAGTCAAACTATCAATTCAAAATTCCAAATCAGGGACCAACAACTGACCATCAACCGCGAATCACCCTCTTCATGATTGGTACAGAAACACTACAGTTATTAAGATTTCATCAACAAATTATCGAAGAACTAACAAGCCGCAACTTCAACCCACCACTTCCCAAACGCCACAAATTGACCCAGCAGCATAGTTTGTGACCAAACCTTGCTCGAATCAGTGTGCGGCGAGACTCGATTCCATGCCACATGATCTTGTCACCAGATAATTTAGAGTATGGTGGGTGGCCCAGATGGTTTGACTCACGCGAAGGAGGAGGCAACGATGACTGTAGTTTGTGGTTTATATGATTCATCTTCGAGCCCAGAAATCACCGATTGGTGATGATTATTGTGTTTCATGGGTGGTTGTGTACTTTAGATGGCTGACTAGTGGTAGTCTTTGAACTGGGAGGAACTAGGACTTCTACCTGGAAAGAAGGGCTGTAGATGGGGCAAGGGATGGCTGTACGGTGAAAGGGTTTGCATAGATGATAAAGAGGAAATTTGGCTTAGGGAAATAAGTTTGAAGCTTTTGGGTGAAGATGTTTAATTAATCTGTACTCTCTCACTGACCGGCAAGGCAACAGGGTTCAACATAAGAGGTATTACGGTCAACCGCAACTTCCTTCAACTCTGTGAACTGAAAATTTCTGACATGGTGTGGAGTGTAATTCCTAAACTATATGTAATCCAGTGTAATATTATCAAACCTCAATGATGCCTGGTGTGATCAACCCTCTACATATTGTCAATTGCCAGAATGAACAAACACCACATTTAAGAAAATAAGAAAGCTTGAACAAGAAGAAAGAGGGAGAAACAAAACAAGAAATCGAAGAAAAAGGGGAAGCAAGGAGATTCAAATACAAAATGAAAATTAAGTACTACGTATCATTGTTGCATGTACTGTTTCTATACAATCGATTTACTTCTATTCTAGAACTACTTCTTACCGTCGTATCGTAAATATGTCCAGAAAATTTCTGTGCTATCTCTTAAATTTAACGGTTGTGTATCCGAAGCATATATCCATTAATTCAACAATTCTCGGATACAACGGCGTTTATCTGAAACATGCCCCTTCCTATCAACTTGTATCTGTATTATTTGAAAAAGCCGTGCTTAATAGTGCGACACGTGTAATCAAAACATTGTATTCGTGGTCGTAAACCTTGCACAACAAGTTGTAGGCATTCACTCTGCTACTATTATACCTACACAAGACATTAAGTTCTGAGCAAGGCAAATAGTTGTACAAGACAACTGAATTAAAACACAAATTTAGTAATAAACCCACTGATTTATAGATTTCTCTTCTCATGCTCCAACGAGTAAATTGGAGGAAATCATATTAATATATAGGATTTATTACCAATTTAACTCCAGAGTTTGCACATAGATTTCACTTGAACCCGACTCTTAATTTATCGGCAACTGAAACTCGAGTCACTAATTGTTTTTTCAAATTTTTGGCTAAGGAAATTAACCAATTTGAGCAGCTTTTTTCAATACTGGAAAACTTAAAATGCCTTGAGAATGATGTGAAAAACTAATCCAGGGATCATATCCACTTTAATTTTCTGACGCCAGTGGATGGCCGGGTTCCATTGACAAAGTATGAATAACCTGAGGTCATGTGATATCTCTATCAATATTCTGGGGTCAAATTGGTATTTAATTCTACTGTACACAATGTTTTGAAGCGCCACTGAGAATCATGCCCAATGAAGGGCTGTATAATAGATATCCAATGTTATATCTAGAATACAACCGATTGTATGCACATAATCTTCCGTTTGCAACATGCTACGCATGGTAAATGAAGTTATAGCTTAACTTAGTACTGGAAGTCTGAAAAGCTCACCTCGTGATGTACTTGAGATACAAGAGGACCTTCTTTGAGGTCAAGATTTGGAATCAAATGTTTGATGGCATCTGCACGCTGAAGATTCTCTAAGCAGTGTGGGTCGGTTGAGAGATAATTAATACACTTCAACAACTGCAAAACAGCAAATATATGAAAGAACAGTATAATCAGATTTTGCAGAGCTGAAGTTAAAAGTAAATGAAATTTTCAATTACCTTCAGAAGAATTGGGGGCTCAATCTTATTGAACATCTGAAAAAGACGAGTAAGCATGCTATGGCTGCACATGTAAGATTTTACAGTTGTGTCGGCTCCGGCAAACTCAAGTAACAGGTCTGCCACTTTTTCAAGGTACTCCCGGGCAACATCAGCATTCCAAGGTGATACCATATGGGAAAGTAATCCAGACGACGTTGCACTCCCTGGTCTCGCATTTAGAACCCCAGAACCCGACAACACACCAGATGCTGTCTGAGATGCAATTCCAGATGTAGAAGCAACTGCCTCGATAGATGCCGATGATCCTACCTTCTTATTCACAATCTTATGTGAAATTTTAGGCATCGAATCAAGGTTTGCATTATCTCTCCCGCGCCCAGAAACCTCTGTGCAATACCACAATAACCCATAAAAAAAACATATCATGCAGGTGCCCATATACTAAAAATATATATAAACAGTGGAGCACCTAAGGTCAATACAATCTGCAACAAAAACTGGACCTTGTAGACAAAAAGATTGACTAAATGTTAGCTTCCTCATAGATACTTGCTAAAACCCAATATTTGGATAGGTGGAAGGGGAGAGGTAGAGGGGGGTGGGGTGGGGGGGTCAAAGGTTGGAAGAGAGCCAAGCAAAACTTGCCTGCAAATTCAGCCATCAAGAAATCCAGTCCATTTGCCTTCTTTTCATTAGATGCATGCAAAAGAGGCAGTATACTTTCATGTTTTTCCAATCCGGTAAGATGACGTACATACTCAAGCTGACCAGAAAAATGTCGGGACGGGGGTTCCTTATCCAATAAACTAAGAAGAGGTCGAACATTTTCCTGCTGAGCAATTGTACTTGGAAATCCATTTGATGCACCGTCAGCCGATTTTGGAGGCCTATCAGTGGAAGCTCTGTTTGCAGAATTTCGTTGCAGTCTTAGGTCATTGTCTGTTCGTGAAGGATCGGTTTTCCATTTATCTACATTTTCTCGTTCTTTAGTAATAGTCGTGGGATGTTCCTTCATTGGTATAGGTGCAACTTTGTCCAAAGATATTGAATCTGGCGATTTTGAGGAAGCTGGAGCTTCCAGACTGCCATTGCTTGACCGGGGTCTTTCATTATCAATAGGGAATGATCTGGAATCGGGTGAATGAGAAGCTGAAGCACGTGAATATTCTTGAGTTCCAATTGACAAGGGATGATCTGTTCTTCCATGTTTAGCCTTAATGTTATCAGGATAGTCAAATCCGTGGGTTGGTGTCTCACTCTGGACAAAAGCAGGATTACTAGGATCCAATTGACCAGAGCGTGGCCGTAAAGCCAAGCCATCAACTGGGAATCCACCTCCTCCAGATATAGAAGCTAATCGAGCTGCCTCATTCAGGCTATAAAGAGTGTTAATGAGCCTAAGTAATATTCCATTCTTTGCAGCTATGCGACAAAAATCATTTCTAGGGGTTGACCGCTGAAGCTTAAATACCTGCCACATGCCATCAATTGCCAGATGAACCATTTCCCTGGGTATCAAGAAACTTAATTAGATATTTCAAAAAGCAGTTTTTAACGGCAGACAAAAATATGGAAATATATGTGGTCTCCCGTTGAGGCGAAGGAGAGCAGAGAGTTATACAAGTAAAGGTTCACATGAGGGTAAGACATGAAACTAGCTTTGGAATTTGATACAAGTTATCATACACAGGTAAATGTCACAAATTTCTATTGTTTTTCATATTTATAGGTATATGCCAAAATTGTACCCACAGAGTTTCTAAAACTAGAGCATATTTGTGGAAACAGAAGAAAAAGAGTAAATATATATGGGCCTGAAGTACAAGCTTTGATCAGTCCTGGATATTTTAGTATTGCTGGTAGATAATGGTATTCCGGCTATTATGGCTTGTTAGAAAGTTCTAGTAATCATTATCTCAACTCAATTATAGGTTATTTAGGATTCAATCTATCATTAGGACTTGGTCTAGTCTTCTTTTAGTAAATCTTCTAGATTCTTCCCTCCGGGAAAGGTCACTAGTTTTCTATATAAGTCAGCCTTGTCAGCAGATTTAAGGAGAGTTGATGAACAGATTTTATGAAGCAAATTTGCATTCTCTAGAAGGCCTCAGTGAATTTCTAAGATTTGTTATTTGTTTATTTTGTTTAAAAGTAACGATATGTACTAACAAGGAACACCAAAGGGGTGACACCCATGTACACAAAAATACCTTCTCAGCTAGCCATACGACGACATTTGAAGCTTGCCAAAAACTCAAGATAGACTTCACCGGAACCCATAGTGGATTCCTAAGCCCAGCAATAATAAGAAAGCAAAAAAGGCTGCCTTAATCTTACTTAAGGCAGCTCCTCTCCTTCAAAAGCTCTCATATTTCTCTTTTCAAACACACCAGAAAAAGGCAACGTGGAATCAGCTCCCAGAGCTTCAATCTTTGCCTCCGGCGCTTACAAAGGGACCAGCTCTTCAGGAAATCCACAGCCGAAAGAGGAACCACCCAGCTAATACCAACCAAACTAAAAATCATATGCCACAGATATTTAGCAAGCCGACAATGCAGAAGAATGTTGGGCACGGACTCACCATCTTCTTTACAAAGGAAGCACCAATTATCGCCAAAAAGTAAGAACGGCATTTCTCCAAGCTTCCCACGTGAAAAAGCATACTCTTAAGAGGTGCGAAAGACCTCCACACCGCCTGCCATGGGAACGAGCTACCTGCCTCAAGCAACAAATGTGCGTGATAAGATTTGATAGAAAACTGAACTTTACGCGATTGCATTTCCACAGCACTGTCATCACCGCCCCGACTAAGATCTAATGTATAATGCAAATCGAAAAACTGAGTGACAGAGTCCAATTCCTAATTGAAAAAGTTTCTTCTAAAAGTTGGATTCCAACTAATGGCAACCCCAGATTTCGACAAAATTTCGGCCCCCATCGCTTCTTTATTGCAGGCCAGGCCGTACAAATTAGGTGAAGTGTACTTAAGCTCCTCTTCCCCATACCCAAGCCAGAATCGCACATGGACGCTGTCACCCACTCCAACGTGTATGTGGTTACGAGAAGAAGGAAATCAAAGTTGTTCGCGCTCCCGAAAGTTGCCGACCACTGTGCATTCCTTTCTAACAAAAACTTCCACAACCATTTCCCCAAGAAGGGCAGTATTAAAGAGGCGCAAGTTCTTTTTCCCAAGTCCCCACTGCGAACAGGAGAGCAAACAACCTCCCAATTGACCAAGTGAAATTGTTTCTCCTCGGAAGAGACTTCCCACACAAAATCTCTTTCTAATTTCTCCAACCTCTTTGTTATAAAGCAGCATCACAAGCAAAGACATTAAATAGGTCGGCAAATTAGAAAGATTACTTTTAACAAGGGTTAACCGATTCCAAGAGATATTGCTTTTTCCACCCCCACCAATCTCCTCTAAAAACGTTCCACAACAGGGGTCCAAACAGCTAAATCTCTTAACGAAGCACCCAACGGTAAACCCAAATAGGTGATCGGCAAGCAACCCATCCTACAACCAAGGGAATGAGCAAGAGCGACGGAATCTGGAACATGACCTACCAGAATAAACTCACTTTTTCTTGTTCTCTTTTCTGATATTGTTTGAGGTTATAAAACACCAAAACCTTGTTTACTGGTACTGCTTATAGCATCATAAACAACCCCAAAAATATGTCTTTCAATCCTTAAGCCCTAACCCTAGCATCTCATTCACAAATCTAATAAACCCAGCTCTAGCCCACCATACATGATTGTAGGACAGCCTTAAATGCCCCTTACTAAGGTCCGTCCTACATCAATTCTGGTATCAGACCTTTGCTGATGCCCAATCGTTAGCAGAAAGTCACTAGTCATTTCATTTGTTGTTCTCACACTAGTAGTCACTCTGTCATACATTTGATCACATCAAACTACTTGGTAGGCACTCCTTTCTGCTCTAAACCCACCATACAAATCTGTAAAGACCATGTGAAGGTCCTTTTTCCTCTCTCGCCTAAGGAAGAAAATAGCTTCCACAGCAGATATCCCAAGCATGAAACCAGATTGATTTTTAGAAATTTTAGTCTCTATCCTTAGTTTGTGCTCATTACGAGAGCCACGTGAAGCACAGCCGAGACGGCGATGGGTTCTCCCTGCCTAGCGTAAAGTAGGTAAGGCTGAATATTGATCAATGTAATTACCTTGCTTTTTTTTTAGTCAGTCAATGGTCGACCACTCTCTTGGTAGTCTACCATTTATGGAACACCAGAACTTGCCGCTCCCCCAAAGCTTCATAGGTGACTCATAAGCTTGAACCCTCTATAGTTCTTGCAATTATGATGGATACTTTAATTCTTAGATACAGGTATCAAACTGTTTTTCCTCCAGTCCTTAGAATTTAAGATCGTGTTAAAGAACTTACCTTAGTCATCCTTAATAGAAACAACCTTTTCTTTTCCCTACACCATTGAAGTATTCAAAATGGGTGGAAGTTTAGAATCAACATTACCAATATAAAGTCTTTAAATTATCAGAATTTGTAAGTGCATCAAACTAAAAAGCCTTCAATTGTAATATACTGGTGGGAGAGCCTGACAGTTTAAAGGTTGTAGCAGAAAATGGTCGCCTTGGCCACTATTTTGTGGGTGTGAATCAATACTATGAGACGGCTATTATGGTCCTTCTGCCTTAACTTCGAAAAAAAGTTTTCTTCGCCTCTTTATGAAAAAAGTTAAAGCCTCAGAACTTTGAGAGGGTTTCTTCCAATGTATATAGGAAGGAGGATACAGTGGGACAATGGAATTTGTACATTCTTCACAAGACATCAGCTCTCCTCAATATACATACGCACAAGGTTTGAGTTATAATACTCCAGAAAAGATGGGTTCATAAGAAAGTATGTGTAGTGACAAAATATAAGCAAGAAGAGAACTCAAGGAAGAATTTTCTGCACAGAAACACACTAGAAGTCTCCGTTCTTTGTTAACCACGGAGGGAGACTCCGGCGCCTACTCACATTCTCCCCATTTCCTTAAACACTACTTGTGTGAGATCCAACCACTCATACTATAAAGTGCAAACCAAGGTCCAAACAGAAAAAGGAGCATGAATGTTCAAAGACTGGAAACCAAGTTCTTGTAAACCAGAGCTCTGATACCATGTCGAGTTACCAATTCCTCAAAAAGGCTTAAGCTATTAGAGAATGCGCCCAACAATATAAATCATCCTTTGACACCAACCAAAATACACAAGTTCAATATTCTTCAAACACACATATATATTATAAACCAAATTCATTTTCTATCACGTCCAAACGAAATTGGTTTTCTAGCAACCGATAGAACGAACCTGAACTTTGCATAATCAGCCTCAAGAAAGCCCACCAGAACTGGAATTCCGCGGCAGGCTATGAACATTTGCAATGTCGACGAGCTGCAAAAGAAGCCTTAAAAGTCAATAAAAAAACCTTATATTCTGATATGCTAACTAAAATAGTAGAAGGAAGAAACTCTACACCTTGAGTGACAAAGCTGCTGCAAGAAATAAGCTGCTTCCATACGAACTTCTCGGGGGCGATCAGGTACCGCGAAGCCCATGACAACAGGAATCTGTGATATATTTAAGCAATAACTTGAGCTGTAGACCAATATTCTATTCTCAATGTCTTTGAAAGCGGTCAACCAAAATAAATAAATAAATAGGACCAGAGCATCCAAAGATCCATCTTCTATACGAGAACCTGCAGAACTAATGATGCGCAATGGAAAATTTCATCTATGCACAATTACAATATGCCTATTTCCCAATTGATGCAGAATCATTACACATTTAGTGTAGAAACATATACTTGCTAATGTCCAAAAAGTGTATTCTGCAAAGCAGACAACATATATAAATGCATTGCCCAAATTGGTACTCTTCTAAATAAATCTTATCAGGAAGTATCCACTTATGAAAGTGCACAGGACTTATACATCATAACACTTACGAGGCCAACGAGGCAAGCATTTTCCTGAAACTCAGATTTATCCTTGATTATCTGGTTTAGAACTTGCAGCACAGAACATATAACCTGCGTCTGGGGAAAATAGATGTACCATCAATGTACTTGTCAATCATGCTAGAAAATATTGATACTTCACAAAGCCTTGTAAAAATGACATACACGAGTTCTAGGAACCTCAAGCAATTCCATTAGAGGGAGCAATCCATGCTGGGTAATGAAAACAATTTTCTGCTCAGGACGTTGTTGAAAAAAAGCTGTCAATTTCTGACAAGCAGATACAATGACATCGTCTGATTCGTCAGGTCTCAATGAAGAAACAAGTTTGCTGAACTCAACAGCCTACATGTAAATACAATACGAATTAGAAATTGAAAGCTGTTAAAGTGATGCATATCCTAAAAGTTGAAGACCTAATATACAAAAACAAAAAAGACCAATCAAGTCTAGTAAGAAGTCAAAAGGACTCCAAAACTAGTACATTCCATACAAAAGACATCAAGGAGTTAGTCACTGTAAAAAAATAGGTACAGAATCCCAAAATACAAGACTCACCTTTTTTGTTTTCTTTCAGACTAGTGACACTATCAAACTTACAGAACGTAGCAAGAAACAGTTTTTGCAACTAAGCAGAACGTAAGTTGAAATATCAACTCTGAAAAGTTTGATTCATAATGCAATAAGTAAGGACGGCACGATCAATCACAGCATGCACACGGAAAAAGAAAAGAGAGTACCTGAAGGTGAAAAAGATTTTCTGCAGGCAATTTATCATCAAACCCCTGAAAGCAAAGACACTTCAAAAATCAGAAATCCCAAGACAAATACTGATGACATCAATACAATACAGACACATCAAAGCTTACCAAACCCTCAATACCAATGACATCATCCTTCAAAACACCCATCATCAGACGAAGTAAATCGCCACCATTGGTCTGCCCAGATTCATTCTCAATCTGTTTTTGAGCAATTGTGGCCCTTAACTTTGTTGCCAGGTCATGATTTCCACCATCTGTTACCATTTCATTGCCTTGATTCACATGTGAAAACGATGCAGATGTAGAGGCTTCAGCTGCCTGATCCTCCACATTTTTATCCAGCGTGTTAAATAAGTCATCTAAGGAAGCATCTCCAGGAGTGTCACTGAACCTGCTCAGCTCATTTCCACCAGAGGCTACTGATGCCTTTGGAACCTTCAGAAGAGGCCATCCCAAATATCCATTAGAATATAGACAATGGAATCCAAATTCAAATTCCTGACATCATTTGGTATCGAACATAATAGATAAATCGATGCAAAGAGAAGTATAACTTGCGCAGAGAGCAAGCATAATACACATTATTGTGAAACCTTTTAGTGCCTTCCGTACCAGAAACCTGCAACTGAAGTTTAGCCCAATGAATCTTTATATGTTGAAAGATAGCACTCAGCAGCATAATTCTAAAAATCGGGAACTGAGGTCCGTACAAAACCAAACCCAACCTTAAATGATATATTATACCCTGCCTACAAGTACTACATGTGTACAAAGTAAATTACTTAATCCACAATACCGCACTATCATATGGCTTTTTCCTTTGAGGGAAAATACTACAATTTAGATCAATATATACAAAAAGAACAGACTACTTGAAGATATGAAGACAATGACACATAGTATCTTATTCCAAATAGGGGTGCCAAATATGTGATATGCATGGCATTCAGTAGTCTTGAAAATTCATCATGGTCCTCAAGAAAAGTTAGCCTTAAAATAAAGAGCAAAATTTTGGCAAAATTAAGATGCAAATGTAGCCAAAACAATCCAAACAATAGACAAAATCACAAATCTAACCACATATTTTCCGGGCCAAAGTCTACAACTAAACACATCAACAAGATAGCTGCATGCAGCTTCACACTTGGAACCCGAGACTTTCCAACTTAAAATTCTAGCTTCATCAAGTATGATACAAGGCCACAAACCAGCAAAATGGGGCCATGGTCCATGTGCCACCAGTATGTCAAACAATACAACAAAAAAGGGGAAATAGTTGTAATCTGTAAACCCGCATATTTAGACCCCTACTTTCCAAGCTACAAATCTCAAGACCATGTACCCATAAAGCTTCCAACAGAAGGTTGTTGCCTGCAGTCAACCAACAGGCCAACATAATCTTTATCACAAGAGAAAAATGCACACAGCATTACAATGGAACCCAAGAGGTTCGGTCGTAAGTCCAGTTTCATCAAGTATGATACAAAACCCACGAAACAAATAAGCCCACGAGCGTCACACTATGTCAACCAAACAATCCTATAATACTCCAGTAATATGCAACCACTAATTGGCACTAAGCTACTAATGTTGAAATGCCATACCCTAATGATACCAACAGAGAGTAACAGCCAGCTGTTGACCCCACCATATAAGCTAGAGTAATTCACGTCGCCCCTGCCCATAACGCTTGAATAATAAAGAGATAAGATGTTGACAAATACTCGACAAGTTTCCTTAAGAGAAGCAGATCAGGGAGAGCAGAAGCTTATAGCAGACAACGTCTTGACATAATACATGAGTTGATTAGAATAAAGACCCTTTGCGTTGGGAATTAGCAGCACAAGCGCAGTCCAATTCTCCAGGTAAGTTTTATCTTTCCCTCCTCCTTCCTTCAAGGTAAATTCCTGATATCTTGGCCCTTCAGATACAATCACCGTCGTTGGTTGAGTTGACAATGATGGGATTGGTTGGTTCTTGGTGGTTGAATACAGCAGCAGATTCGCCAAAGTTATTTTCATATTCGATAGAAGAAAATGGTGTTGAGCACCAGCAGATTTATAGCCTTTAGGGAGAGGAGGTGGTCAGCGATGGCGGGCTGCCGCTTGCGTAAGACGTCCCAATGTGAAGTGTTATGAAGCGACGCCTGTGGTTTTCAAAAAAAAACTCTTAAATGTGCTTCAGGATAGGGGGTTTCGTGTGTGTTCTGTGCCAGACAGCACAGTTTGTTTTGTGGGCCATGTAGCTGTTGCTTCACTTTGTTTCTACAATTTCATGGAGAGAATTCTGTTAGTCTAGGTAAGCTTTTTGGTCAATATGGTGCGTCTCTTGGTAGTCTTTGGGATCATCATCATTCTAAGCCTCTGCTTCCGGCATCCCCTATTCAAGCACTGGTTCAAATATAATTACCTACCCGCCAACCTGGCAGGGCATCTAAACACCTAGTTAAATTGGATATGCCTAAACCATCACAAGTGATGTTCCCTCCTCTTTCCAAATCTTCTTGTGGACAACCTCATTTGTTATTTTTTCCCTCCCGTGGCAGTTCATCCGCCTACGCACTTGCATTTCGGTTGCACTCATCTTATGCATGTAACTTAGTCGCCCAACGATCTGAGCATACAGCATTGCTGACCTCACAGCCGCCCTCTAAACTTGAATAGAGTATTACGATCAACAGCACTCCAAAACCACACCTCCATTCTGCCAGCTCTCATTCTTTGGACACCATCCTCATCAATCTCTCCCTCCATGTGCAATCTTGATAAGAAGGATTTCTTAATTTTTATGCTTCTTTTGGTAAATGTTACAGATAAAATCCTTCTGACATACTTATTGCTGTTAAACACCCTCGTACCTCCTGCTAGGCTTACTGAAATTCCATTCCATATTACACAATCTGCCTCTGTCCTGCTTTAGTAAAGCCTTTGGATACTGAAGTATGTATCCATGACTCTAACATACCATTGTCTTATTCTACTGGGATCAATCAACACAATTTCAATCACAACTCTCCTTGGCACTCAACCATATAAATCTGTAAAGACCGTGTGAAGATCCTTTATTTGCTCTCTAAATCTCTCCATAAACAGCAAGGCATGAAATCAACTAGTTCTCAGAAATTTCAGTCTCCTTTCTTATTATGTTTTCAATTACCTCTGCAAAAGCTTCACGTGTATAACTGTTGCAGATGTCTCTTTCAATCTCACACACATACATACACAAACACACGCACACGCAATATTTCTTTTTATATGTCTGAATTTGCGTCCAAAACCTCCTAAAATATCTTCATCATCTCGTTTCTTTTACTAAAAGTCTAAAAGTCTCTGCTATCATCCCTGATAAACTTCATATGATTCAAGTCTCTGCTTTTTCATTCTCTTAGCTTAGCCGGGTTGCAAATCTCTAATTCACCCTCTTTCGCTACCAAATATTGCAATAAATTTTCATAAGTCTTACCTCTGGCCTCTCTTACTGTCTTCTTTGCTAACTTTCTAGCCAACTTACACTTATCAAAATTTCCTCAATCATGCAGTTCCTAAAACCTTTGTAGCATATCCCCTTCAACCTACCAGCTCTCTGGACCTCCACTCTTATTGTTTACTATCTTGTGTAGCTGGAAACTCGCCAGGATAGACTTTGGAATCTTTACATAAAGCTCGAACTTTCCTCCAAGTGAAAGAAAGAAATCCATCTGGCTACAGTGTGAACTACTACCAAAGGTAAATGACTGACATAAACATGCTCCTGATGCTGAAAAAAAAGTTCAACGACGTAATATTTTACTTTGGAAAATGAACCTAACTAATGCTAAGGTCTCAAGTCCTTAACTGCTAAAGGGTGGCAAAAGAAGCCCTCTAAATGTGATCCAATGCAAGAAAAAATGTTTATCGAAGTATGGAACAAGAAACATCTTTGATCTATCCAAAAAAGCCGTAAAATATGGCTTCTTGATGTTGTAGTATATAAATACACATGTATATACATTTGACAAGTAAATTTTATTCATAAGAACAACGCCAAAAGCGTGGCTTAAGCGGTAAAACGAAACAATATGCATCACCCTCAGACCCTAAAGTTAAAGAATCCCCTTAGTCTAATGTGTCAGATCAACTCAAAAGTTGCACGTAAGAGTCCCCAGGAAACCTTTGCATTTACTAGCTAACAACTGGATACAGAAAACTGACACCAACACTCAGCCTACTGAATGGATGTGTCTATTCTAGATGTAAACATGGCAGTAAATTACAGGCTGAGAATGTCAGAAAAGTAAGAGGGGTGCTGTAACATATGTACGCTAGTAAGTATTGCACAATAAAAAATGCTAAATTCTTTCTACCAGGACATAAAGTAGTTATTGAGATGTACCTTTTGAGGACTGTGATCTTGGATCCTTGGTGCAGAACCGAATGAGCTATGCTCAACGAGGACCGAACTTCCTTTTCCTTCAACTTCTCTGACTACAATGTTTTTCCTTCTTGACTCAGGAGATTCAATCTCACCATTGATAAGGACGTTCTCCTGTGCAACTAAATTTGATGGCTCACTAACCTCTGTTAGATCAGCCATTTCATTATTAGCAGATGGTCGAGAAGATCTAGGTTGTATTGGTAACTTCTCATGGATAGGATCCTGATCTGACAAAGCACCATTCTTGCAGTTATCTGCTCTTTCCTCAACAGCTTTATAACTCAAACCATTATCCTCACTGGACTTGACGGTTTCAGCAGCCTCTGCTGATAGCAACTCAGTATTGGATTCCTGAAATTCAGAACAAAGAGATCCAATAGATTGGTGGCATTAGCCTTATCAATTAGTTGTTAGTACTGGAGGTTATAGCTATGAACAAATCAAAACTATAAACAAAATTACCTTTACCTTCTCTGCTGACGGGCTTCCAGCAGTGCTCTCATCATCTCCATTTGAGGTCTCAGCTTTTTTCGAACCATTTTCCTCTATATTCCTGTAAGAAACCGAGTTACTTAAAGTTTCAACCACATAAATGTCCACGAAAAGTTGTAGCAATTGTATTATCCTGACCTAAAATCAATATGTAGAGAAACTGGCATCTCTAAATGGTACAGAAGTAATTCAGAAGAAGGTGATGTGTCAAAACACTCAAGTAACACATGAGAAACACATTCATATACAGAATAACCTTAATAAATTACACCAAGATGCATCATATGTCATATTCACACCCTATAGTGCGGGAAGAATACTCCATAACTGGTGCACTGCTCACAAGAAGTTTATAAAAATGCTTGTTACTTAAGTTCTCAAGCTTTTACTTCACTTTCTGATTTGCATGTAAACAGGATAAGATAATGGGAAAACGGCCGAACTTTGTCACGAGAACAAGACCATATAGTTTCAATAACTTGGTCAAAATCTCAGAACCTAATATAAGATATAACACGGACGCAACACATGATATAAATTGCCAACAAAGAGTTCCTCAGAACAAATGACAAACAGGTCATACGCTAGAAACAACACTAACATACAAACCACATAATAAAGTAAGAGCAACTTTTGGAGGTCAAAGCAAGATGAGTCGGGATGAGCCGATGAGGAATCAAACTCCTTGAACCGGCACAATAAGATGATATAGTGAATCCCACACCAAGTGTTCCCTGTTTTAAAATACTTTTCCTTTGTCCTTTTTCGGTTGCTTTTGGCGATGGGTATATCTGTGCACTAGTGATCTACTGGTATTGTGGTCACTTTATTCAACAAGGGACAGAAAGAAGTCTAGAATGTTCACAAAGCTACCTCGTTCCACTACGACGAAGAGAAGACTGCAAAACACGCCTTGAGTTCTGTATCCAAGGGTGCGAAAGCAGAGTCTTGGCATCAGGCCTCTTGCTAGCATCCTGCAAAATGTTACTTGATGTCAAAAGAAGCAAAAAGTAGTTAGCTATAAGGTACTCAATATGCAAACATAATGAATCAGGTAGCATGCTGGCATCCAAAGTAGAGGTCATTTCAAAGACACTACAGATGATCAAATGACCACGTGTTAGGATAATCTAACATTCTCATTAATTTCAGATCTGGAACAAACAAAGAAAATCATGCTACTTGTCTGACATGCCCAGAAACATGGATCCGTGAGCACCTCAATCGATTATCTATCCTCAAGGAAGTTTCTACAAGACTTGATTAAGAAACTGATAATCGATGTGACATAAACGATGAGCATAGAAGCTTATTGTTACTTGCTTCACCTTTTTAAAGCACTGACCCAGAAAATCAGTAATGGCAGGAGATAAGCTATCCGGGATTGGAGGACGCTCATCCTGAAAGAATAAAAAGGAAATCCAGTAACTATTTCCACCCAGAAGCCAGCAATTAATCACAAGTAAAATCTCAAAGAGCTATCTCAAAGGGATCTCAAAACCTTAATTTGTACAAGTTGATGACATTACAAGCTATGAAAAAAAAAATAGAATACCTAATATAGTAGGACTTGTACCTATTAGTGCTTCCTCCTCAGAATAACTTATTATGAAAAACAAATGTCAAAGAAATATGATCACCGAAATAACCTGCACAATGCGAAATAGAGCTGGCATAGGCTGGAGATCATAGTAAGGAGGTACACAAGTAAGAAGCTCAATCACAGTGCAGCCAACACTCCAAATGTCAGATGCGGCACAAACTCCAGACATCTCAATCACCTGCAATCCTTAATATTCAGTGAAGATAGGGAGAAGTATGCTCTCCTTCCAAATCATTCAATACTATTATATTCAAGTACAGCTCTGAATATCCTTCTCCCCCCCCCCCCCCCCCGCCCCGGCCCACCCCCACATGCTCGAATTAGGTAAGAAGATTTTTTCCTAGCAGGGAATGGGATGACAATTTCAGCCGTACATCCCATTCCAACAGTTGCCATATGCATCAGAAAGATGTCCATAAAGAACTTAGCTCTAGCACTAACATTCTAAGGGTCGATCAAAATCGTTCCTCATTAAAGATGAGGATGTGAAACAGTTACTACAATGAGCAAAACATGAGGCTTATTCAGATTTGTATCCAATGATAGTGTTCATACACTTTCATCGAGACTGGTACATCAACTGATTCGAAAATCTGGACATAGATAAGCACACATCCTCATATTTAATAAGGAACGAGTTTGATCGACCCTAAGAATGTTAGTGCCAAAGATGGCAACTGTTGGAATGGGATGTACTGCTGAAATTGTCATCCAATTTCCTGCTAGTAAAAAATCTACATTCCTAGTATTAAAAAGATTTTTTATAAATAACAGACACATCCACCCCCCCCCCCCCCCCCCAACACAACCCCCAAGCACTGTAGACGAGATACCAACATGAATAAACATTTTTAAGAAAACTGCTGTTAAAAGAAGTGCAGCTCAAACACTGAGAGGAATCAAGTCAAAGAGATACCTCAGGAGCCATCCAATATGGAGTTCCAACAACTGAATGTGTATTAACATCTGCCTCCGTTAATTTCGTGGCAACCCCAAAATCCGCAAGTTTTACAAGACCCTGAAACCAAAAACAGAATCGAAAGATACCCTCTAAAGCCAGCTATAGAAGGCCAAAAGTGGGAAACAGGTAATGAAATTAAGGGGCAAAGAGAACACATACGAACAAACATGTGTCAAATCAAATATTTAAAACAAGATCCAATCATAAGACATTCTAGCAAGGAACCAGACAGATTTATATACGCTCTCGCTCTTCTCTCACTCTCACTCTCCCTCTCCGCACACCCACACACACTATCTTCTAAACCCAAAACCTTCATGGTATCAGAGCATAGATCCAGAAAAAAGGACAGTGGTTAAAGACTGGTTTCGCAGCACGAAAAAAAGATCACCTCTTCCAGAATGTCCTCTTCTGCCGCAGTTTTAGCACTCATCATTTCTCCATTTGCTATTCTTGAAACGTTTTTAGCTCCCCCTCCCTCAAAGCTTCTTCTGAAGCGAGAATTTTCTTTCTCTTCCTTATTTTCAACATCTACACTGTTTTTTCCACCTTTCACCAACAACGCCTTTAAATTTTCTCTGCTTTACTGCTTGAAGTGTTCAGTCTGTCTTTCCTAGTGCATCTACTGATGGTCAAACCGATATAATGTATAAAAACATGGTGATCCTGTCGAGCCCTTATATAGTTGTAGTCTTTGGATTATTGAAATGAAGAGATATACATTTACATATGTTGTTGAGAAAATCGGGCACTTGATGAACACAAAAAATACTCTAATTGATAATGTCTACATAATATGTGACTCACTCAAACATTAGTTAGGTCCATTCTCGTACACAAAGAAACCTATTAATTCACTTGTACACTTAGTATGCCCAGCACACTTGAAAACCAAGCACACTTCACTGCAAGACCCACAAGTCTCCTACTCTCTCACAAATTCACTCCATTGAATTGCTTTCAAGTGACCACAAGCTTTTATTTCGTACTTAGATGCAGATACTTCTAGATAAACAAGGAAGCTTAATAGACATTGAGAACCCTGGAGAGAAGATGAGAAACATTTCAAGAGAAATGTCTAGAAAGAATTCTAGAGAGATGAATGGATAGTGAAAGAAAATTGTAGATGAAGGACAAGGATGTTTATACAGAGATGGAAGAAAGAGAGAATTCTAAAAGGACTCAACACGACCGGGGTGACCCTCTACACCCCACCCCACCCCCCCACCCCCCCCAACAACAAAAACACTGACTCTTCATTTTTTAAGCCTGCATACTTGTTTCTTCCGTGATAGCCTTCTATACCGCTTTATTCTATGCCAATGCTTTTAAAAGTCCTTCCGAGCATATTCGAATCTTTTGCCTAGTACATCATGTCAATTGCAGCATGGTTTGCTTCATGTTGCACTGACCTTGTCTGGTACTTTTCCATTTCATCTAGACGCATTCTCAGCTCCTTCAAATTTTTACAAAGTTATGCCTGTCTTCCATGGCCTCTCATAGATCTTCCAAGTCTTGATGGTATCCTAGATGTGATGTGTTCCTGCAATCGCTTGGACTATGTATGCCATGCACCACCAAGTCATCTCTTGAGCTAGCTCCTACAAAAAAACTTACTGCTACTTCAACTATTGCTTGATCTTCAACCAATCCAATACGGTTTGCAGCTTAGCCAAATTGGTCTTCTACCAAACCTTGAGCTACTGCAGTATGATTTAATCCATCTCCATTCCTGGCTATACCAACGGCAAATGTATTTTGTTCATGCATCGATCCTTCATCAAAGTCTCTCTCTTCCTCCAAATAGCTTTGGTCCTCGAGCCTTTTCTCCACAAACAACGCCTGAACTCCGCATTCTTCTTTGGTGTTAACATCTTCATGGATTTGCTCTTGCTATTGCTTATGGAAACTCATTTTTACTGCCAATGCCTTCCTTATCTAGTAAAGCATCAACTTTGGAGCAATTTCTTTTGCTTATTCTCTACTGCAGCAAAGGTTCCTTGGAAGTTTCAATTTTCCTTGCTATCATATGCATCTTGCCTTAAAGTAGCTATTTTTCATCGGCGATCTTATTCTCCGGTCACAGTCCGTGGCAAAATGTCCTCTTTTACTGCAATTTTAGCATTCATCATTTTCACCATTTACTTATTCTTGAAACTTTGTTCAGCTCCCCCTCCTTCAAGGGTTCTTCTGAAGCCAGTATTTTCTCTCTACTCATTATTTTGAAGATCTTTATTTCTTTTTCCACCTTCCACCTGCAACGCCTCTATACTTTCCTCTTGCTTTATTGCTTGAAGAGTTCTGTCTGTCTTTACTAGTGAATTTTCTGATGGTCAAAGTGATGATATCTGTAATAGTATTGTAGTCCTGTTGAGCCATTATATGGTGTAAGAGTGAATACAGAGGTAATGTCTGAGTGAGTCAAGTAACAAAGAATATGTGACTCACTTACACACTACCTCTGTATTCACTATTACACTTGCACAAGTATGCCCAACACACTTGGAAAACATACCCGCAACACCACTGAACAACCCACAAATTTCTCAGGTATTGACTCCAATGAACTGCATCAAGTGATGCCACGCTACCCCTTTATACTTGCATGACATCTAGATGGACAAGGAAGCTTCATAGACATGGAGAACTCTACCAAGAAGACAAGAGATACTTCAAAAGGAGTATAAAGAGAGAAGTCTAGAGAGATGAAGGTACGGTGACAGAGAAAAAAAGAGAGAATTCCAGAAAGATAGAAGGTGAAGACTCGTGGGTGACTCTCAACATTGTTTACTATTCAGCATGTCCAGTTGTGCTAGAATTCCAATTTTTTTAATGAAGGCATGTGACATGTGAACATCTGTATTCGTGCCACAGTCAAACTATCATAGAATTAGTGAAGCTAAAATAGCATGCAAATGCTCAAAAGAAAAAGTAAGATACCTCTTCGGTGTCAATATATTTGCCCACATGAAGCTAATATAACATACAAATGCTCAAAAGAAAAGGTAAGATACCTCTTTTGTTGTCAAGATATTTGCCCCCTTGATATCTCGATGAATTACACCTTGTTCATGTAGATAAACCAGACCTTCCAAAACCTGGTCTAGGAGAAAACCATCAAACTAATAAATAATAAAAAATAAAAGGAAGGCAACAACTGAGAGGTTATTAACAAACCTGAGCTATGTAAACAGCAACCAAGGATTCTGGAAACGGACCGAACTTATTTGGCTTAATAATATTTGCAAGCGAACCATTCTCCACATATCTTTAAAACAAAATTTAAGAAGTTAAGAAAAGATTTCAGCGACCAGAGAGGAGGAAGGTTCTAACATACTTACTCCAGAATTATGTGAAGATGGCCCTTTGTCTTTAAGGATCCAAGATATTTTACTATGTTTTTGTGGTTCAAATTCTGCAACAAAATAATGGGAACATAAATGGGGAAAGACAATCAGAAGTCAACTTGTTACACGCTTCCAGTTCCTATTTTAGGACAATAAACATCACAAATACAAGCGGTGAATCAGCATCTGTAGCACAATAAGCAGAACAGTGCAACGAGACATCTATTGCACAAAAGGCTGGAAGATAAACATCTGACATTGTAAAGAACTAGAGTAATATATGTTTCTAACCTGTGACGACCAGGTCACATCTAGCAACCTTAACACGAAGTCTCACATTACAAAAAAAAATGAAATGGAAAATGTATTCTTAAAGGCACTCTATTATTTCTATCAGCACAAAATGATAACTGAAGTGCACATGTCAGAGAGAAACTCACCTTAAGTAAATCAATCTCTAGCTGCGACATTAAAGCATCCCACCAACAATAGAAGAGAACACAAGGAAAGCAAAAATCGGTCAGTCAAGTTACTCAACAAAAAATGCATAAATTACAGACATCTGTGAAGAAAAGAACTATTATTAGCATTGGTTTGACAAGAGATTACGCTTGAAAGCAAACAAGAACCACTTAACAGCCCATTAAAATCAAATAATGACAGAAGAACCTTACTTGTCGAAAATCAAATATCAGTTTTGCATATTCCATATCTTATCATATCATGCAACTCGTATTAAGTTGTTTTTAAACATGCTTATAGCATATCTATAACAACATCTTTGTGCAATTGAGTACATCCACCGACAGGAAAGTGCCACGTAAAATTTTATTACAAAAGAACTGCATGCTACAGCTACTGGGAAATCAACTAGTTTGTATTTCCTAAGAAGAATAAAACCTGCACTCCAAGAGAAATGAAAAGACACATTTACTATGACTGGGCTCATTGGAGATTCTTTCTGCCAGCCTTAGCTGGACCAAAACAGCAACACAAGAATCCTGGGAAGCACCTGCTTTTCTCATAACATTTCCCTAAAAGTAATCAGCTTGGGAAGGAAATGTGGTCCTCTCAATCAAAAAATCCTCCCTTAACTTTCACTAAATCCCCCATCCCCCACCTAACGTAACTATTCAAGCCTCTCTTTTATAATTCAACATAGAAATTGATGTTCTTTTCCGGAATGTGTACATAACACGATATCTCATAGAGTTGGAGATGGAGGTCTGACGGCGGAGGCCTTGACATGTCCATCCTCCATCATCATATCAAAATCTTTATGTAAATGCATATATAGTCTTGCTTGACCTTAAATAGGGGAGAAGAGGATTGCTAGATCAGAGTAGAGACTCTTGGCTTTTAGAACTGCTGGAGCTCCTATACATGTATAAGGTAATGAAGGAGATAAGGTGGTTAATTTTGTCATTTCATGTCTTTTCATGCAAGCTAGACTGCTTCTAGCCCCAATACAAATTGTACCTAAATTTCAAAGACACTTGAAAACTGTACTCTAACCAGACTAGTACCACCTAGTTATTGAATGGATGCACTTAAGAAACGTCAGCTACTGATTGCATATTTTATATAGATGCATTTGAAACACTAACCTACAGATAACTTATGGTTTTTGATACTCTGGCAAATCAGTCCAGCTTCTATTAGATTAATTGCATTTTCAACGTACCATCTAGACTCAAGTAATCTCCATACAGATCCCAAACATAAATAGATTGCAGAGGAGCTAAGAAGCACAAACTTTGGTACTGTATATGCCCTAAACCCTAAACCAAATGGGTTCAGCCAGGATACAGCAATTTTTTATCATTTCAAGTAATTAATATTACTTTAAAAGAATGTAAGTTTAAGGGGCTCATGTATGAGTATATTGAGATTGTGGGTCGTTTACAACTAGAAGAATTAAGCCAAAAAAAATATAGCTGGAGTCGCTACCTAGTCCACTAGTAATAGAATTATGCACATGGACTACCAAAGGCCAAAAGCGACAAACCCCCACAACAACATATCCTTTGCAAAAATAGTCTTTGGTTAAAAAAAGGTAGACATATTCAGAATTTTTAGACATGACCCAGAAATAATTTTATTTTGCAAGCGACGGAGATGTCGTCAACAACTGCAGATCTACTGTCAGATCGTCACAGCTACCTGGCCTTCGTTGCCACGATGTTTGCTGCTCGCTGCAGCTGCTGCTTCTTCTTCTTCTTTTGGTCTGCTTTCTTTGCCGACAGGTGGTGCTGCCTCCATCATTTGTCATCAAAGGAATAGGTACATTTCGGTCTCCCGTGGCTGCAGCTATTGCTTCCTCTTGTCTCTCGTCTCAAAACCCTTGTTAACCTAGATATTAACACCTTTCTTTTTTTTCTTTTTCTTTTTTATATTTATTTTTTTGGTTCAACTATGCTTTGGTGTATTTAAGTAGTTATGTTTTGACCCTATATAATATTATATATATATATATATACACATATATACATACATACATACATACATATATATATATACATATATATATACATACATATATATATACATACATATATATTTCTATGATTAAAATTTGACCCCCAAAAGTTTTAACACACCGGGTGCGTGTCAAAGCCGTGTCCACCCATATCCAAGCCGCACCCAATGTTTTCAAAATAAATTTTATGTAATAACAATTCTGCACATGCACCCTATGCGCTCCCATCCGCACCCGCACCTAATCCACATGCAGTGCTGGTACATCGGCCAAAATGGGGCACCCGTGCTTCATAACAAAGGGGCCTACAAAATTCTGTCTGAAACTAAGCTTTCTTATCAAGAATAGTTTGCGATAAACATGAATTGAGACTCATTGGCATGACCAAAATAAATCAGAAAAGATAACTCAAGGTTGGGGGGGGGGGAAGGATTGCGATCATACCATGATAGTGTTAAGATCCTCTTGAGCAATATTCTCCAATGACACTTGTTTAATTGCGACAAAGTCTCCATTCTCCAAATCCAAGCCCTTGTACACTCGACCATATGCTCCTTTCCCGATCTCATCTCCAAGCATCTTATACACACAGGAAAACCACAATATAAACCAAGGAATCTACACGGCCAATGGCAGTGGTATCACAAAATCCACAGCACATGCATAATCTTTTTTTACCAATAGAATCCTAGCAAACTACATCATTCAGTAGAAAATTCCTGTACACCAGCTTCAATCATATGCTATCCCCATAATATCGTGAACCAACTAAGCAACTATCAAGCAATGGCATTCGCATAATTCATACTCCCTCCGCTCTGTTGGATTTTCCCCTTTGACAGATAAATTTTGGAAAATGTAAACAATCAAATTGAAGTCATGTAGACTGAGATTAAATGAGTACCGTTTGACAAGTCAAGGCATGGTACGTTAACATTTGCATGTACTAAATATATCATAAGAGTGCGCAATAACTCAAAACTCCATCCAGAAATCTCGACAGTTAAATTTCCTGCATCCTAATGGTCTCACCAGTTGAGCGGGACCGTATCCAATTGCAACGAAATGTATTAAATAAAATCAACTGAAGAATCATAAACCCCAATGCAAAGGAACGAAAAGAAGCCCTAATGTACCAATTGGCAAGCATAACCACATTTTCGCAACATGCGGAAAGAGATCATCAGAACACCAAAAATCTAGTCAAAAATTCTTACGTATTTGTTGTCGAGAGTCTTGGATTTGTGAAAAGCGCTTGTAGTCTGCTGGCGAGACATCCCTCTGGGTGTGTGTCTAGCAAAACCCTAGAATAATGATAACGGTTCCATTTGTTGTGTGTGTCTGTGTGTGTGTGTGTGCGTGGGCAGAGATAAAACGTTGATTTTCAGAAGAAACGGAAGGGAAGAAGGAATCGCCGGGAAGTGAGCAAAGCTCCGACAACTTCTCAAGAGAGCTCGCGCGCGTGGGAAAGAGACCCTCTCTCTAATTGGTGGATTCTTGCGTTTGTATGAAAACGGCCGAAATACGGTAGTACAGCTCAGACAATTATCAATGTTTATAAATTTGAATTGACGAAATTGCCCGCGGCTGTGGTGCTGTTGGTGAATAAGCCCATGAAAATGCAATTGTCTAACATAAATAATTGCATTTTTCCACATTTAAGGGTATGTTGAAATTCATTACAGTTTTAATTTTTATTTTTAAAAAAAATCAAAATTAAAATATCTTCAAATTTTCTTTTGTTTTACAAAACTGATGAGTTCTTTGATAACAGTTTTGTATAATTATTTTCACTTTTTTATTTTATTTTTTCTCTATTCTCTTTCAATTTTTTTCTCTTATCTTTTCTTTTATTTTCCAGTACTTAGAATTCTTTTAGCTCCTATGTTCATCAACTAGAAGCGCCACCACCATGATATAAACATCTCCTCTGGCATCATACAACTACTGATATGACAGTAACACACCAGCTTGCGAATTAGCGCTTCATTAAGTTTGATTAAGATTTGATTGGGTGAAGGGGTTTTAATGGCTTGGAATTTACAGGTCGAATATACTAGGATTATGTAATGGATGAAATCTTGTGATTTGCAGGGACAATGGTGATAGGTATGATGGTGGATTGGATTTTGAGCCGTGGTGATCACCGATGTTGGAGGGTTTGGTGTTCGGTGGTGGTGGTGGTGGTGGTGGCGGTGGTGGTGGCGGTTGTAGTTATCAGAGGTTGTTATGGTAGTTGGATGTGTTAATGGTTGTTCTTCACTGGTGGTGGCGGCTGCAGTTAGTGGCTCTGATGGTTGGCGGTGTTGGCAAACTTGGTGTTTGGGTGTGTTGATCAGTAGTGATGGTAGATCGACGGTCATTGGATGTGGTTGTTGGGGCGTTTGTAGTTTGGTATTCGGGAGTGTTGGTCAGTGGTGGTGGGGGCGATGTCAAAAATGAATGTGTATAGTGGTTGACGATGTTGGTGGTTTGGTGTTCTTGGGTGATAGACGTTGATGATGAAGAGTGAAAGTAATGCTTCTAACAAAAGTTGAAAGGTGGATTTTAAGAGAAAAAAATTTTGTTTGTCAAACGCCGATATTTTTTTTCGTTTTCAAAACTGGAAAAAAGACTGAAAACATAAATTGTTTCAAACGCTACCTAACTTACCAAAATTCAATTATGCAATTTTG
The DNA here is from genome assembly GCA_033065855.1 of Escallonia rubra. Lineage (NCBI taxonomy): Eukaryota > Viridiplantae > Streptophyta > Magnoliopsida > Escalloniales > Escalloniaceae > Escallonia > Escallonia rubra. The sequence continues at coordinate 260,143 of JAVXUO010002358.1, forward strand.
GCTGTGGTGTTGTTGGTGAATAAAAAAGAGGGGTTTAATCTCTAATTTCAATGAGTCTAACATAGATAAATGTGAAATATGTACTGAAATCATAAGTACACATAAAGTTTGTGTAACTATCAATAGGAAAAAAATGAATCCCTTAGATTTAATTTATAGTAATTTCGTTAATTTAAAATGAATCATGCCCAGAGGTGATAAATTGTTTTGTGGTCTTTGTTGACGGTTTTCCAATATTTTAAGAACAAAAGGTGAAACTCTTTGTTCCCAACCTATCTTGGTTACACCTATAGGCCCACTGGGGGTCCAAATTCTCATGACACGTCGGCACATTCAACGGTCAACTTTTCAACGCCCACAGGCCGCTCAAAGCGACACATAATCAAGTCACATGCATTTTCCCTTTGTGAAGCAACCTTGGCATGCCTTCCCCCTTAAGGGGGTAGGCCACCTTAAGGGGTCGGCCACCCTAGGGGGTCGGCCACCTACCTGGACGACCAACGACCGTCGTTCGTGGTCGCGCGTGCTGTAGTCGCGATGACCGTCGCTCGTCGCCGGGCTCCATCGTCGCGACGACCGTCGCTCGCCGCCGTGCGCTGACCTCGCAACACCCGTCTCCTGCTACCGCGTACTGTCTTCACGACGCCCACCGTCGCCCATGCGCTTACTCAACGGAGCCCCTCGCCCGCGCGCCCGCGCGCCATCACCTCATTCACTCTGCGACGCCCGTCGCCCGTGGTCGCGCGCCCGCTTCACGGCCCCCGTCGCCACCGCCCGCGCGTCGGCTCCGCGACTCCTGTCGCCCGTCGCCCAAACGACATCTCCACGAGCATTGTCGCCCGCGTCCGCGAGACAGCTCCGCGACTCCCGTCTCCCACAGCCAACTCCCCGACTCCCGTCGCCCATGCACCGTCTTCGCGACACCCGTCGCCCACGAGCCAGCTCCGCGACTCCCGTCGCCCGTGCCCACGCGCCATCTCTACGACCTTCGTCGCCTCCACCCGCGCGCTATCTCCGCGATCCCCGTCGCCGACGTCCGTGCACCACACTCTCACACGGCGCCGCACCACTGTCGTGATGTGCCCCCGGCACCAAGCATCGTCTCGCGACACTCATCGCCGCTCTCGTGCGTCATTCTCATGATACGTGCCCCGGCACCAGGTATTCTCTCACGACAGTAGTCACTGCTCCCATGCGCCACAATCATATTACATGCTTCTGGGGGGGCTCCGCTCGTAGTGCTCCAGCACGAGGACCCCTCGCAGCGGAATGGGCTCGTTACCACAAAGCCATCGCCGCCACGGGATAGGCTGGGTACCAAAAATCCATCGCCGTCTTCATTCCAGGGGGCTCCGCTCGTAGTGCTCCGGCACGAGGACCCTCCGCAGTGGGATGGGCTCGTTACCACAAAGCCATCGCCGCCACGGGATAGGCTCGTTACCACAAAGCCATCGCCGTCTTCAGTCCAGGGGCTCCGCTCGTAGTGCTCCGGCATGAGGACCCCTTGCAACGGGATGGGCTCGTTACCACAAAGCCATCGCCGTCTTCATTTCGGGGGGCTCCGCTCGTAGTGCTCTGGTAAGAGGACCCATCGCAACGGGATGGGCTCGTTACCATAAATCCATCGCCGTCTTCATTCCCGGGGGCTCCGCTCATAGTGCTCCGGCACGAGGACCCCTCGCAGCATGATGGGCTCGTTACCACAAAGCCATCACCACCATGGGATGGGCTCCTTACCACAAAGTCATTGCCGTCTTCATTCCGGGGGCTCCGCTCGTAGTGCTCCGGCATGAGGACCCCTCGCAGCGGGATGGGCTCGTTACCACAAAGCCATCGCCCTCTTCAGTCCGGGGGGCTCCGTTGGTAGTGCTCCGGCACAAGGACCCATCGCAACGGGATGGGCTCTTTACCACAAACCCATCGCCGTCTTCATTTTGGGGGGCTTCGCTCGTAGTGCTCCGGCACGAGGACCAGTCGCAGCGGGATGGGCTCGTTACCACAAAGCCATCGATGTCTTCATTCTGGGGGGCTCCGCTCGTAGTGCTCAGACACGAGGACCCTTCATAGGGGGATAGGCTCGTTACCGCAAAGCTATCGCCGTCTGGGGTGACTTGCATGACACTAAGTACTGAGTTGCGACCATGTCCGCTCATGTTACAGGTGATTGTCGGCGCCCCCAGGACGATGACCCACGGGTCACTCCGGGACGGGAACAGGTCTTTGGAGGGCATCGCGCTTAGTCCGCTTGGCAGTTAGCTACGGGGGCAACCCTCACCGCTGCCAGGTTCTCTACGCGACTCTTGACGCACCTTGTGGGATTCAGTAAGGGCTTGGACCGGTGGCTGGGACAACGAGCTTACTCTGATCATGCTACTACGGCGTGGTCAGTCTTCTCAGACAGGCAGAGAGATGCTGCAAGGGCAGGGCAGTGCAAATTCGGGGACCGGCAGTCCAACGTAGAATCGGTACTTTGGGCCCCCTAGTGACGTGTCACTCCTAGGGGATGACACATGTCAGCTCATGACACATGCGCACTTTTCCCTATAAATAGGGGACTTTGGGACTCATTTAGGGGGGCTCTCTCATTTTGACATTTTCACTTTGTCTCTCTAAAAACCCATTCTCTCTGAAATTCTAGTGAGAGAAACACATTTGGACTTCTGACATTGGACCCCTGACGCTGCACCCCTGACTTGGACCCTAGCTTGGATTGTCGACTGTCGGCCCTATTCATCGTCGCCCTGCCTGCACAGCGCTGCTAGCCCTCGCGACCTGTCTGGGGAGTCTTGCTCTCTGCCCTTACTTCTCCATCACTGTCTCTCACTTTGCATACTTGGAAGCTGACTCGGACTGCAGGTTTTGTAGCACATCCACGTAGGTACGAACCCACTTTCCTTGCATCACCCTTTAAATGTCCAAGAACTGTAAGTAAGTTAAAAATCAAACAAAATACTAAAAAGATTAGAATAGATGAAGGTGACAAATATGACTCTAATCCGTTTAATGATTTCTATTTAAATGACTCTAATCCTTATGCACCTGAATCCAATGAAATTGCTAAAAGTATGACTCTAAACGAAATGATGAACGGTGTGCTTGTTAAAATTTAGGCTACCCACCAACATGTGAGGCGAAGTCATTCTCTTAGCATATCACATAAGAAATAACATATCACATAAAATAATTGGTGAAACACCTTATCAAATTTGGAATGGTCGTAGTCCTAATTTGAAATACATGCAAGTGTGATGGTACTTGACAAAGGTTATGTTACATGAGCCTAAAAAGAGAAAGTTGGGTTCTCGAAATTATGATTACGTGTTTATTGGTTATGCTTTCAATAGTATTGCATATAGATTTCTTATCATTAAGAGTGATGTCATGGAAGCTAATATTGTTATTGAATCTAAAAATGCTTCTTTCTTTGAGAATAATTTCATATATATATATATATATATATGAAAGCCAAAACTGAAAGAAAATGTCCATGTCACGCCTATGTGGACGCCCTCTCCTTTTGCCACTTGGATAAAAAAACTTTAATTTATTTTGCCTTTTTTGTCACATGTTTGTCTCACCTATTCAACTAATTTGAATTTGAATTCCTTTTTTGTTGCAAAATTGTCTATTTTTGTTGCATAATTATCTCTTTATATGCTATCTAAATTTTTTATTATCAAAATTTAATTAATTTAAATTTGATCCAGATTTTTCTTTGACCATTAATTGCTATCAAAATAGTCATTTTTTATTTTACCCTATTAAACTTGACAGCATCTAAGAAGACTAAATAGGTACTGGATAAATATGTTATCTCACATACATTGCCACACGTTGACCACAGTTGAGTTTATTTACCTTTTTTATCCCATGTTTTACGTTTCTTCTTTCTCTGTCTCTGTCTCTGTCTCTGTCTCTGTCTCTGTCTCTGTCTCTGTCTCTGTCTCTGTCAAGTACACTCATACAGGTTCTTCATTCTATTTACGAGTTCTCAAAATCACATACTCTTCTTTGTGTCTCTCTCTCTCTCAATTTCAGGTTTTCACCACTCAAATTTTTCATCTTTCTAAGCCTCAATCTCTTAAATCTTGCTTTATTCCCTTAATTTTCTCACATAACTGTCTAGCTTCTCTATCTATCCCTAGAAATCTTGCCTGATTCGCTTTAATTTCTCTCATAAACATGATAATTCTGGAATCCTCCACAATTATCTCATCACAAATTCATAATTGCCGCCTCATTGTACTCTCCTTCGGTAGAAAGGGACTCTCATGTTTACACATTTTCTCCACAATCGTACCAACAAGAGGGAGAAAACATACCAGAGTTGCACTTTACGTAGGTGAGTAAATCAATAATTTTTCTTTCTCTTTCAAAATTTTGAGTGATTTATTATACGGTGTGTATTCCGGACGAATTAACGAGGGACGTGTTGAATAGCATAACAATGTTCTACTATTTCTTCTTGGTAAGTCTCTGATGCTTTAGTTCCAACTTAATATTGCTTTTTGGGTAGTGGCTTTGTTATGCCTGGTGATTTTTTAGATTTCTTGGAAATAAGTTCCAGATGCACAAGTTCATTACAGAAACTGCGTGCAGGGTGATTAGGTATTGAGTGAAGGTATTATTCTTTTCCCCTGCCATTATGTTTTTTTTTTCAAGTGCACAATGGTTTTCACTGGTCCTTTCCCTATGAAATAGTTCATTGCCGGTGTGAACTACTTTCCATCAGACAATAGACTTTGTTGATTTTGTTGTGGTTCCAACTTCCCTTTTTGCATGTAATGTGGCATTTGCTATAGTGAATGTGTTAAGAGTTTTTGATGGTTTTTTCAAGTTTGGTAAATGGATAACAGTCTGCTTTGCTAATGATCTGTAAATTAAGTTTGTACTGGGATTGTTGCTGATATTGTCTTGATTTTGTGTATGACATGGTCAGAGTAATGATTTGATTTTTGATGGGATTAGTCATTTTTTGCCCCGATACATGTTATTTTACAATCTGTTAATGGTTTTTCCCTTTATTCCTAATGAATGGTTTCACATAGGTTAGTCCTTATTGCAGAGATTCTTTTCCGCCACTGCACTTAACTATAAGCGACACTATGGTGGAAGTAAGTTGGAAAGACTGGACAAAGAAAACTACAAATTAAGTCCAGTCATGTTATACATGTATGGGGTTTCATTTGCTCTTCACCCACCACTTAAATCTAGGAACTTATCGTTGTGAATGAAACCGTCTAACGTTATTGCATCCATCAAACCAATGATGTCGAGTTAGTAGGTTAGGAGTGACGTTTCAGCCATTGCAGGGTTATGGAGTTCTCCTTCACCTGAGGTGCTGTTTTAACTTTTCAACCCATGACCTCTAGGTCATGCTGCAACAACCTTGCCATTGCGTGAAGGCTCTCTTGAGTTATGACTAAAGAAATTATGGGGAATGCCCAAATCCCTTAATTGGACCACATCAATTGATTTTCATGAGGGAGGTGCACTTGAGCTTTTTAGTCTTATCTGTTGTCCAATTATTCATCTGTAATGGTTATCGCTTTTCGTTTCATGTTTTTTTACGTTTGTGAACTATCCAGAAGTTATTTGACATGCATGATCACAGATATATGCAAGGCATTTGGAGATTATGACACCCTTAACCTCAGAAAAACTCCATGGTAGTTTACTTCTCTAATGTCAATTTTTTCCCCACAATTTGATTTAACATGTCATTATGCCATATTGCTTATGTTGCACCTAGTGCAAGTATTATAACACAGTCTGTATGTGTATTTGAAGGGTTGGGTAGGAGGAGGATAGATGATTGGCCTGAACGCATTTCCAACCGTATCGCATAATCAGCACATGTACAGGCTGGGTGCCGCAATATCCGTTTCTCAATGGTCTATTTAGTTTTCATTTTCCAATTTCTTCTGAATTGAAGTCTCAGTCTTGCACTTTAGCACCATATATCTTTTGGGGTAGGGAAGTCATGTTGTTCCATTGTTCTTATCGTAAGTCTTACGGTAAGTACACTGTCTCATCCTAAGGATCATCGAGGTTGTAGATAGTATGATGCTTCACATTAAATAAGGTTATTGAATAATAATTTTCACATATTGTCAGTAAACAACATACTGAACTTACCACATAGACACAAACATAAAAAATTTTCTCTTCATTCCGTCTCTCATGAATGAAGCATTAGATGCAAAAATTTCTCGATGCAAGTTGTTTAGTTTTTTCTATTCTGAACATCATTTGCTTTTACAGCATTCATCAATCATTTTAGCATAAAAAAATCAACATATGGAGTTAAATTTTTTGACGATATTCTTCGGACATATTATGCAAAATATGACTGCTGCATTTCATTAGTCAGCAGATGAATATTGGATTTGTCAATTGTTGTTGTAGGTTCAGACCTTCTAGGTTCAGACGGGTTCACTTGGGACTCTGTTAAGACCCAAAAGAGTTAGAAAATGGAAGGAGCAATTGTGTAAGTTTATATCTAGTGAATAAGTTGTGCGGCCCTGCTTTTTAGTTGTTTAATAAAGAGGTTTAGTTGTTCACTAATGGTGTCCAAAAAGTAATTATCCAAAACTAGATAGTATATAGAGAGATAATCTTAGCACAACAAATCTCATTTCTTAAATTTTAGGAAGTTTAGAGATAACATTAGATGCTATGTTTGCCTTCACATTGATAAGAGGAGCATAATGCTATGTTTGCCTAAAGCTCATGCAAGGAAGTTTAGAGATAACATCAGATCATACAATGCTATGTTTGCCTTCACATTGATAAGAGGAGCCGTAGATAATAAAATAAATGATGATGAGGTCCCTATTTTTTCGTATAAATGGACAAAATCATCACAAGATTGGTTCATTGCTTCCTGTTGATGGACAGACTCCAAGGTTTGTGCTGTTATATATACGCGACACTAAGAATGAGATTTCAAATTGCGTGCATGCTCTGAATCAATGTAATGCAGATAAGAATATAGATTTAGAAGTCATGCATGGATTACTACGGATGTTGGATGAACATAATCCACTTGCAAGAGTTTTTAGGATGGCAAGAGATAGGTTTAAGGGTGTTGACTATGTGCCTGTGCGCATTAGGTTAATTAGAACAAGACAACGTGATGTACAACAAGATAATATTCCTACAATTTCTGAGGTTGCTGCTCTTATTGTCAGAGATGGACAACAGTCTTGCGGGAACCACGATGTGATTGTCGAAGAGAGAGGTGTGGGACTTAGAAGAATTATTGAATTGCATCCAAGTTTTATGTCTATGCAATAACCAATCCTTTTTCCATATGCAGAAGATGGATTCCTAATAGATATACATCGAAATACAGTTCCTAATGGTAGAAGGGGTGAAGCTGAAACACTGCTTATAAACTTCAGAGCTGAAGGGGTGAAACTAAAACACTACTTCGAGGGGGACAGTTGTTTTAGCAATACGTTGTTGATGCGTTCACGTCTATTGAGGAGAATAATTTGAGTTGGGTAAGAAGGAACCAAAATGTCTCAGAGCAGAGTTGTACAAGGGGCTTTAATGATGTTGTTGTCAGTGGCGACACAACTCCGGCATCCACATGATAGAGGTTTGTTTTACCATCCAGTTTTATAGGCATAGGCAGGTCAAGGTACATGGCTCAGAATTATCAGGATGCAATGGCTATCTGTAGATGTGTTGGCCATCCAGATCTTTTCCTTACCATCACTTGCAATTCAAAATGGCCTGAGATTAAATGCTTTTTAACCTTAATTCCATTTTAGAAAGCTGAAGAAAGACCTGATATTGTCACTCAAATGATAGATATAAGGAAGCATAATATTTTTCGCAGAATTACAACATGTAATTTAGTTTATATATGTCTTTTTTGGATAAATTTGCCAAAACTCTTATCTAAATGGATTCTTTTATTGTTACCACTATACACATGGTTGAATTTCAAAAAAGAGGTTTACCCCACGCTCATATCTTACTCTTCCTACACCCAGATGATAAGCCAAGAACTGCTTCTGATATAGATAGAATTATTTCTACTGAATTGCCCGATAAAGATTCCGATCCTTTAGCCTACGAGTCTGTTGTGAAGTTTATGATACATGGACCGTGCGGGTCTAGAGATATGAAATGTCCTTGCATGGTTGACGGAAAATGTTCTAAATTCTATCCTGATAAATTTTGTTATGAAACTATAATTGGTAAAGATGGGTTTCCTCATTACTGAAGGAGAAACAATCATAGGACAACAAAGAAAGGTGGTCATAGTATTGATAATAGAGATGTGGTGCCCCATAATATTGATTTGATTGTTAGATTCCACGCTCATATAAATGTGGAATTTTGCAATCAAGGTAGACTGATAAAGTATTTGTTTAAATATTTCAACAAAGGCCAAGATCGGGCAACTTTTATGATTGAGCAGAATATGTCGTCTGATAGCACAGGTGCTAGACAATTACGTGACGTTGATGAAATTACAAAGTACTTAGATTGTCGTTATGTATCAGCCTCGGAGGCCTGTTGGTGGATTTTTGAGTTTGATGTCTAGTTTTCGTACTTCTGCTGTCGAAAGGTTGTTCTATCACCTCCCCGAGGAACAGACTGGGATTTTTTATGACAATGCGGGATTGGATGATGTACTTAATCGCTGTAATATTCACAAAACCATGCTCACAGAATGGATAGAGGCCAACAAGGGAAATATCATTGCCAAGCAACTCACCCATGCTGATTTCCCATCTAAGTTTACATGAAAGCATAAGGAAAAAAGGTGGGATCCTAGGAAGTCCGGTTACAAGATTGGCATGATGTATTATGCTCATTCATCTTCTGGAGAGATTTTTCTTACGAATGCTTTTGAATATTGTCAAGGGTCCTGAGTGTGATGATGATATCAGGACTGTAAACGGTGTTGTTCATCCTACTTATAAAGCAGTGTGTCAGGCTATGGGTCTGTTAGGTGGGGATGATGAGTGGCATCAGGCCATACGGGGAGCGACAATTTGGCAAACAGGCCACCAACTATATGAGTTATTTGTATCCATGTTACTCCATTGTGGGAGCTCTGGGAGCAAAATTGGGAACTACTTTCAGATGGCATTCTTTTTTCCCAGTGACATGTCTTGGGCATGCCAGAATTGAATCTATCAACTGAACAAGTTAAAAATTATGCATTGTATGAAATTGAGAAGATATTGAACAACAATAGTTGGTCACTGAATGATTTTAGTACTCTTCCATTTCCCAACTTGCCATTAATCAATGAGCGCAGATTAGATTAATTGCCGAAGAGTTGAACTATGATTTATAGCTACTTGCTCAAAAACATGCACAACTATATGCATGCCTTAATGTTGAGCAGAAAAATGTATACGCTTCTATTTTACAATCTGTTGATAAAGGAAGGGTGGTGTTTTCTTTGTATATGGAAACAGAGGAACTGGTAAAATTTATTTATGGAGAACCATTATTTCCCGTGTTCATTCCCAAGATAAGATTGTTTTAGCCATGACGTCATCCGACATTGCTGCCATTTTGTTTCCCGGTGGTAGAACTGCACGTTCCATGTTTAAAATCCCAATATCGCTAGATGATGATTCATGTTGTCCAATCAATCAAGGCTTAGAGTTGGCAGAGTTGATAATTTGGGATGAGGCACCGATGGAACATAGAAATGAGTTTGAGGCAGTGGATCGCGCATTGAGGGATATAATGTGTTTTCACTGTCGACAATCTGAATACAATGTTTGTGGGGGGAAAACTGTGGTAATTGGAGGTGACTTCAGGCAAATTCTTCCGGTTATAGCCGGCAGGACTAGAGGGGATATTGTTGATGCTTCAATAAATAAATCTGCCTCTATTTGGGATCATTGCAAGGTTTTTGTTCTAACAATTAACATGAGATTGAGGGATGCTTCTTTAAATCAATTTTCAGTGGAGTTCATGCAAGAGTTTAGCAAGTGGGTATTAGATCTTAGAGATGGAAAGTTGTCTACATTTGCATTGCAAGATGAGGATAAACCTTACTAGATCAAAATTCCTAATGATCTTTTACTTCCTGCAACAGTAGATTCTCTTGATGCTATTATATCTAGCACATATCCTGATTTATTAAATCGGTATGGTAATCATAAGTACTTAAGACAAAGAGTCATTTTAGCACCAACAAATGATATCGTCGACAAGGTTAATCATCATATTCTCGCATCCCTTCCGGGAGAAACGAGACGGTATTTAAGCTCTGACCAAATATCGCCAAGTTCCAATAACATGGATGATCTATATGTGATGTATCCCATTGAATTCTTGAATACATTAAACCAAGTCATGAGATTGAGTTGAAAGAAGGGATCCCTATTCTTCTTCTACGAAATCTTAATTGTGCCACGGGACTTTGCAATGGTACGAGATTGATTATAACACATTTGGAAGACATGGTAATTGAAGCTGAAATAATAACAACTAGCCACGTGGGTGATAGAGTGTTCGTGCATAAAGTAGAATGACTCCAACCAACTCAAAATGGCCTTTCAATTTCACAAGAAGGCAATTTCCCATCAAAGTGTGGTTTGTGATGACAATTAATAAAAGTCAAGGACAGACCTTTGAAGACGTTGGCGTTTAATTGCCAAAATTTGTGTTTAGTCACGGGCAATTTTACGTCGCCGTGTCCCGAGTAACTTCACATACTGGATTAAAATTTCTTATTGACAAGACGGCAAGTGCGAGAATTGTTACACAAAGAATATTGTGTACAAGGAATCTTTGTTAATTTATCGTAAGGTGTTATTTTTTGTAATTTCAAAAAGGTGTCAAAGGTCTCTTATCTTTTGGTAAGCACATTTAGTTTTCAGTTTGGTACTTTGGCTAAAATGTTATTTACTTCTCTTTACTCGAGAGATTGAGAATAGGTTCTTTCATGTAACTGCTAGAAATTTTTGTGTTTAAAACGAGGAAATTGTTATAACATCGTCTTTATTTAATTTTTAAGAGTTTTGCCTTTTTGATATATTGTTGTGTTATGGCATACAACCATTTATCTCTTCACATACCATTTCTTTTTTGTGGATGGAACTTTTTGTTTGACCAAAATGATGACACAGTCAATCAAGTGAGAAAGCTTCTTACCAACTCTTGCATCAATTGACAAAGAACAACTACCGATATAAGATCAAGGTCTGCATTACACGCATGTGGGATGCAATCAATTTAAAAAATAACAATGATGTAATGAGTCTAGATATGGTATTGCTAGATGTGCCGGTAACCTAAAGTAATTCAATTAATGATTTTAAGCGTTACTTAATTTACTGACATCAACATTCCTTTTCTTTACAGGATAATCACATATATGCAATAATTCTGAAGGAGCTTATGGTCAAGTTTAGAGCACTTCTACAGGAGGGTTGCATATACCTCAATGAAAAACTTTTGAATTTTAGAACCCCGACGAAGCTTCAGACAACTTTACCATTGCAACAACTGTCAAGCAAGTAATCGGTGAAGATAAACGCTTCAAACTCAACAAGTTTGAGTTGTTGAGTTTAGTGATGTTTTTCCCGTTATAAAGTTGATACATTCTTGACAGGTACTTTTTGCTAAGTAAGAAATAAAGGCGTGCATGTATTTGTTATTGCATTCATCTTACCTTTTTTTCCTTTCATCTACAGATGTAATCGGTGTGCTATGTAAGAAAAGCACTATCCATGAAATATGCATTCATGAGCAAATGGTGACCAAGAGAGATATTCAGTTGATTGACAAGAGGTGTTGTCTATTAATATTTGATGCTATCGTATAGTCATATCTTTTTATAAACGTATTGTACAAATTGCATGAGCGAAGATTTATCCGCAATCTTTAGCAACACAATTTTAAAAACCATAAGTTATAATCTATCCATAACAGTTACAAATAATATTCATATGTCTGATATTCTCTCTCAACACGAAATCTCATTCTTTTAAGGCACGTCCATCCACTTGCTTTTTAAATGCTCGAGCTACTTGCTTCGGGTATCCTTAGATGTGGTATAGAGCTTTCAATCTGTTCTCATCTGTCAATGCTAGTTCTTCAAGCAATGTCTCACCCAATCTTCCTCAGATACTTGGTTTCCTAACACTGTCCTCAGAGAATCCACTTCCAATTTTGTTGAGAGTACGACCTATATCCCTTAGACTAGCAAATATGGTAGCTCTGATTGATGTTCTCACTGATATCCAATAGCCCCAAAGGGCGTAGGGAAGCTTATCCAGCCAAATCCTATAGGAATCCATCATCTTACTTTGCATGTTCTTAATATTCTTGTTACCCGCTTCCACAGCCCCACTGGTCTGAAGAGAGTATGGCAATGATCAATGTCGGATGATACCATACTTCTCGGCTAAGTATGTGACTTCTTCTTCAAAATAAAATGCGATGTTTGAAATTTAACTCCCAAGATACCCCATACTGACAGATAATGTTGGTCCAAATAAACTGGGCCACCTTCCTGACATTGAGTATGGCATACGAAGTGGCTTCCACCCACTTTGTGAAATTGTCTATGGCTACCAGAATAAACTCATATCTGTTAAAAGTCTTGGGGGACTGATCTTCCTGATTAAATATATTCCCCGAACTGAAAAGGGCCACAGAGATGTCATGTTATATAACTTTCGAAGGGGGAGATGCTGCAAAGTGGCGTATACCTGACACTTATGACACTCTTTACATGCTCAACGTAATCTTGCTCCACCATACTCAAGTAATATCTCTGTCAGAGGATTTACTTTGCTAACATCCGGCCGTTCATGTGTGGTCCGCACTCTTCTGCACGTATATCCCCTATAATCTGACTCCTTACTCTCTTGGCTACACGCAATAAGTGTTATCCATTGAAATGTCTCTTATATAAACATCAGTTGCACATGATAAACTATGTTTCTCACCCCTTTAAAGATGCATGGCCTTTTAAGGAGCATCCATCAGGGTATTTACCATCCCGAATAAGGTCTTGGACATTAGTGTACCATGGTTCGGCTACTCCATCTTCCTATATGGGTGCCATCACGAAGCAGTAAGCCGGTTAATCCCTTTTATGTATCCTGAATAGCTCTACTTCTTATCTTTCATGTATATTCACCATCGACGCGAGTGTGGCTAAGGCATCCGCAAAATTATACTTGAGTCGGGGTAGGTAATTGAATTCTACATCCTCGAACTGATCTACGATATTCTCTAAATGGGCATGGTATGTCTGTAGATAATTATCTTTGATTCTCCACATCCCCTGAATCTAGTATATGATCAACGCTGAATCTCCATATACTGTTATATGTCTAACTCCTGGGCTTGGATATATCTCTAAACCGATGATACAAGCTTCGTATTCGGCGGTTTTGTTAGTAGCGTCAAAGTTCAACTTGATGGCTATGGATAAATGGGCTCCGTTTGGTGAGATCAACAGTATTCTTACTCCAAATCCCTTGCCTTTTCGCTGCTTTGCCAAAACACGATTGCCACCTCATATCAGATTCAACGACACAAACTCCTTCATCTGGAAATTTTGCCTCCCAATATCCTCTGTCGGACAATCGGCTAACAAATCGGCCACAACCTTCCCTTTTACTGACCTTTGGGTGACGTAGGTGATATTCAGAAAGCAACAAAACAACTTGGCAGTGGGGTAGGATAGTACTGGTTTCTCAAACAAGTATTTCATATAATGCATTCTGCCTAACAGTCTGATCAAGTAAGCCAAAACATAATGCCTCAACCTCTTTTTTACCCAAATCAGAGATAAACACGTTTTTTTCAAAGCTGAATAATTCATCTCCCCTTGGGTCAATTTCTTACTGACATAATAAATGAATTTTTCAACCAAAGAATTCTCTAAATCTCAGGCTGACATGGCTCCGCTGCGGTATCGGTTACGGCTAGGTATAACAATAAAGAACTACTAGGTATCGGAGAGCTTAGGACTGGGGGGGAGAGGGGGGGGGGGGTTGCTGAGGCACTATTTGATCTTATTGGAGGCTTCTTGGCATAAAGGGTTCCACTATTTGATTGAATCATTCTTTAATAATTTGAACACAGGCTCCCAAATCATGGTCAGTTGGGACATGAATCTTTTTATACACTGGATTTTACCCAAGAACTCTCAGAATTTTTTCCCACTTCTAGGTGGGAGCATCTCAAATATGTCTTTGACCTTAACCGGGTCGACCTCTATACCTCATTTTCTAACCATAAATCCAAGTAACTTTCCAGCTGTAACTCCGAATACACACTTCTATGCGTTGAGCCTCACATTGCACTGTCTTAACACCTTAAAATATTTTCTCAAGACTGTGCAATGAACTTCACGCTTCCTAGACTTGATGATCATATTGTTCACATACACTTTTACCTCTTTGTGAATCATATCATGGAAAAGAGTAGTAGCGGCTCGCTGGTGTGCAGCCCCAACACTCGTCAATCTAAAAGGCATTATCATATAAAAAAGGTGCCCCCAAGGGGTGGTGAAAGTTGTTTTCTCCTGATCCTCATGAGCCATCTTTATCTTATTCTATCCCATAAAGAAATCTACGAAAGAAACTAACTCGTGCTCTACAGTTTTGTCTATGATCATATCTATGATGGGCAAGGGAAAGTCATATTTAGAGGAAACTAGGTTAAGGTCTCGGTTGTCAACACACACCCGGATCTGGCTGGTTGGTTTGGGCACTGGTACGATATTGGCTAGCCAGGTATCCAATATGGAGTAACTTCATTACCTCATCCTTAACCTTAAAGGACCACTCCGGCCTCAACTATAGAGCTTCTGTTAGACAGGTCTGGGTTGGGGCAGGGTAAGTAGGCAGTAATCCATAATTGACAGGTTTATACCAGGCATGTCACCATATGACCAAGCAAATACATCTATAAACTCTCAAGAGTGTAGTGATTTCCTCTTTTTCCCTCTTATCTAGGCTAACCCCTATTTTGATTTCTTTTACATTTTGGGCGTACCTATGTTAACTTTGATTATTTCTTCCGTCAGTGGCTCGACTTAACTAGATTCCCTATTTTTTATTTCTATCATCATTTTTTTTTAAATATTTTTTTCTCTTCCAGGTCCATTGGTTGTGGCTCATCATTAACCATATTGAGTAATTCATCATAACCTATATTAGCTACCAAGGAGTAATCAAAATCAACCATCACATTATCAAATCAAAAAGTCAGGGAGAACATAATAAGTGAACGAGTTCAAATTGTCTAGAGTGACATAAGCATCCAAGTCTTCTGGCTCGGGAATAGCTTCGGCATCAAGACATCCTTTGGTAATCTCTCCCACAGTCAGCAGTTTGTACTCGATCATCCAATTCTGTGCATCGCCCTGTGCTGGAGTGATTAGGCTTGCTGGGTTCATAATCTGGTCATCCACCTCACTAGTAAGCATTAGGATATGCTTATCGTTGGAGCATGTGGTCATTCCCTCAGGCTCCATGAAATCCATCCAATTAGAAACATTTTCGATACTTGGCCCAGTCAGGATCAGTAGATCCTCATCTTCAACCCACTCACAGTCGTAGAAAATTTCATATCCTTTCATCAGCTTGCTTGTTTCATACTGTAGAGAGGCTCCAAAAATCCATAGGAGGGTCCATTTTCTCCTTCCATAACAAAACATCCATTCAAGTAGGGGACCTTAGTCACACCTTTAAAGTTCACACACCGTTCGTTCTCTTTGTCCTTCTTAGCCTGAACCATTTTTTATAATTACTTCGTTCCTCTCCTTTTTGGGTGACTTATACCCCAATTCAAAATAGTCTTCATTATTATCAGGAACTGGATAATTAGGAAGTCTTGGAAATTCGTGCCCAAACTCTTTCAGGGAAAATAGTGAAGCTTTCTCAACACGGGAAATACTGATGTATTTCTGTAAGGAGCAAAGGTGATGAAGTTTTCACTGAGACAAACAATCTCGTACTCTGAGTACTGAATATGGCTGTCAATCCTAAATCCGCTGAGCAGAACATCCAATGAGTCATGTGGAATCTCAAGATCGTTCTTGTCTTTTTCCACCTGCCCAATGTAAGGTAATTGTGAATCACACATGATAGTGAAGACAACCTTATCCAAAACAAAATTAACCTTCTAGTGCAATGTATAAGGCATTACACCTATAGAGTGTATCCATGGCCTTCCTAGTAGAAGATGGAATGTGACAGGTATATGAGTATATCCAATAACTGGAACTCAATTTCAAAACAGGCGGTTCGAACAGTCATAGGGAGCTTGACTGTACCAATCACCCCTCTTTGGGTATTGTCATAGGCTCGAATAGCTCAGTTGGAAAGGGTTAATTCTGAGGAGTCAATTGCAAGGGCTTGAACAGTATGTAGGGGGCAAACATTCTGGACAGAACCATTGTCTATGAGGATTAAGAGAACCCTTTTATCAAGTTTTCGCATTGTGATGTGGAGTGAGTCATTGTGGCTGGGTCCTAACTTGGACAAGTCTGATTAGAAAAAAGTGAAGACACTCTCATAATCTATAGCCCCTTACACTTAAGACATGTCTTCAGGTTAGGGTTGAATGGGTTTGTGGGCCTTGCTGAGTAGCTTTATCCGGGCTTGCCAGTGAGAATAAGAAGTGGATAGTAACCACCAAATGGAGATGTTTGCCTGGGTTTTATTCAACTATCTAAACACTTCATCGTCTGGGGGTTCTTGGAAAAAATAGCAGGTCTGATGTGGATAGTTGCCATATGGTTTGGCATATTCGACCTGATCTGGTTAGGTGGGATACCTTGGCATTGGGCCTGAACGTAGAGCTCATTTTTTTTTATCATACTCTTCCTCTGTACTGAAAGCCTTTCCTTCCATTAACTCTTCCCATGTGATAACCTCACAATCCTACAGCAGAAAATCACACACTGAAACTAACTGAACTTACTAACTGGCTAGAACAATAAAGGTGGCCGGATCCATAACTGGTGGGCTATCATCAATGAAATTAACTCTGTGAGGCAGTAAGGGTTCTTTCTGGACATAAGGCTTTGCAAGAAGAGAGACTTCGCCTTTGTCGATGAGGTTGATAACATGTCTGAGCATTATGCACCTCCATATAAGATGTCCCTTCCCTCGATGATAAGCGCAGAAAGCATAAATGTAGTATCCTTCCGGTATCACTGCTGGTGTAGGGGTAGGCGACAACTTGGATATCATGCCCCTCCTCAACAACAGTTCAAATACTTTGGGCAACGATGTAAACTTCCTTCTAGGCTCCGTAGTAGCCTCCCATGACACTATCTAGGGCACTTGCACATTGTTGACATTTATTGGCAGTGACTAGCTTTAACTGTGCATTAGAGTTTCTTGGACATGTTCGATGTACCCCTGGCTTCGACTCACGGGAAATGGTTCCCTTATTGATGGCATTATCGATCTGTATGTGTGATCCCATAAAGGCCTTGAACAAAGTGTGGTAGTGACCGAAGATATAGTCGCGATATATTGGGAGCAGGTTGTTCCCTACTGTATTCATTTGCCCCTCTTACGTAGGGCAGTTTACCATCTGGGCATCCTTGTTCTCTATCTCGTGATAAAAGCAGACACTACTTTCTCGGTCCCTATTTGGTGGTTTCTATGTCTCTTTGGGTAATGTCCAAGTAGGCATTGTACTTGTGTTGGTTCGCGAACTCTCTCACAACATCTTCCCAAGTTCGCACTCAGACTTCATCCAAAGTAAGAAACCAACTGATTATGGTTCACAACGTGAGGGTACAATGAAAAAGTTGTATCAACTAGTTCTGGTTCACTCCATATGGGGCTAGCGTAGGCATGTACATCTTGATGTGGATCTTGAGGTCTGTGGTCCTGTCGAACTTGTCCTTCTCCAGCATTTTGAATTTAGGGGACAACATAACCATTGGATTCATGGCCAGGATGCTGAGGTCTAGAACCATCGGTTTTCCTCCAGACGACTTGGGATTCAAGTGCCACCAGTTGATCTTTCCACTCCGGACTATGGGTTTCACTTATTCATCCTCAGACTTATATTGCCACTCAAACTCAGGACTTTTCTTCTTGTCATGCTTTTTCTCTGTTCTAACTTCATTCTCTTCCTCTTTAGTACCATTCCTCTTGAAATGGTCTATTTATCCAGCTGTCCTAGACTATTGTTCTCCAAGGCTGCGAGACCGGTCTAAAAATCCTTCTGGAATTCACTGATAATACGGACTAAGTCTGCCATTTTATGGGAATTTTCAGCCATTGGGGTTCGTATAAGCTTCTCGAATGAGTTCCGTAACCAACCATGTTAGCCTTAACTTTGTAAGGAAATTCTCAAAATTTAATCACAATTTACATAGATCGAGCTACCTGGCTCATACCCCATGCGAAAGGGAGGTAGGCTTTTCTGGTCAACAGGGTATATTTTTTCAGGTTTTTAAAAATAGGGGTGTAGGATTGACTAAGCGCCCGGTTATATAGAGTGAAGAATTTGTCGGTTGGTCTGTGAGATTACGATTTTGTTTCTGAAATTTCTTATTGGAGACGATTGGTTCTGACTAACCACCTGGTTATCCAGGTGGATGAACCGGCCGGTTGGTCAGTAGGGTTAGGGTTTGTTTTTCAAAATTTTATGGAAGAGAATAGGTTCTGACTAACCGTCCGGTTATCCGGGAGGTAAACTAGCCTGTTGGTCAGTGGGGTTAGGGTTTGTTTCTGGAAATTTTATAGAAGAGGATTGGTTTTGACGAAAAGTCTGGTCATCCGAGTGGATAACATGCCGATTGGTAAGTGGGGTAAGGGTTTGTTTCTTGAAATTTTATGGAAGAGGAAAGGTTCTAACTAAGCGTCTGGTCATCATGGTGAAAAAACCGGGCGGCTAGTCAGTGGGGTTAGAGTTTTGTGTCTGGAAATTTTCGGGCAAGGAAAGGTACTGAATAACTGTCCGGTCATCTAGGTGGATAAACTGGCCGGTTGGTCAGTGGGTTAAGTTAGGGTATAAAACAACATGTGTCGAATTTTTTCAAGTAATTCAATTATTAATCGTCCGGTTAGGAGCACAATAAACCGGCCAGATAGTCAAAGTTTTAGGGTTGAGCCCTGGGATTTGACGACAGACTTAAAAAGCCACCTACAGACGCTTTACGCCCAATCATTTCGGATAATGCTTGCATCCTCAATATTACTGCAGCTGCTGGCACAGAATTAGCCAATGCTTATTCCCCATATACCGTCATTGCTCCATTCGTATTGATTTTTGGCCTTTTAATACATATAACATGTAACAATAAACCTAACCCTGAGTTTTTTTAAGATTTTTGGCTTGTATTTTACATCGGGGGTCGGCCTACGTATCCGGTCAGACAAACCGAAATCAAAACCACTTTAGTTCGACTCTGGTCCTACATGAGGCAATCTACATATTGGTCCTAGACCTAGAATGAGAAATGGAAAAGTCCCTTTTTTTATTGATAATGTGATGGGAAATGGGGGACAATTCTATATTGATTGTCTAGACTATAAAGCTATCGGAATTACCTCGGGAATTTTCTTGTCTAGATGATTTGAGAATGCTCCTTGAAGGATCCACGATGCAAGAAATTAAAAGATTTATAAATTGAGTATGAAGGGCTAAATTCTTGAAAGAGATGATATGCCACTACGCAGGGAAATGACTTAAAAACATGATCCCAGATCAAGACCCCTGGAAATTAAGGCCAAAGGGCCTATTTATAGAGCTCTAGCAGGCCAGAAATAATAAGATTGGCTATGCCATTTAGCAAACTCGAGATAAGTCAGAGTATTTGATAAAAATTTGCAGATAAACAAAAGTCAACTAACCGCCCATTTTGTCGAAAAGCGGCCGATTCATCCCATAATTTAAAACAATTTCCCCAAAATCCGTGGCATTATCTAAGCCTTATTTCAGTAATTATCTCTAATTTTGCAGATGGGATGTGCCGTATTCGGGACTGATCTTTCTAACTCACATAATTCAAAGATTTATTCCCTTGCATCAGGGATAGTTCACAGACTAATTTCCTAAATTATCTAGACAAAAACAAAAAAAATTAAATATCTAGACACTTGGACTGGACTTGACACAATTGGACTGGACCACTAGACTGACTAATGGACTTAATAATTGGATTGGACTGGACCGAATTAATCGGTTAATACTAGGCCTAAGTTTAATAATAAACTTTAATTAATAATAAAGTCCAATATTTATTTAATTAACAACAACTATAGAATTGGGGTGTCTACAAAGAGCTTTAAGGAAAACCTTGTGGGTAAGATTCTTGATCTCTTTTTTTTAGCACATTGGAGTCTTTTCTTAAGTGACCACGATCTTTATGAAAGTGGCAAAAGAACTTAGGATGTCGCGCTTCAGAGTGAGTGGGCGTCAAAGGCATGAATCTTGACTAACTTTAGAATGTATTTGCAAGTGGCGGTCAGGGGCATGCATTTGTTAAAGGATTTAGGTCCTTTAGACTTTTTTGTTCTTCTGTCGCTTGCCCCCATTGTGGTTTATATACAACTTGCCCTCATTGGGTTAGTAGAGGAATTGGTTTTGCATGATCTCGCCATTTCGTCAAGTGTAAACTTTTTCTTGAAGGGATTAATGTCTCTTCTGCGCGAAGGTTTATATATATCCTCTCAAGACGATCTCTCATATTTTCTAGAGGATGCTTGCTGAGTGAGAAGCAAAGAGGGGTTTCCGAGCGTACTCCTCGAACCATAGCAACAAATGAGAGACCTCGGTCTAGGTCGTCAATCAATAATTTCTAGTGTTAAATCATGCACAGTTTTGATGTAAGTGACTTGTTGGGAACATGCTTGACTCGAAATAGTGCAAATTAGGCTTTATACTACCCCAACAATATATGGAATCCAAAGGAATATGCTCAAACCACATATGGGCTACCCTCTTGAGGGTAACTAGAAAGGCTAAACACATGCATAGAAAAAACTGTTGTTTAAGATGATCGTTTGTGCCATCATAGAACTCGCACGGAGGCATCTTAAGGTCGAAGGCATTGCAAATAGCTCAATGTCTTCTATAAAGGGATGACAGGTGATCACATGTGTTTTGATTTCTAGCTTGTCAAATTGATGTTCAAGGGAATGACTAGTGTGCTAATGAAGGGACATGAGAGTGAGCATTTTGAATAATAGTCACTACGACGCACCTAATTATTTGAACCCTTGACAAGAGTCTTTTCATGACTTCTGTGCTATGGTTTCTTCAGGAAGAACCATTATTTAGAGGCAAGAGCCATGATGATGGACAATGAGAATGAGTTCTAGGTTCACGCGTGAAGAGGAGGATAAGTTAGACCACCAAACAATGAATCAACGACAAGCAGCGGTTAGTCGTGGTCGATGAGCAAATGGAGGAAGCTTTATTGTTGGACCTGCTCGATAGAATGCTGCTAGCTTGGATTATGGCGAGCAGAACTGGTTGCTCAATCTTTGGCCGGAGGGAAACAGAGATCTACCTCGATCTTAGAGTGGCTTCACCAAAAGTGCGGCCAACTAGAGCTGGGTTTCTGACGTGGACACTTGTTCCATGTTGAACAATTTTCACCGTGAGAGAAGGATCACAGTTTTCACCATGTGGATGGTGTACCCATGGCCTCACTCTTTGGCATCAAGTAGGTTGGCAGTCTTTGGGGTTGGTAGGGAAGATGACTCAAAGGCCGTGAACCCATCATGCATCTCAAGCATGATGGGCATTATTTACGGTATCTCCATGTATGCTCCGAACACACTTTGTTGCATCATTAAGGCAACTCCGCTGGGTGGTGAGCGTAGAGTGAAATTCGTCCCTCTTCTGACGCACCCAACTCACCATGTCTCTGCAACGCAAGACTACCAGCCAAAACCTCAACCTAGTCATCCAAGAAAAGCATCACCTCGAGGACCAAGAAGAGACCAGTGGCGGTTGATTGTTTTTTGTAGTGGTAGTTTAGGGTTGCAAGGTTGGGTTTTAGGAATAAATTTAATAGCTGAAAAAATAATTGAACCATTGATTAATGTTCATGATTAGAGCTCCGTGTATTTTGATAATGACGAGAATATATAATACTATAAGTGAACAAAAAAATACATTTTATTGGGAAAATGCCCTTAACATTTTACGTTTGCTAAAATGTCTAGAAAAATATGACACTTGTAGAAATTACACTTAAATTAGGGGCTCATAGTAAAAGAGACACATAAAAAGAACGGCACTCAAATAAATGTCATAAACAAATGGCGTTTATATTTTGTTGTAATGAATGCAACTTCAATCTTTGTCTCTGTAGTCAACTTGATCTTTGTTTTTTAATATAACTGTCTTATTAGGTGACTCTTGTACAGTAAGTTTGAATAACATATTACAGAGTATAAGATTGTCCCTTGGTATTTTTGTTCTTTCATACTTACAAACAGATCATGTGTTCGAGAAAAGATGAGATACAAAGTTTAGGAAGTTTGTTTTGATCCAGTAAAGTGTAGTTAATCTACAATGTGAAATTAAATTGGCACACAAATTCTTGAGTTACCTTTGAATTTACCAGGATCGAAAGTGAATGTATGAATTGGCTAATCATAATTGTGGGTGACTCACCCATGCCATTTCAATCTACGCTCGTTCAAGTTGTTTGTTTGTTGGGTTAATACATTGTCAAATAGTTAGGCTTAAGATTTATTTTTTCTCCTTTGTTAATAAGGTGCTCACCCCGTATATAATTTCTGACTCCGCCACTGGTTGACTACAAGTTTCATGCTTGTAGTTGGCAAATCACCACGTAGTAATGGTTTTCTGGATTTCCAATCACTTTAGCATCCTTCTTTCTTTTCAATCTTTCAAACAGTACCTCATATTTTTGTGATCTCAGCCCGATTTTGAAGTGGCAAACAACCAAAGCACCGTTTTAGTAAGGGACGGAGAAAAAGAGAAGGCGGCGAACAAGTGAAAAGGCATTTAAATAGCCAAAAATCATAAAAACAAAATAAACCCCTTGAATTATTTCAGTGACACTTGGGATCACACAACTTAATTAACAATCGCTATAAGTCTTGCTATTAATTCAGGAAAAAAAAAATTGGGTCAAATTAATTGGTGGCTTACTTTTTTTTTCTCCCTTTTCTATTCCATCCAACTTGTGATGAGGTGTGACCCATCAGATGCCTCCTGTGCAGACCAGTTTCTTATTATGCTTGGTAGAGATTGAGATCATATGTGGGTACACCCAATGCCATCAAGATTCATGCCCTTATCGTAAATGGGGTGTGATTGCACTTTAAGTGTAATCGCATGTGAAATTCCCATATTAATTGTCATGCATTCATTTTCAACAAAAGAATTAAGCCACCCTAAAAAAACCATAGAGAACAGGAGCCTCTGAGTGCAATGATGGATGAAAAAAAAATAGGAGAATGGACTTGCATTAGATGGATTATCCACCTTTTTTATGAGGAAAAGTTGGGATACCCCTCCCTCGTAGCAAAAGGAGTGGATGAGCAAATCCAGTACTCATTATATTAAGTATGAAGCTTTTGCTGCACGGACAATGAAGTTGGGTATGAAGCTCTGATCCTTTCCGTCAACTCATGGAAACACTCAAAATTTTTAGGCACGCATTATATTAAGTAGTAAGGGTAAGAGAGAACTCTGATCTTGTCATCAATCAAGCTAAGGGAGGCTTTTTCGCCAGCCATCGCACACCCAAATCTCGCGGTGTACTAAACATTTGTGTAGAGACTTCTAGAGAACATGGAGATTGCACAAATTTGACCATATTTCAAGATCCACCAACCACTTCCCAAATTTGACCACATTTCAAGATCCACCAACCGCTTCCCAATTATGCATTGGTCACCTTGGCCTCCAAATTTCAGGGCCCAGAGGACACCACTTGCTGCAAGTTGTGGAATGGGGGACATGCCAAAAGAGGCATTGGAAATTATGAGAACAATTGTTTGAAGGGCCAACAATATTCCACTTGCAGCAAGAGCAGTGCTACAACCTCCAACCTGACCAGCTCGGAGACAAAGCTATATAAATGTCAGAGATGCATGTCTGAGATTTTAGTCCCACATAAAGATGAGAGATAGGATGGACTGGCGTACGTATTTCGATAACATGGACCCAACGCCTATTGACTTGGTTGGCTTTGGCATCTCATTTAAAATTATAATAACGGAGTGCAATTGCCTTCATTTCCATTACCTCTTCCTACCATTAAGATTATAAATCAATCGTTGTCCAAAATCTTTATAACAATATTAAGACCTTATCTTGTCGTTGGCCCACCCCAAATCCTTTCAAAGATTTTTCAATCATGACAAAATTAGCAAACCCCAATCTTTCCTCTCCAAAAAGCTATAATTTATGTTATTTCTCCATTTATGTGCCCACATCACCAAGTATTATTGGGCTTAAGATTGCTTCTAATTGTGATATAATAGAAGGGCAGTCGTCAATATAAAGGTTTTTAGCAACATATATATACATGAAAAGAATTTTATGTTACTCTGTCATGAAAAAAACATTTATGACATAACAGCAAAAAAACATATACACTCTTATATCAATTCCAAAGTCATTAAAGGATAAATACGTAATATTCAATTTAAATTTCATAAACCTAACTTTTTTCTTTTCTTTCCCGGCCGTCACCACCGCCTGCAACGCAGAGTGGTGGTGGCGGTGACAGTCGCAGGCACGGCAACAGCTGCGATTTTTCTTGGCATTTTCCTTGGATGACAATCTTCAGATCATATATATAGTTGTCATTTGTACGCTCTTCACTGGTGTCAAGTTTTCAGCTAATATGTGACAATTTTGTTTTCATACGCCAAAGGTTCCAAGTTCCAGAAAGCTAGCTCTTGATTAGCTGTTGCAAGATTCTGATTTTGGCCATCATCTCCTCCAAAACGAGCAAAAAAATGTTCAGAAACAAAAAACAAATAGGGCAGAATATAGTGCTCACAAAGCTCTGCTGCATTTCCGGAAACTCTGGAAAGTGGAAACTCGTTTGCTTTTGTTTCATGTGCGTTCCAATAAGTTGATTTGTGTCAAAAACTGATATTGCTTGCTTCCCCGGTCACTAACTTTGTGTTCCCAACCTATTCTGGTCGCACCCAAAGGTCCACTAGGGTCCCATTTTCCATGACACATCCGCACAAGCAACAGTCATTTTCAACGCTCACAACAGGTCAAAGCATGCACACTCAATTCACGTGCACTTCTCACTTTCGTTACGTTATTTCGTCACTAAGAAGCTCATTTTCGTGCAAAGCCTCATGACACTTCGACCGTCGCACTTCGCATGTCGCCCATCGGCGCACCATGGCACTTGCCCAAGGAAGTTGGCTTTGGCCTTTCCCTTGGGGTCGGCCTCGGCCTTGGCCTTGGCCTTGGCCTTCCCCTTGAGGTTGGCCTCGGCCTTGGCCTTCCCTTTGGGGTCGGCCTCGGCCTTGGCCTCCCCTTGGGGTCGGCCTCGGCCTCGGCCTTCCCTTGGGCGTCGGCCTCGGCCTTCCCTTGGCGTTGGCCTTGGCCTCCCCCTAAGGGTTGGCCTTGGACTTCCCCTATGGGTTGGCCTTTGGTCTCCATACTTAACACATTCACTTCTCTTCAAGGGACCATACACAACTCCGCGACCCCGTCGCCCGGACACAACTCCGCGACCCCGTCGCCCGGACACAACTCCGCGACCCCCGTCGCCCGGACACAACTCCGCGACCCCGTCGCCCGGACACAACTCCGCGACCCCCGTCGCCCGGACACAACTCCGCGACCCCCGTCGCCCGGACACAACTCCGCGACCCCCGTCGCCAGCGTCCGGGCGCCTCATTTCAACACTCTGCCGCGCCCGTGCGGTGCGCCGTTGATACAGCCGTGCCCCCATGCTCTTTGCCACACTACATGCCCCCCGGGCACCACACTCATTCACCACACCATGCGCACCTTTCCTTGGTCGTGGAACATGCTTCGACCCACTCTCCGGAGTGTGCAACATCCTGCGGGGATAGGCGACTCTTCCGGGACACTATCTCCGCCAGGAAGCTCTTCAACTCCCCTTCTGCTAGGTAGACGGATCCTCCGAGATACTACCTCAGCCAGTCGGGTAGACAGCTCCTCCGGGATGCTACCTTGACGCGCTCCGAGTGCTCCGGCACAAGGACTCATCGCGGGGATAGGCAACTCCTCCGGGACACTATCTATGCCACGGAGCTCTTCAACTCCCCTTCCGCCAGGTAGACGGCTCCTCTGGGATGTTACCTCGACGGCTCCTCCGGGATGCTACCTTGACGCGCTCCGAGTGCTCCGGCACAAGGACAAACCCGCGGGGATATGCGACTCCTCCGGGACACTATCTCCGCTAGGGAGCTCTTCAACTCCTCTTCCGCCAGGTAGACGGCTCTTCCGGGATGCTACCTTGACATGCTCCGAGTGCTCCGGCACAAGGACTCCCCTTCAGCCAGGTAGACGGCTCCTCCGGGATGCTACCTCAGCCTGCGGAATAGGCGACTCCTCTGGGACACTATCTCCGCCATTGTTTCCGCGTGACTGGCCTACGTGCTCTGGCATTGGGGGCTTGCGTCAGCACCCCTAGGGACTATGACCCCCGGATCACTCCGAGACGAGAGCAGGTCTTTGGAGGGCATCGCGCCTATTTCACCTGGCAGTTGGGCGTCGGGTCTTCCCCACCGCTGCCAGGCCTGTGGGACTCCGCAAGGGCTTGGATTGGAGGCTAGATCAAGGGGGTTCTTTGGCCACACCGTTGTGGGAGCTAGTCTTTCCAGACAGACAGAGCGACGCTGTGCGGGGCAGGCGGGGTGAATATGCGATCCAACAGTCAGTGGAGCACCGGCACCTGTGGACCCCCCGGTGATGTCACTCCCGGGGGGCGCCTCGTGTCGATTAATGACATTATCATCTCAATCTCTATAAATAGAGGTCTTGAGAATTCATTTAAAGGAGAACATGATTGAGGTTGGACATTTTCAGAACATACTTCACTTTCTCACTCTAGAATTCTAGAGAGAGAAACATACAGGACCCTGACTCTGGACCTAAGCATCGGACTGTGACTGTCGTCGTGTATTCATCCTGCGCTATCGCCCTCGCAGCACTGCCACCCTCAAGCTTTGTCTGGGAAGCCCTTGGTCTCTGCCCTTGTTCCACCCTTGCTGTGTCTCACATCAACATACTTGGCATCTGACTCGAACTACATTCCTTGTGGCACCTCCACGTAAGTACGTACCCACTTTCCTTGGCATCATTTTGGCGACTCCGCTGGGGAGGTGAGCATCGCAGTGCAGTTCGTTCCTTGCCTGACACACCCAAGCAACCATGCCTCAGCAACGAAGGGCTACCAGGACTACCAGTCACAACCTCAACCCAGCCATCCAGGAGGCTGTCATTTCCATACTCAGAAAATTTTCAAGTTATATTGCTCTTGCACAGGTGTCTTGACACCACCCTTCATACCATCACCCACCCCTTGGGGGCTTCACCATTTCTCAATCCATTCAGCCTCACATTGCAACGACTTGGTACGTGGTGCGCGGGGTGGCTTGAGCCGCGCTACTACAGTCGCATCATCATCCTTCATTTATTTTTCTTGACACTTAGAAAAAATTTCATTTTTTTTCGCAACCGGTCATCGATGATCATCCTCAGTGGTCTCCCTCGGCATCCTTGTCTCAGCCCAACACTTAGAAAAAATTTCATTTTTTTCGCAACCGGTCATCGATGATCACCCGCAGCTGTCTCCCTCGGCACCCTTGTTTGAGCTCAACACTTAGAAAAATTTTTAACATTTTTTTTTCATCCTACATTCTATGCTCCTTCCAACACTCGGGAAAGCTTCCCAACACTTAGAAAATTTTCAAAAAAAAATTTCTCACTCCCTTTGCCCTCCTTCCTCTCACCCTGCCTGCTCATGGTCGGGCACTACCCTCTTACCCTCATTCTATACTTAGAAAAAATTTCAAGTTTTTCATCTTCCTCACATACTCCCCACATTCATGCTCTCATCACTCTCCCTCACTCTTTCCTTTCTTCCCTCACCATCCTTCGTCCCACTTCATACATAATTTTCTCTCTTGCTTATGGAAAAAGTTTCATTCTTCTCCCATCCCACTCCTCTCTTTCTCTCCATATACATTGTGAAAATTTTCTTGGGGGCTCCCTCCTTAGGGTTGCCAAAAAAAAAAATTATTATTATTTTATTTGAATTTCAAACTTCAAAAGAAAACTAGGCAGAACCCTAACGTGCTCCCGGACCCGCTCCGCCCCTACCCGCGCCTATTTTTCTCTCTCAGTCTCATGCCCAACTGCCCGAACCCACATCCGACCCTAACCCGACCCGCGTCCCTCTCAGAAAACCCTAAACCTAATTTTCTCTCATCTCTTTCTCTTTCTCTTTCCCTTATGCGCCGCCACAACCCATATTGGCGCCGCCACCTTTCGGCCTTGGCCTCCAGCAGCCCAGCTCCCCGGCCGACGTCGCCTTCTCGCCGACGACCCCTCGGCCTCACCCCCACCTCCCTCTCTTCTCTCTCTTCTCCCCTGCCCCTCCTTCCCCCCGCCCCTCGGCCACCCGCGGCACCCCGCCGCCGCCACCGCCCCCTTCTTCCCCTTCATCTTCCCCCTCCCCTCCCTCGGCCTCGGCCTCCCTACCCCCCTCCCCTAGGCCGACCCCGCCCTCTCCTTCCTCTCTCATCTCCTCTCTCTTCCCCTCCTCCCCTTACCCCCTCGGCCTCAGCCTCCCCAACCCCTTCCCTACCCCCTTCCTCTCTCCCCTCCATCTTCCCCTCCCTCTACCCCCTCGACCTCGGCCCACCTCTCATTCCCCCCTCCTTCACTTCCCCCCTCCCCTTCTTCCCAAGCTTGGCCTCGGCCACCCCTCCCTCTCCCCCCTCGGCCTCGGCCTCCCCAACCCCTTCCCTAGGCTGACCCCTCCCCCTCTTCAACCTTCGGCCTTCATCCTCCTCCCCCTCCCTTCACCTTCGACCACCATCAAGGCCACCCATTTTGACATTCCCAAAGCCATGGCCATCACCTTCAAGAACCTCTTTATCTCTTCTTTCCCTTCACCACCTTCGGCCCGCACACATTCACCCAACGGCCGACAACCACCACCAACCATCATCCTCACAAGCATGAAAAAAAAATCATCATGACGACCAACGCGCGCCTCGCGTCCAACCTTTCACTTCCGTCACAACACCCAAGTCCACCCCGCCACCTTCGACCTTCCTACCTTCACATCATGGCCGACATCCAAGGCGAGCAACTTCAAAATTTTTTTTTTTGGCAAAATTGACCGACATGCATTGTCCGCGCCCGTCGTGGACTGCCCCGCATCGCGATGCCCGATCGAGCACATCGCGCCCGACACATTTCATACTTTTTTACACTTCGAATTTTTTTGCAAATTTGATCACGTCCCGTGTGACGACGTCCTCCGACATCAACATCCTTGGTAGGTGGTGCGCGAGGTAGCTCGAACCACCTATTCCTACTCGTTGTTCGACGATCCTCGTTCGTCACCCGGGTGCTGTCTCAGCGACCCCCGTCGCCAATGCCTGTGCGTCGTTTCCGCGACGCTTGTTGCCCATCGCCCCGACGCCGTCTCCGCGACCCCCATTGCCCGGGCACCGTCTCCGCGACCCCCGTCGCCAGCACCCGTGCACCGTCTCCGCGACGATTGTCGCCCATCGCCTGGGCGCTGTTTACATGCTCGCGCCCCTGCGCCCTATCATCGTGCCTTTGTCTCAACCCCCAAGCATTCCAAGCTTTCTTATGTGGTGCACGAGGTGGCTCGAGCCACCTACTCTTCATCATCATCATGCATTGACGACCTCAACAACTCGCCGACCAAACAACATCAAAATCTTGCTAAGTGTTTATGCGTGCAGTGCCCGCTCGGGTTGCCCCTCCGCGTACACCACACACATGGGGCTTATGTTCCCAACCTATTCTTGCCGCACCCAAAGTCCCGCTGGGGTCCCATCTTCCATGACACATCCGCACAAGCAACAGTCATTTTCAACGCTCACAACAGCTCAAAGCATGCACGCTCAAGTCACGTGCACTTCTCATTTTCGTTACGTTACTTTGTCATTAAGAAGCTCATTTTCGCGCAAAGCCTCATGACACTTCGACCGTCGCACTTCACATGTCGCCCATCGGCGCACCATGGCACTTGCCCAGGGAAGTTGGCTTTGGCCTTCCCCTTGGGGTCAGCCTCGGCATTGGCCTTCCCCTTGGGGTCGGCCTCGGCCTTGGCCTTCCCGTTGGGGTCAGCCTCGGCCTTGGCCTTCCCCTTGGGGTTAGCCTCGGCCTCCCCTTGGGGTTGGCTTCGGCCTCGGCCTTCCCTTGGGGGTCGGCCTCGGCCTTCCCTTGGCGTTGGCCTTGGCCTCCCCCTAAGGGTTGGCCTTGGACTTCCCCTATGGGTTGGCCTTTGGTCTCCATACTTAACACATTCACTTCTTTTCAAGGGACCATACATAACTCAGCGACCCCGTCGCCCGGACACAACTTGGCGACCCCCGTCGCCCGAACACAACTCCGCGACCCCGTCGCCCGGACACAACTCCCCGACCTCGTCGCCCGCGTCCGGGCGCCGCACTTCAACACTCTGTCGCGACCGTGTGCCGCGCCCCTAATACAGCCGTGCCCCCCGGCTCTTTGTCACACTACATGCCCCCCCGGGCACCACACCCATTCACTACACCATGCACACCTTGCCTTGGTCGTGGAACATGCTTCAACCCACTATCCGGAGTGTGCAACATCCTGCGGGGATAGGCGACTCCTCCGGGACACTATCTCCACCAGGGAGCTCTTCAACTCCCCTTCCGCCAGGTAGACGGCTCCTCCGGGATGCTACCTTGACGCGCTCTGAGTGCTCCGGCACTAGGACTCACCCGCGGGGATAGGCGACTCCTCCGGGACACTATATCTGCCAGGGAGCTCTTCAACTAACCTTCCGCCAGGTAGACGGCTCCTCCGGGATGCTCCCTTAACGCGCTCCGAGTGCTCCGGCACAAGGACTCACCTACGGGGATATGCGACTCCTCTGGGACACTATCTCCGCCAGGGAGCTCTTCAACTCCCCTTCTGCAAGGTAGACGGCTCATCCGGGATGCTACCTTGACATGCTCCGAGTGCTCCGGCACAAGGACTCACCCGCGGGGAAAGGCGACTCCTCCGGGACACTATCTTTGCCAGGGAGCTCCAAGTGCTCCGGCACGAAGACTCCCCTTCTACCAGGTAGACAGCTCCTACGGGATGCTACCTCAGCCTGCGGAATAGGCGACTCCTCAGGGACACTATCTTCGCCAGGGTTTCTGCGTGACTGGCCTATGTGCTCCGGCACTGGGGGCTTACGTCGACACCCCTAGGGACTATGACCCCCGGGTCACTCCGAGACGGGAGCAGGTCTTCGGAGGGCATCGCGCCTAGTTCACCTGGCAGTTGGGCGTCGGGTCTTCCCCACCGCTGCCAGGCCTGTGGGACTCCGCAAGGGCTTGGATTGGAGGCTAGATCAAGGGAGTTCTCTGGCCACACCGTTGTGGGAGCCAGTCTTTCCAGACAGAGCGACGCTGTACGGGGCAGGTCGGGTGAATATGCGATCTGACAGTCAATGGAGCACCGGCACCCGCGGACCCCCCGGTGACGTGTCACTCCCTGGGGCGCCACGTGTCGAGTAATGACATCATCATCTCAATCTCTATAAATAGAGGTCTTGAGAATTCATTTAAAGGAGAACATGATGGAGGTTGGACATTTTCAGAACATATTTCACTTTCTCACTCTAGAATTGTAGAGAGAGAAACATACAGGACCCTGACTCTGGACCTAAGCATCGGACTGTGACTGTCGTCGTGTATTCATCCTGCGCTATCGCCCTCGTAGCACTGCCACCCTCAAGCTTTGTCTTGGAAGCTCTTGGTCTCTGCCCTTGTTCCACCCTTGCTGTGTCTCACATCAACATACTTGGCATCTGACTCGGACTGCATTCCTTGTGACACCTCCACGTAAGTTCGAACCCACTTTCCTTGGCATCACTTTGTAACATTTGAATGGAGCCAAAGTATTTACTTTTGCATATTTACATTGCTGAGAACTTTTATATTTCAACCCGTATCCAGATTTCGAAGTACTTGGAAACTTGCAAGATTGGTCGGCTATTTCCGTCCTTAATAAGCTATTACATTTTTCTTCTGTCGCAAGAAGATTAGCAACAAAAAAGGGTTAACTGTTGTAGATTCTTCAGCAATCTTCACCCCTTGTTTGGGTATGGATAGGAGGACCACATGCTGGCGCAGCCCATGTTGCTGAAGTAACAAAACTGTGCACGAAGTGACATAGATATCTTGTTTTGGCTGTTGGTATTGGTGGGGGAGGGGAAGGCTTAATGCAAAACAAAACTGGTTTTTGGTGGGGGATGGGAAGGCTTAATGCGGAACAAAACAACGTTGCAAAACATCCCACGCAGCGACACTCGTCAAAATGGGTCCATAATGATACGTGCCTTTAGATAAGACTTAAGAGTATAACTCAATAATGATACGTGGGCTTCAAATAATTGTTATAAATAAGTGATTTGAATATATGATTTTTTATTTAAATGAATATATGATTGTTACTCACATCAAAGTTACATCTAAACCAGGGAACATAAATTCGGGCAAGTGCATTTGCTGATGACATTCCAGCCTTAAAAGTAGTAATTTGCAATGTAGACGAAGAGTATCTCTTCAATAATGGCACTATTCCAAATTAAAGGCTTGTTTAACCCAACCGCTCGTTAGAAATGATGACCAAATTATCTTAAACTCTAAGATGATAATCGAAATTGTAGATGACCCAAGCAGCAATGCAACACATGCTTCCAAAGATTGTAGAGACGAGGTATCCGAAGATTGACAAGATCGCACTGGCCCTTATCATATCAGCTAGGCGTCTTCGACCATACTTCCAGTCTCATACCATTATCGTACTAACGGACCAACCACTTAGAAAGGTATTGCTGAGCCCCGAGGCATCAGGAAGATTAGTCAATTGGTCCGTAGAGTTGGGAGAGTTCGATATCCAATATAAACCTCGCACTGCAATTAAAGCTCAAGCCTTAGCAGACTTTATTGTCGAGTGTACATTACTTGAAGACCCTCCTCAACTGGTAATTTCGGAGGTGCCAGATCCTTGGAATCTCTATGTCGATGGTTCTTCAGCTATTGGCAGCAGCGGAGCCGGAATTATTCTTATAAGTCCAGAAGGATTTACTATTGAATACGCACTTCGCTTTGGATTTCAAGCCTCAAATAACGAAGCAGAATATGAGGCTCTTCTTGCGGGGATACAGCTAGCACACGCCTTAAAGGTGGACTCACTATCAGTTTATAGTGAGTCCCAACTAGTGGTCAATCACGTCTTGGGAGATTACGAGGCCAGAGATGAAAGAATGGCTCAATATCTTGAGTTAATTAAAAATTCAGCGGTGAAGTTTCAAAACTTCACCATTCACCAGATCCCCAGGGATCAAAATACTCAGGCAGATACATTATCAAGGCTTGCTTCTACTGAAGAAACCAATGTCCGACGACCGGTATACCTTGAACTCCTAAAGGACCGCAGTATCGGTTCTCAACCTAACATTGAAATCATAGATCAAGAACCCTGCTGGATGGACATCATCGTCAAATACTTATCCACATGCGAATTACCAAATGAAAGGCATAAGGCGAAGAATCTTCGTGTCAAAGATGCACGGTATGCCTTAGTAGAAGGGACTCTATACAAGAAATCATTCAGCCTCCCCTACCACAGATGTCTACGCCCATCAGAATCCATATACGCATTACAAGAAGTACATGAAGGGATATGCGGCCAACACCTCGGAGGGAGGACACTGGCACAGAAAATCTTAAGGCAAGGATACTACTGGCCTACTATGCAGAAGGACGCCATCGAATTCACACGAAGATGCGATAAATGTCAGAAGTTTGCTCCGGTTTCTCATACACCAGTTGCTCCTTTAACTTCCATTGTTTCCCCCATTCCCTTTGCTGTATGGGGAATGGATCTACTGGGACCTTTTCCCATGGCGTCCGGCCAACGACGATTTGTGATCATAACGATAGAGTACTTCACCAAATGGACTGAAGCAGAATCTCTGACAACCATTACTTCAGCCAAGTGTGAAGACTTCTTCTGGAAAAAACGTCATCTGTCGTTTTGGAATACCAAGAGCTTTGGTCGTGGATAATGGAAAATAATTTGACAACAACAACTTTCAAACCTTTTGTACGAATCTGTCGATCGATTTGAGATTCACTTCTGTAGCTCATCCACAATCCAACGGACAGACTGAAAACATGAATCGAAGCATCCTACAAGGATTGAAGAAGAAGCTAGACGAAGCTAAAGGCGCATGGGTGGACGAACTCCCCAAAGTGTTGTGGGCTTATCGAACAACCCCACATTCAGTCACAAGGGAAACGCCTTTCTTACTCTGCTATGGAACGGAAGCAATGTTGCCAGTTGAGATAGGAGTTCCAACAATACGGGCTTTACACTTCAACGAATTAAACAACGAAGATGGACTCCGTGCAAATCTTGATTTGGTAGAAGAAGCTCGAACTCAAGCCCATGCACGATCTGTTGTCATAAAACAACGAGTGGCACGATATTACAATCAGAGAGTCCGATCCAAGCAGTTCAACGAGGGAGATTTAGTCCTTCGCAAACTAGAAGTTTCCGATCCAAAGGCAGCGACGGGAAAGTTATCTCCAAACTGGGAAGGACCCTACCGTGTTATAAAGGTGCTCAAACCGGGCGCCTACGCACTAGGGACACTTTCTGGAGAATCCATCCCTCGTACTTGGAATGCTGAGAACTTGCGCAGATATTACCAGTAGTGTCTTGGCCCGAGCCAAAACACTTCCTTTTTTGGGGGATAAGGGGCACAGACCTTGTCAGAACTCCAATATCTTAAAAATAGTCTTTAGCAGATTGTTTCGAATAAATGGGTTGTTAAGCAATCCAATGTAAACTTTATCTTTTGCTCTAGCAATAAAGTTATTCTTTCTCAGTATTGTTGTAATATAAGCTTAGCCAAAACATTCTGTCCGAACAGAGTGACGGCCGAACACTCTGCCCGAACAGAGTGACAAGCATCGCCAAAACATTCTGTCCGAACAGAGTGACGGCCGAACACTCTGCCCGAACAGAGTGAGAAATTTGAACCAAAACATTCTGTCTAAACAGAGTGATGGCCGAGCGCTCTGCCCGAACAGAGTGTATAACTCTTGGGTTTTATAAAATACAAGAGAAGCCAGATGAATTAGCTACAGATCTAAGTCCGTGAAGAAACAAAAGTTAATGGGGGCATCGTCACTCCACCAAAACTCTTGCTTCTTCGAAATATCGGCCGAGCGAGGGTGCTCGACTTCTTTGCCGACTCTTTAAGTGACGATTAAAGGGTTTGATTCAAAGT
Source organism: Escallonia rubra (assembly GCA_033065855.1). Taxonomy (NCBI): domain Eukaryota; kingdom Viridiplantae; phylum Streptophyta; class Magnoliopsida; order Escalloniales; family Escalloniaceae; genus Escallonia; species Escallonia rubra. The sequence goes on from JAVXUO010002358.1 coordinate 295,646, forward strand.
AAAAATGAATAATACTGTGTGAATGGTAAAACACAAAACCACGAGAAACACATAGTAAGAGCAAAATACCGTAAAATTAAAGATAGAGTTTTACATATAAGCCCTTAAGAGGGCATCAAAATTCTGTCTAAACAAAACAAAGAGACTAGCTACAAGTCTAAGCCTCGGGGGCATCACCAGAAGGACCTTCCCCTGGAAGATGAGAAGCTGCAGCATCCCCTACCTTTGAAGGCATAACAGTCTCTCCAGATGGTGACACTACCGCAGGCAGAACAAAATCATCCAAGGGGATGTCAGGAAAGCGCTCAGCAAACATCTCCTTGGCCTTCACAAAGCCAAGCTCATAAATCTCCAGGCCATCTTCGGTCCGCTTCTTCAGCCATTCATCCCCCGCGTTCCCATCCAAGAAATCGTGGATGCCTTGGTCTCGAGCTTTGGTCACCTCTTCTGCAGCCCTCCTTTTAACTCGCTCCAGTCTCTTCTCCAAAGTCGCAATCTGAGCAAGATGATCTTCCTCATGCTTGCTCAGCTCTTCAGCACGATGGGTGGCCTCTTGTGCCTCCTTAACTGCTTCCCTCGTCAGCTGAGCCTCATCGGCCGCCACCTGCCTTGCCATCTCAAAGCGAGAAAGCATCTCAGATCCACTGGCGTACATCTGGAATGAAGATTGGGGTCATCAACTAAATGAAAGTTGAAAACAAAAACAGAAACCTAGTTGAGACAAAGGACGTTACCGTATAGACGGCCTGGGCAAAAGAGCAGGCAAATGTCTCGTGGGTCTGATTCTGGAAAACCTCCTTGTCTTGAGGAAGAATTCCATGACGAAGATGCTGCTCCGAGACCTGGCTGTCCGGCATCCCAAGGTCATCACGCCTAAGTGCTCATCTCGGACGAAAGATGGGATCATCTTCAATAGAAACTTGCTCAAGGATCCGTGGAGAGCGTTCTGAATGAGTGACTCTAGTCCTCTTAGGAGCAGGAGGCAACTCCACACTTGGCTGCTTCTCCTTTCGCTTTCCCTTAGCTTTCTGAAGAACGCCAAGGAAGCTTCCCTGCTGCGATTTTCCACTTCCGCTAGCCATTTCTGCAATGAAGAAAGAAATCAATACGGGATAAATATTGAAATCAAGTTTAATTCAATATCTTATGCAAAGCACACCTAGAGGAACGGTCTCAGCAGATGACACGCTAGGAATAGCAGGAAGATGAGGAATCAGAAGACCAGCTGGAATGGGCTTTGAAGGTATGATCTTCGCCCACTCCAATTGCTCATCCGAAAAGAGGCTCATCTATACAAAGACCACCTCGAAGTTTAATGTGACTAAGTATGTGCTTAGTCTGGCTGTTGGGAGTAGGCTTGCCAGGATTTTCAAATTCCTTACAGAAAGGATTCCACACTCTGTCAAACGGAAGCTCCCCCTTGTCCAGTCGGCCAACAAAGAAGTATCTAGAATGCCAGCCTTTATTTGACTTCGGGCCTCCCTTCAGAAGTCGTTGCCTGCTATGAATGTAATACCATCCCGGGCAGTTGGCGACTCCTTTGACGAAACAGACTTCAAAGAAGACTCATAAAATCTGTTACATCTGGTTTGTAGCCTAAAGTCTGGACCAAATATATAAGACCGGCAAGCTTCCTCCAACCATTTGGAACAAGCTGCCTGGGAGCCATGCGATAATGCTCAAAGAAACGAAGAGCAAAAGGATGAAGATGAAGTCTATACCCAGACTTCACCTGCTCTTCGTAGACACCCGTTTCAAACTTTGTGCCGTAGTTAGCTGGTTCACCCAAACCAGGAAGACGAGCATACCAACCTTCAGGAAGAGGATATTCCCGAATTAAATCCTGCAAATCTTCAGAGGACATCTTACTAGACTTCTCGTCAGCAGTATACCAAGGCTTGGGATTAGCCTTATCTTCGGCCTGATCCTTTACATCTCCTAAAGGATTCCTTCTAGACAAAAATTGCGAAGGCTGTGAAGATGAAGGTGGTAATGGTTGAGAGGATGAAGGTTGGAATCGTTGAGAGGATGAAGGTTGGAATGGTTGGGAAGTTGAAGGTAGTGGAGGTTGTGGATTTGAAGTTCCAACTTCACTTCCTGAAGTTGCAACTCGTTCTGAACTCGAAGACGAGCTACTACTCGAAACAGAAACTGAAGTATCAGACATGTTTTCTACTACAAATAGGAAACTACGACAAACTTGAAGTGCTGAACAGAAATGGTAGAAGAAAAGACTTACTTCCAGAGTAATGTGCTCCCAAAAAAGTTTTTCGAGTGAAGGTAAAATGAAGTGAAAGTTCTCTTTTTATAGAGAAACGCCAAGTAACCGTTTCTTGGAAAACGCAACAGTTCGTGTACCCCACACGTGTCACAAGCTGAAGAGTAGAGGAGTTTAAAAAAAAATTCAAATTCCCGCTCACAAAAAAAAAAAGGACACGTTGGAGGCACCAAGACTTTGGCTAAGCAGAATTATGTCCGAACACTCTGCCCGAGCAGAGTGACAACGGCCGAGCAGAATTATGCCCGAGCAGAATCTCGTCCGAACACTCTGCCCAAGCAGAGTGACAAAGGCCGAACAGAATTCACCCGAGCAGAATCTTGTCCGAACACTCTGCCCGAGCAGAGTGACAACGGCCGAACAGAATTATGCCCGAGCAGAATCTCGTCTGAACACTCTGCCCGAGCAGAGTGACAACGGCCGAGCAGAATTATGCCCGAGCAGAGTGACAAAGGCCGAACAGAATTCGGCCGAGCAGAATTATGCCCGAGCAGAATCTCATCCGAACACTCTGCCCGAGCAGAGCGACAATGGCCGAATAGAAGTCTTCCCGAGCAGAATCCTTTCCGAACAGAACCATGTCCTAGCAGAATATGGTCCGAACAGAACCATGTCCGAGCAGAATATGGTCCGAGCAGAACCATGTCCGAGCAGAATCCTTCCCAAACAGAAGTCTGACCGAGCAGAATCCTGTCCGAACAGAACGATGTCCGAGCAGAATATGGTCTGAGCAGAACCATGTCCGAGCAGAATCCTTCCCGAACAGAAGTCTGCCCAAGCAGAATCCTATCCGAACAGAACCGTGTCCGAGCAGGATATGGTTCGAACAGAACCGTGTCCGAGCAGAATATGGTCCGAGCAGAACCATGTCCGAGCAGAATCCTTCCCGAACAGAATCATGTCCGAGCAGAATTTGGTCCGAGCAGAACCAAGTCCGAGCAGAACCTTGTCCGAGCAGGCACTCTTTTGAATATTTGAGATGTCAGACAAACAGGTTCAATTCTGTTTTTGGCATTTTCGCTATCGCCAGTGGAAAAGGCGTGCTTTCACCCGCTTCGTTAAACGCTGGTAAAAGCAGGGGGCATATGATATAACTAAAAATATCCCTCCAATCTACGGACGACACGTGGCAAGTGCGACGCGTAACCCATGCCGGCTCATTACTGATATGGCACTTACCATATCAGTCACCAGACAGAATCCTAAAGAAACTCTGACTGTATCAGCAGAGATCAATATGGGATCCTCTAGGATCCTAGTGAGATTCTGATTAGAGTAGATTGAAGCCCAATTCTAATTGGACTCCTCTTGCTACCACTATATAAAGGGGGTCAAGCCCCCCAGGTAAGCCTAAGTTCACACATATACACATTGTGCAATATTGCTATTCAGAGTTCTACCTTATTAGCCTTCTCTGACTTAAGCATCGGAGCGTTCCCCCGCCGGAACCCCACCCGGCGGTCACTCCGTGTTCTGTTTTGCAGGCCTGAATTCTGGTACTGTTCCCGATCCAGTTTCTAGCTGCAACATAACCTATCCCTAATTAATCGTGTATACTTGCACTAGAAAAGAATAAACTGTTGCAGTTTAGAAGGTCAAGCTAATTCACGGAGTTAGTAGTTAAGAATATCATACTTGATAAAATACAGACATCTATTAAATAGTAAATCGGGATAGGACTGTTCCAGTACAAAATCAGGATAAAGATACCGCCACTCCAAAGCAGGCTTCTGGCACTAAGCTAGCCTTCGATTTTCGGTTAACGTTTACCCGAATCCAAAACGGGAGGAGGAGGGGCTGGAATAGAAGCTAGACAGATGAAATATCAGGAAGTAGAATGGGTTGTATTATCTAACATAATCGCTTGCCAAGATAAATTGAATGTGCCCAAACCCCAGCATATCTCCGGCCATGTCTATCGATTACAAAAGGACTTGAGAATCAAACTTTAAGCGAGTGCACTGTTAATTATTAAACCTTATCAAATAGGGATATAAAAGGCAAAAGTTGATGAAACACACACATTGGAGGCATTCTCAAGGAGGAAACAAAAAGTGCAGAGCATCCACGTAATAGCAGCCAATTTCACTTCTCTATATTCAAATGGGCAGGTATTGGAGTACCATAACTAATGCCACTTCAAGAGGGAACAGATCCCAATTACAAGATAAATGTAAAAATGAGAGATGCTCAAGCTCTAGAGGTTGGATTCGGAGCGACCGTATAGCTAATGAACCATGGGCAGCTCGTGTGCTCGTGTATCTATCTTCCTCAACTATTACGTATCAGCAAACAAGGAGACCATTTAAACATAAGGCGATAAGCAAGAACAAGCGAGCACTCACAAAGTCACCGAATCATGCCAGATTGCCGAGGACCAAGTTCTTTAGAAAATCAGACACAGTAACCCTTGAGAGCGGGTAATGTACCACACATAATGTCCTTGGAATTACTTTGCGAGAGATAATAGGGAGAGAAGCATTTCCCTTCCCAGAGAGGCTTTACCTTAAGAAACTAAGAAAAAGACTTTTACAGCCACTTAAGAAGCTCGAAAGCCCGAGACTGAAGAGGCATTCGTCGATCCATGTTGAGATCGAGGGCCAAGGTAATGTGTTCTTGAATTAGGCATGTCTTTGTACCTGCGACGCATCTGACTGCTGGTTCTCTTTGAGATGATGAAGAGATTACTAAGAAGGCCTTGGCAAAAGGAAACGTGAGGGTCTTGGCCAAAGAGTCTAATTTGAATGTTGGTGTCAATGGTAATCTAAAGAAACATTTGGTACCAGTGGTAACGTGAAATTGGGTGCTATTACTCGGAGGTTCTGCGCTTATTGGTTCCTCCTTGAGAATGCCTTCAATGCCTGTTTCATCATCTTTGGTCATGTATCTTGATTCCAAACTCAAGGGATAAATAGCTTTTTGCGAAAACATAGTACAGATGTGCCCATACCCTAGGGATATTTAATAGAAAGAGTCAGCAAAACATTAAAAAAAGGCAGACACGGGAAAAGCTGAGTGAAAATGCCAACTTAAGCATTATTGAAGCATGCTTATGCAAAAATGGTTAGTTAAAAACTTTATGTACAATTCTTGTGATGTAACACACTGATACAAGGACCTATCAATGGCAGTGTGTACTGACCTCACCTTTCTTGTGATATCACAAACTGATACAAGGGCCTATCAATGTTAATGTATTCTGACCTGTCTCTGTGATTCTCTTTGTCCGGCCGCTCTTTAGAACCCTCTTTCAAGAACTCCAAAGCTCAAGCAAAATAGAGACAAAAAAACTGATGAATCTATGTCAACTCCTCGGCCAATCTAACGATTCAACATTGCCCTTGCTTATGGTCCAAGCTCCATCAGCAATTTCATCTAGCAGCTGATCCCAACTCCAACTTGAATAACCCAAGAAAAACCAGAGGCCTGTAAGGGATTGACTTCCGGATTTCAGTCCTTCTATTACATTAGATGTGGCCCATTGGTCAAGAAAGTAGCTATGTGGTACAACTTCAGCGTACTGATCACTAACAACCTTTTGAGTTAAAGCAACAAGAGGCATTCCACGTATTACGACAGGACCTCCAAAAGATAGAGGTGCCTCTCTGAGCAGTTCTAACTCGTCTTCAAGTTCTTGGAGAGAGTCCCAACTAATATGTTTGTTGATTATAAGACCTTGGAATCCTGTAGTCCGATTTACATTCACAATTAGGATTTGGCTGTTGTCAAAGGGTTGCACGTTGAGAAGCTTATCTGTTGAAACAAGGATGGATCCAGGACCCACTTGAAGAGCTGTTTCATGAGAGCCATCTGGTGTACGGGGTCTAATCCGAATATTTCTAAATTTTATTTTTTGTGCCGTGTCTCTCAGTAGAACCTCGAGGTGTTTGGGGTCTTCCGCAGGAGGAATTTCTTCAGGCATTAAAATTTGTGAAAAATCTTCATACAACTTCTGATTTCCAAGTCCCCCTCCTGATCCAGTCAATAAAACACATTCAAAAGAGTGACACAAAATTGCTAACAAGGAATAGATGTTGAATAAAGCAACGATTATCAATGTCCCAAGTCTTGCGAGAATCAGTCAGATTTCTTTCAATAGTCACATGAATCTTGTACAACAAGGTCACACTTTTATACAAAGAACCGGCATGCAGGGAACAAAAGCATAAGATAATTGCATTTTTCAGATCAAAAGTAGGATGAAAAGTAAGTCACGTCTTATCTTTCAAACAACAATGCCTGTTTCGAAATTACCTAAAGGGCCTAAACAATAGTTCAAACCGCACTCAAAGGTAGGGCATTTCCCATTTTTATAGGAACTTCTGTACCAGAAACAATGGTATCTCCAATTATAGCCCCTCTGGGATGTAAAATATATCTCTTCTCACCATCCCCATAGTGTATGAGACAAATGTATGCATTTCGATTAGGGTCGTATTCTATGGTTACGATTCTACCATATATGTCTTTTTCATTTCGTCGAAAATCGATTTTACGGTATAGACGCTTATGACCTCCCCCTCTATGCCCTGCGGTAATGATTCCTCTGGCATTACGACCTTTACCACAACGATGCTGTCCATCTATGAAGCACGGGTGCGGCACTTAAGGTGAAGCCCAGCACCAGGTGCGCGTCGAGTTAGGCATGGGTGCGTGTCGGATGCGTGTCCGGTATTTTTTCTTTATTTTTTAATGTCTTAAATACCTGGTGCGGCTCAGGTGCGTATCAGATATGTGGAAAGGGCAAATCTGTGACCACCGGCGATCACCGGCAACTCCAACGACCACCTTTTGCAACCACCGACAAGGAATCTGAGAGGAGGGAGGAGAATGCAGAGAAGAAGAAAAAGCAGCAGGAGAAGGAGAAGGAGAAGAAGAATGAGAAGGAAGAAGTACTCACCGGCGAGCGGCGGGCGACATGCAGCGATTTATTGATTCCAGAGAAGAAGAAGAACACGGGATGTCAATGTTATCGATGTGGTTGGAGACGGAAATTTAATTGGTTGGAGAAGGAGAAGGAGAAAAAGAAGAAGAATGAGAAGGAAGAAGTACTCACCGGTGAGCGGCGGGCGACATGCAGCGATTTATTGATTCCAGAGAAGAAGAACAGGGGATGTCGATGTTATCGGGCGACAAAATTTGTCTTACCCCGCCTCACCCGTATCCTAAAATTTTCAAAAATGTCGTATCAGCGTATCCGCACCCGGCACCCCTGTCGTATCTGCACCCGCACCCATGTCCGTGCTTCACAGCTGTCCATAGATCAAATAGTTTTGTAGACTAAATTTCACTTGGCTGTCTAAGGTTCCATTGCGTGTGCTCGGGGTAGAAGTTGTGTACAAATGTGGGAAATACAGGACTAATGTACGTAATGGGAAGGGATGGACAACATACGCACTAAGATGAAAGAGCCACATTAAGTATGCAAGGTCGAAAATTGGGGCTCATGTTCGTCAATTATGTTGCCACCAGTAACTATCAGTCACCGTCGACTGACTGACTGCTAGTCCTACAAAATCTGATTCTTTCTCTAGGGATGGTAGAACGTATCACTTCTATAACTTGCTTTTCCCCTTTCATTGCTCTAACTCTGCTTTACGTTTACCCCTATTCTGTTTATGATGCTTATTTGAAGTGTTAGCCCCCTCAGTCACCAATAGGGGTAGGGCCTAATAGCTGACCCAATACTTACGTAAAAAAAAATCGCTTTCTCCAAAATTTATCGGAAATACATGTTAGGGGCTATACTTAAATGCCTGAATAAATTTCTTTGTTCAACCTCCCGAGCTCCCGGTCAGATGTCTTAAGCAAACAGAACATAGCACGTTAACAAGGAGAAAAGCCAACTCAAGTATACATCCCTACATATAGGAGCTGATCCTGCCCAGTGTTGGACATTTAGCCAAGTGTCCAACGCATCAATGGCCATCCACCTCAGCCACGTGGATGGCCCTGGTACTTTACTTTATCTGCCTCTCCCCTGTTTGTTAGATTCCACAACCACTCAAGCTTTCCCTACTGGCCTTACAATGACCAACAGAATTAAGGTAGCATTATTAATGTATAAGGACAAACAAAATATAATGTAAAACGAAAAGTATATGCTTCAAGAAGTCTTACCTTCTTCCCTAGATAGCCAACGAAAATTACTTCCATGATCAGCAATGAACTTGATTATGTCAAGTACTGCCATATCTCCTTGATAAGAGACAGCGTCCTTCCTTTCAGCTGGAAATAAAAGCAGAGATGGATAGAGGTCTCTCTGCATATTCAGTAATGCCAAGTATACAGATGAGTAAAGACTCCTGTCTAAGTTTATATCTCAACAAGTAAATAAATGAGTAGTAAGTAGTCCACCAAGCGATCAGAAAAGTCACAAAATTAAAGAGGGGTTACGATTGTGATTATTAGTGGATAACATGCAGGTCCTAAATCAATCGTCTGCAGTCTCAAAAGAGTCGATGCTACTTCGGACCACAGTAAAGGAGCCATAAATGGGCCAGGAATGCTACTCGTGGAGCATAATAAAGGAGAAGTTAGTGCGGCATGAAATGATTGCTATTTGAGGAGTGTGATAAAGGGGCCAAGTAGGGCCTGTATTGAGAGCCATCCGTGGAGCATGAAAAGGAAGCCACTTGTGGACCTCCACCGATAGGTACCCATGGATGAGCTGACCCTCGCACTAGCACCAGGTTGACTGTTTTTCGTGGATTATGGAGGTAGAGCCACTCGAGGTTTCACTTCTGATAAACTTTCACACGAAATTCCCATTCATGTTAAGTCATCCCTTGACTAGCATGCAGGATTAGGCATGCCCCCCACTAGGGACAGCAAAATGAATTGCTTTAAAATAAAGAAGATCAATGCACCTCTTAATTCATTTACTATTCTTAAACACCATCACCCATACTACCTAATGACCATGATCATTTCCACTTTTTACCATTGACCTCTCTCAATTTGAATCTTCTCTGAACACTGCTACTATTTCATACCACAATAGAAAAGACGACAATCATTTCAGTGATGAAAATAAGATGCATTGAAGTTTAGAAACAAGGACCTGATTCACCGCAACAACTCTTACGAGAAAGAACTTGACACTGCCACCACGAAGGTGGGGCACAGTGCACAATTTAAGCAGAAGACACAACTGCTTTTTGAATGGACTATCAATAGGAAAACAACAGACACAGTCCTCATGCTACCAGATAGATGATTGTGTTCAGGCAAACCCATCTAATTTAAAGACAAGTAGGTGCTTGATACTCGAGTAACATTGTAACTAAGATCTGATTGGTTATGCTATTAGAAACAACTGACACTGCTTAGATAAAAGAAAGACATAATATAATCAAGAGAGTAAAAATATACTCGTGAAGATACATTTATACAACTTAAAAAAGAAAATATTGAATGTTACTTCTGAGAACCCCACCTCCGTCAGCGATTTTAGCGTGAAACTGCAGTCATTCATGGTGCAATCCATCAAGTATATTAGCGGGAGCTTTAACGTAGCAACTCCAAGGTCACCTGCCACATGTCTAACCGGTGATAAAAAAATCAAGGTGTTATGAAATCAATTTACTCACAACACTGGTGCATGAACAAAGAAGACCAGAATCACAAAGAAATAGATCTACCAATCCTTCTTAGCTGACACGGTCCAACATCAAGATAACCTACTCACCATGTCAAAGTATTTCTGACAAATTGGAGGTTCAGGTTTCATAAGCTCCTTCCACTATTAATCAGCTACCAAGTAAGAATTTAGGTACCTAGGTATTAAAGTGCAAAGCAATCTAGTCCGCGAAAACATGCCAAATGCGGGAAATACCAAGCACCTGTGAAGACAGCTGTGGCCCAGTTTGAAAGGATAAGGCCGTGCCCCCCCTTCCCCACCGCCCCCACCCCAACATAATTGTAATTTTCTCTTGTTGTTCACGTAAAACAATATTGAGTACTAGCTAGTGGCATAAGCAATGAAACAACAGGCTACATAAAGTTGAGCAATCACATCATGCTAGGGTACTGGCACAGCACTACTAGCAACATGGACAAAAGAAGCCTTCCTATTTCCTAAGGGGAAGGTTGGGATAGTCCCAGCCCATTAGCTATTGACATTCTGATAACAATTCGATTTTCTAGCGCTGAGAGAACATGAGAAAATCTCTTAAGGACTTTCTGTAGAATTATCCTTTTCCATGTTGATTAGGGGTCCAATAACCTATGTTATATGGACTCTTCAAAATGTGTGAAGTACCCGTGTCGGACACTCGACACTTGGACATGGTATGGGATATGTGTCCGACACATCCTGTAGGATATGCCACTAGGAACACTATGTTATAGTGTTCCTTTTAGATCGTTATTGCTTTGAGATGATCTCAGTTCTCAATTAAAACGATATGCATACCCTAAAACAGTATGTAATCTACGGAATAAGTAAGAAACAAGAATAGGTGGGAATATTTTGCCGTGTCCCCGTGTCTTGGATTTTGAAAAATAGACGAATCCGACACTTAGACACGTATCCGACTCAGACACTCCAAATAGGCGAATAGAGGCAAGAATCTAGTGCTTTCAGCATTGTACTACAGATTGGCAATTACTCTTACTTTTACCTGATATGATCAAAGTGCTTCAAAAGTGAATCTGACTTTGAATTGGAACTATCACTTCTTGTCGCATCATGATAAAGGGAAGGATGCAAACTTTTTGCATCATCGTTAACTTCTAGGGTTCGTATTAAAAACAATAATCAAAGCTTCAACGGAAGGGATCTATTTCTAACCAGATAATGCATTTCAGAGAAAATAACCACTTAAAAACAACATGTACTTCAATACGTACCATCTAATAAAAGGTTCTCATTCTTCAAAATCTCTGCATAGCACTTAAAAGCTCGGTATACTTCACGAACAACCAGTTCCATTCTCTGGCAGAACCCACACCAATGATTGCTAAAAAGCACCAGAACATCCTCCTCCTGGTTACCAAAAACTAGCTCAGAAAAACTATGGGTGGTTACTCGAGGGACAGAATCCACGTCATGGAAATCTAGATTAACAAAAGGAGGATTTGGAGATTCCCTTGGGCTCAAAGTAACTGATTCAGAACGTTGATATGGAACGAGACTTCCGTTAACAAAACTAGTAAGAAAAACAGAGAGAGTAGAATAGGAGATAGCTGCCCCTTCAGGTAAGGGATAATGTTGCTGTGAAAGAGGATCAATAATGACCACTGAAGGTATCTTTTGTGCAGGAGTTAGAGAGTTAAGCAACCGAGACTGACCGTCAGAAAAGAAAAAGGAACCCTTGAAACCAGTTACGTGAAGCAGCCCTTCTGCCTTTTCTACCACTGAGAACGTTTTCTCTTCGACCTTCCCTTCTGCCGCATCTGCTTCAACTTCATATCTAAACAAACTGCCAGGTGTATCAGCATAACCTTTTTGGTCTTTAGGAGGGAAAGGTTCAGCATCAGTGGTTTTAAATAGCTCCACAGTCTCTCCATGAAAGGTACGAGACTCATATGATGTCTGTTCCTCGTTAACGATATCCTTGACCTGATCTTCCATGGAAGATTCCTGAATTTGGGCCTGTACTGGTAAAGCTTCTCCTGTATTGATGTCCAAATCATCAGATAAAAGCTGGAACCCTGCATCCTTCGCCAGTGAGCTCAATTTGATACCCTTCTTGTGCTTAAGAATATATGCCAAGATCTCAGGCAAGGAACTACTTTGCAAGTTTGGTGCAACCTCATCCAAAGTAAAATATTTACCCTCACTCGTGACCATGATAGACATCTTATCCTTGAGTGTCGTTAGCTTCTCAGCAATTGGAGATAGCACTAATTTTGGATGTCCAGATTTACTCCCTGATGCTGGATATCCATCAGCTAATGATTTCTGTGGCTTGGCAGTAATTTCTGCACTGTGGTGCAATGCTAATTCTCTGAAAGCATCAAGAGCTTCCTTGCTATTTCTTCTAGTCACTGAGGAATCTGATGATCTATCAATGAAAAGAATTATCGATGGCTTATTTGCAGGTAAACGGGGCTCAAGATCATGCACATCACATTCAAGCTGCAACATAACAAATAGAAATTAACGAATCGGTATAACAACATAAATGCTATTAGGAAGAAAACAGAAGCACCTCAAGAACAAAAGGAAAGCGCGCAAAGATGGCAAGCTTGTTCAAGCCGGGCTGCAATTTGAGCTACAAATAAGTTGCAAAGCATGCACAGAAGTTGAGATTGACATATAAGAAGCTAAACCAACTATAAGTCTATAACTGTTAAACAGACAACAAAGTAAGATTTTTTAAGCCAACACTTGCGGCACATATTTCCAGATGACTGACTGCAATAACAGTGATGTAAACAAAGAAATGCCAGAGCAGCTAATGGTCAACTATGACGAAAATGTCATTATACCAGGCATGTGTAGTCATAGCACATATTTCCAGGATCACGCATCTGTCTCACAGCTTGTATGACAATAGCCAATGATAACAGGTACCTAACATGCTATAACTTTACGAGCTATAAAATAAGAGGAAAATGCAGTCACATGTATTCTCAAAAATTGAAGCCTCAAACAATCTTCACATAGTGAGAGAATTCATCATTGTCTGAGTACAAGCACAGTGAAGACCTACCATTCTTATTAATCAAATAAGTTATTCATGTCCACTGCAGAAGCCATTTATGATAGATAAAATTCAAACTGTTTTAGAAAATAATTTGAAAGAGACATCATGACAACAGTTATATATTTGGCAACACAATGGTTGCACAGGCAATAGTAGAAAAACCGCCCTTATAACTGGGAGACATCACAACAGTAATGTTCATAACAAAAAAAAACTTGCCTCTGTAACAGTTGAAGCATGCTTCTGTAGAACACTTTTGAGATCATCTTCTTCTTTCAAAAACTTTGAACAACTAGGACATCCCGCAAAGTAAAGCATCATCAACCATGAATCAGAATCTTCAACACCCAGAGATGAAAGCAGCGACCTCTTAGAGATCAGACCAAATCTTAGCCTTTCAGGAGGCAGGAAGAAATCTCTCACAGTTGTTGTGAACCTTGATAAGAAAGACTCAAATTTCTGAAACTCCTCAAAACTACAGGACCCCCCATTATTGGGTCTCATACTCTCCGCCTCCTGGAAATCACTTTCGTTTAAAGGAGTGAATTCCCCAAGCCAGGGAATTCCACTAAACTCATTTCCAAGACCACACCTCATGTTTTCATAGCCAATCCTCTGTTTGCAAAACCATAGAAACCGTAAAAAGTTAATATCACCACACACAACTATCTGTACAGTTGAAAACTAGCCGACATTCATGTGCAATAAGAAGCTACTCAACCTTCTGGAATTTCTTTCCTCCAGCAGCGGCCGATTCATTACTCCCCCCGCCGAAACCTGTTCCTAGAAGACACTCTGCAGGGTTAATTTCTTATTAGCATGTCTCTGGTGGTAGTTCAGGTTGCATGCCATTCCTTTCTAGGCATATTACATAAAGGGAGTATGAGGGACGTGTATATGGTTGCTACAAAGAGCAGATAGGACTGACAAATAATGTTAGCTAGAGAAACCACCAACTAACCAAGTCTAATATCTTTATAAGGGCAGTTTGTGAAATCTCTTCAGTGTTTTCTGTTGTATAACATAATTTTCAAGGTACTATGCCTTACTCTAAATCACCTTTCCACGTGAAACTTATAGATTATCACGTTACAGGTAAGGTAAGTAAACACGGTCACGCAGAATTAGGGGCCACTGTACAGATCACTTCTTCCAAAGCGCACCCCATTCGTTCTGCTCGCAACAATCCACTTAGTTCTCCTGGTGAAAAAACATATCCTAGTACTGTAGTATAATTGCCAGACTGATAGCCATGAAAGATACAGGTTCGGTTATCAGAACTGCCGCTTGGAGTACACGTAAGGCTGATCTAGTCCACCCAGCCCATTTACAAAAAACAAACTTAGGTAATACAGTAACAACCTTTAAGGTACATTCGGATTGAAAAACCCAAAACTGTAGCTTTAGGCTTTTGTGCATAAGAATATGAGAAACCAGATTGAACTTAAATTCAATTAGGAACGGAGAGTCCATTGACCTAATCTCCAGCCAGAACATAATCAGACAAAAGATCAAGAAATGAAAATGAAAAAAAGGCGGAAGAAGAAGATACCCAAAACATTTTCGCTCCCATTTTTCTTGCTCTGGGTCAGTAACCTCGAGGTCCATCCACAATGGTCGAGGAGAAGAAGAGCCTTGTCAGTTGAATTAAGGAACATTCTCAAGTCCTCGGGCGAATTAACAGATTTGAGGGGGATTTCTTCAGGCAAAAGCGACATAAGATAGTGAACCGAAGATAATATATTCTGTACCCGAAGTCTCCCCTGATACTTATAAGACAGAAAATGGTGGTAGTAGAAAATTGTCAATCTCCCAGCAGCACCAAGGGCATCTGCCAGCATCCTATCATTATTGCTATAAACAACCATCAGCTTTAGAGTGACAAACTTCTCTTGCTTCTCAGTAATCCTTTGAGATAATTCCTCCATAAGAGTTCGGGACTCACCAGACCCTGGTGTCCAAAAAAGCTCACTAGATTATGAATCATCCTTGTTCACGAGGTAAAAAATCTGAGCTTACCAGTAAACTGTAACGCTAAGCATTGACATGATAACAACAATATAACATGAAACTAGTCAAGTGGGCAAATCATAACGAACAAGTACAGTTGTTACAAAAGCACGCAATAACCAAGAATTGTTTGCGCCTCAGATAAGACTCAAGACAAGTATATTTGTTAAACAAAAAGGACAAATGAAAGTTAGTCTGCAACTTCTTACATCCTCAAGATCACATGGTAATATTTACAGATCAACTAGGACGTTGCCAACCATATCAACAAAGACAAACCCAAACTATTATGACGGAAGAAAGGAAAAGGAAAACCGGCCAATAGATAGATGAATTGGCTCTAGCTTCACATGAATGCTTCTTTTCTTTCTTGCCTTGTCAGTTATCCAGCAAGGCTATTCAATTTGCCAGCATTCTCAGCCCAAAGGCCCAAACCTACCCGTCTTAAATCAATCTCAAAATACTTTCCCTACTAGATTGACAGAAACTTCTACACCACCCTTAGAGTGATCTCATTTTATTATCTCATAATAAGCCTGAACAACGATATTGTTTCAGATTTGATCGACGTAAGCAAGGCCGATAAAAGTAAATCATTCATTTCTGGTCCGACCTCAGTTGTGCACATGAATCAGAACATAGATGCAACAGTGAGGACGAAGGACTACAGTTAGATTGCACTGACAGTAAAGCGACAGCGCGTCAAGAGGGAGGCAGGGGAATCAGAGAAGAGGTAACCCTCAAAGAACTCAATAAAATTTTTCACAAGTAGTATCCACCTTAGTTGCAGGAAACTCCCTACATGGTGACGCATCTACCTGAGAACCGCTCTTTTGTGATCCCAAGTTAGGAGCTCCATGGAATTGCATCCTAAGTTAACTTGGGAACTCAATCCATCTGCTCGAGACACATGAAACAAGTGAGAGAGTGCTTCAAAATGAAGCCCTTTGTCGACTCAATCCCTTGCTTCCGTCTTCCTTGAAGTCTTAAAGCCTCCTTGCTTGCCCCTCCCCCCCCCCCCCTCTCTCTCTCTGGTATAGAGCCAATAGCTATAGGAGAGATCATACACTCTCACTGGTTCTCAGAAGATATAGAAACAGAAAATTAAGAACAAGCTTATTCATCAACTAAAAGGTACCGATACATTATAGGTTTAAAATAAACCACTAACAGCAAGAAAAATTTAGTAGAACTAAAGAGACAAAACTAAAACACATCACAGAAAATAAGGAGCCGAAATTATTAGCATGGGCAAAATCTAGAGTTTATTAAAAGTTTGTGGCCAAGCTTGAAAATTGTGCTTAGCCAATAGCCTGTCTGCAATTCACATCATCTCCACCCAGCTGAAAGAAAATCTGCTCGTACAAGTAATCGTGCTGGTATTGCTTTAACAGGCTGGGTCAACACAGCATGGTTCATCCTCAGTGAGCCACGACTCATCAGTATCGGGACGAATCGCCAACTAACAAGATGATGCCAGTAACCTCCTTGACAGGGAGCAATGATTTGAACCTCCATAATATCTTCAATCTGTTCTAGGCAACATGGTTGGACGCCTGGAACAACAAGAATATGAGCAGAAACTGAAGAACTGATAGCTCACCCTGTAGGAAGATCTGCAGATAGTGTAGGAGGCTCAAAAGTACCTCGGTAAGGAAACAAGTCTTCCACATACAAACGCCAACTTCGATTCATATCACTAGGCAAGTGAATAAGTAAGTATTACAGCCCAAGTTATGAAGAACGCAAAACAGTCCAATGGCTTGCGCATGCAACTTTCTAGTGGAATAGTCGGGATTAGCAGCGTGCACACAAACTATAACATAGTCACCATCGTTTAATTCAAGGTTCCTGAGATGAACATCCACAGACTTGTACGTTCCATCACTTAAAGCAATCTTTTGGCATGCAAATCAAGGATATGTTGGGCAAATGATTTTGCAGACTCAAAGGAGCGTGAGTCAGGTGGCAAAGGAATAAAGTCAATAAGCTGACAAGGAGCAAAACGGTGAACACTCCTGAATCGACTCCTACTAGTAAACCTGTTTACTGAACTGCTGCATGCAAATTCAGCTGTTGGAAACAACAAATTCCAGTTATCCTGGCGGTCTCCTATGAAACACGCTAAGTAAATTGCCCAAACTGCAACTGGGAACTCAGTTTGATTATCTGTCTAGGGATCAAAAGCCTGAATAATGTTCAGTTGCAGCCCAAAATCCAAAAGTCGCTAACAACCTTGACACCTTATCAGACACAATAGACATCTTTATCAGACAACAGAAGTTGGTAAACCGTGGAGAAGAACAATCTCTCCGGAGATCACTTTAGCCACATGTGAGGCGAGAGCTGTCTTAGTACACGGAATGAAGTGAACCATCTTAGAGAACCTATCCACAAGTATAAGAATCGAATTATGCCCTCTGGTTGTATTTGGTAGTCTACGGATAAAATACTGACATTTGTCTGGGGTGAATGTAGAACAGGTAAAGGATATCATAGAGACCAGTGTTTGATTTCTTAGCCTTTGCTAATTGAAAAATGAGACACTGAAAACCTACTCTAGGAACAGCTCTTTTCAACAAAAGCCAGCAAAACCAGGACTCTATTAAAGCCACTGTCTTATCCCTCCCAAGACTGGCAAGCCCACCAGACCAGAGTGCAACTCCCAAATGAGGAAATGTTGAAAAAGATCTGAGGAGCTCTCATTACATCGATGTGCGAGGCGGCCCTCGTTAAGACGATTCAGTTTGTGTTCAGTTCCCCCCCCCCCCCCCCCCCCCGGGCATCCATTCAAAGAGTTGGGCCGAGATATCTTCAACATCCTTTCCTGCAGACCTTTGTTTTTATCATCAATGCAACCTTTATTTTTCTCATGCATGGCTTGGATCCAAGAAACATATAACGATCTCTAATGACGAAATCATTGTATCTAGACTGTTATTGTATTGAACATCCTGGATTATGATCCCAAAATCAGAACAAGTTAGAGTACTAGCTTTGATGCATCGACTGCAAGACAAGGAAAACACGACTTAAAGCATCAGCCGGCTTGTTCTCAACACCTGCGCGGTGTTTAAGGACAAAAGTATATCTCTGAAGAAACTCTACCAATTTGGCACGATTATGGCTCAAGTTGCATGCGAACTTAGGTACTTTAAGGCCTCGTGATCAGTAAAATAACACAAATTCCTGAGGTAACAGATAGTACCGGCAGTAGCAAAGTTCCCATCAACTGCACAGAATTCTCTCTCATATGTAGAATACTTCTACATAGACATATTGAGTTTCTCACGAATGTAAGTCACTGGATGACCCTTCTGACTCAAACCACCATCTATACCCACTCTTGACGAATCACAAGCTACCTCAAAGACTTTCAGCAAGTCGGGATGGTTTAGTCTTTTTAAGCTTTGTGTCATTAAAGCTAGAGCAGCAAAAGGTGTGCACTGTAATTCCTTTTTTTCATGCAATCAATTGAAGCCATAATGGAACTAAAATGCTTAATAAATCGCCGATAAAAGTGGCTAGTACATGAAAAGTATGAGCAATGGAAACATTAGTTGGTTCGGGCCACTCTTAAGTTGCCCAAACTGTCAGAAGATGCATTCCAACACCTTGCGCGGAACTGTGAAGCCAAGGAAGATAACTTAAGTTTGCAAAAACAAGCACTTCTTGGGATTAGCAAACAACTTCACAACTCGAAGAGTCTCAAGTAACAGTTTAAGACGATCTACGTGGGCTTCCTTAGAATATCATCAAAGTAGACCACCAAAAGTTTGCCAGTGAAAGGACACGATACCCAGATCGGTATTTTTACAAATGTACTAGGTGCACTAGACAGCCCAAATGGCATAATGAAACACTCACATAAACCATCAGGGGTTAAAAGACAATCTTCTATTCATTCCCAGTCCATTTCTGATCGGATGATACCCAAGTGGTGTAACCCGAATCATCAGGTTGTCACCTAGGTTGATCAAGGTTATACTACTGTAAGGGGATCTTATTGAAGGATTTTCCAATCCGGCAACACGATGATGGTTGCCAAATGGTAGCAACAATCTTTTATTAGTTTCGCACGGTCTTTAATTAGTTTCACACGACCCTCCCTTGCATGAAGGTCTTGCTAATTAGGGAATCGGGGTTCAGTGGGAGAGGCACCAAGGCCTAAACTTGGGTTAGTTGTACCTGGTCTACGTTCCTCAACAGGATGCCTGTCAAGACGGTTGCGAAAGGTTGTCTGCATTTAGTCTCTACCCTCTCTCAAACTCGGTTTGTATGGTCACACGTATTTCACCTCAGAGTTCGAAACAAAAGTTCATTAATTATTTGCTAGTGTGTATGCGTGATAGTTTCAAGGGACTGCATCCTGTGTTTTCCAACTCAATGTGAGTGATTACGAACTCTCTACGGTCATGATGAATATGGTAATTATGTTAAGGACAAGGTGAAGGAGGTGAAAAGTAAAACTTTTTCACCATCTACTATCCACGCAGGATACAAGAAATTAATAAAAGGTTACCAGTTTCAGATTCAGATGCCAGGTCGGTTTGTGAAAGGAAGGGAAAGCGAATATTGTGTTAGGTCGATCTTTTTTTTTTCTCTCCTTCAGCTAACTATATTGAAAAATAGGGTATAGCTTGATTACTTGAAATCTAGGAGACTTCATATAATAGTATAGACTTAAGTATAAAAAGGACCCCTTTCATATAATAGTATAGACTTAAGCATACGTAAAGTACCCCTATCTAGAATAAGCTATTCTAGTTTTAAGCAACACGACGCTCAAACTTATGGTAACACTATAGAAAGTTCCAATCACTTTATTACATTATTGAAAATAACCAAAACAAACAATAATCCAAAAGCCACCACCAATATTCCATGCCAACGCCGCCAAATAATCATGCTGGAACTACGAACAAGTATCCAAACTATCACGCGAGACAAACACCACAACTTAAATCTTCTTGCACTTTCCTCCATATGTAACCCTAATCGGGTTTGCAAAACACAAAGCAAATCACCGCGGTTTTGCTAATACCATGGCAGCATCACCTTTGGTCTTGCCTTCAACGCACAAAAGAGATAGATGTGTACCCTGCAAGCAGGCAAACAGTGCTAAGCAAAGTCTCCTTCGACTTTACCAAACACACAACAAACTCAAAACTCCACAAATACCACTGTCATCCATGCAATTGCTCCCCAAAATCTAGGCAAACAGATGGATGGAACCCATTGACCAACCCATAACACAATACTTCCGCTTTCTTCTACTCAAGTTGAACAGGTTCAACTTAAAACCACAAAAGGCTAACACCATACAGGACCCAACACTAAACAGTAACCCACGAACAGAACTGAAATTTATTTCTAAACCCAAAAGCCTAAAATCAAGCTGCAATTGTACGACTAAAAGAAGGCCCAATTGAACAAGTTACCTGCTGAATAATGGGCCCAGCTCCTCAAATGAAAACTCATATGCAACCAAAGTCAAATTCCGATAAAGAACCAAAAATGGAGCCCACCCCGAAATAATTTGCTTCAACTTCGAAAAAAACAAAACCCATCTTCACATGTGAACTAGCACAGCAAAAATTACCCAACTGCTGTAACTTCCAACACCTGAACCCAAAAAAGCTAAACACGTAGCAACCCGACATCCCCGAAGTGACCAAAACAAGTTGCTACCACCATGAACACTGTCCACCACCATCAGTCCATCACTGTCAAGCTGCCACGAGAAATATGAACCACCACCAGGAGAACAAGATTTCCGATCTCAAACAACACAACTCTGCAGCTATCATAGACAACGTCAAAATAATCGATCAGCAACCTCAATCCACACCACCAACACGACAATCAAATTAAACCTATCGTGCAGCTGATCTCTGAACAAACAACCAGAAAGCTGCAACAAACCACAGATTGGAACAAGACTGACATTTTTTGAGTAGACAAAGACACAGAAAACAGGATCCCCATTTACCACACCAATTGCAACAAGAAAAAAGCTGGTGACACTACTTTTTATTCTCATTCTCAAAGCAACAGATTCACAATAAGAACAAGGAACCGATGACAAAAGCAAAAGTAACTACAGATTAGTAACAAATAATCCATACCAAACAGCCCGCCGAACTGCGAAGGCCCTCAAAACCCTAGTCGTAGCCCTAGGATCAGAACCCTAGGCTCTGATACCATGTTAACTGTAATGATAAAAGACAGAAAACTTGACTACATGAAACTTGAGAGGATTTGTATGATACCCTAGACTTAAGCATATGAAGAAAAATCCTAATCTAGGATATCCTGTTGTAGACTTGAGCAACACTTACTTTTTGCTCTTTTTTTTGGAAAGGGGGAGCAATATGCCGCAAAAACGCAATTAATTGTAGATAATCATTTAGGTTCAATTTTGGGCTCTTCTATGAAGCTATTACTTACCAACAGAGTAATCGTCCAGTTAGGCGATGCAGAGACTTAAACCTTTTCGAATGTTGGAAATAGCATACCAAGCAACTTTAGTGGTCCACACTTCTGACTGTCCTCTAAGTGACTTAAGTGCTTCACAAGGCCAAGAGATCCCAGAGTGAATGCAAAAAATCTCTGTTCTTTTTTCTCTCTTTTTCAAGTAATTTTTTGTTTTCGGTGAAATTGGCCGAGCAACCTGTTGAGGCAAAAGTAGAGTAAAAGCAGAAAGTTGTATTGGAGTTCTGTGTAGGCCTCAGGGTCTTGGGTTGGTTTAGTTGTTGGGCGTTGATGTTTCGGCATTAGACAAAAGGCAGAAACTTTGGTTGGGTCAGGTCAGTAATGGATTGCTAAAGCAAATAAAACATGCCTGATTTCAGATCAAAAAGTCATCTAAAACCAAAACACACGCCAAGAAGTAAAGTGCTTATCAAGCAAGCAGCAATAGTGTTGCGCCAATGCAGGTAGGTCCCAGCCACGTCGGCATCGACAGTAAGGTGAACCACGACAAAGAAGATATCGTGGCAACACGATCAAGAGGACAAGATCTGCTGTGTGCCTCTTCTCCTTTCTTCTATATAACAGGAACCTTGAGATCAAGACGCGGTGATGTCGATTGGTGGTGTGATAGCAACAAAAGGTGGTGGATCTATAGTCCACAACGAAGGCAATAGCAATCTACATTTTATCTCCCTGAACTGCTCAAGTTTAATGAAGCAGCTATTCGAAGAGGGTTTTGAAAGTTTTTTTCTCGAACTGCTGCACTGCTCAACTTTAATGAGTTGCCGACAAAGATAGTTGCGTGACCTGTTTGGCAGAATGGGGTTTTGATTAAGGCTACATATTTCAGTAAAAGCAAATCTCTTTAACAAAGGCACTTGATACAAGTTTGGTGTAGAACCAATAGTATTAGGAGAGATCATACACTCTCAGAGGTGGGGGACAAAACGGAGATATCATCACTCTCAGAAGATCGAGAAAAAGTTGACTCGACAACAAGTTCGTTCATCAATTCAGAGGTAGTGATACATTGCAACAAACCACGAAGTAAAAGAAACACAACATCAGAACACATGCTAGAAAATAAGGAGCAGAGAATATCAAATCTGGAAAAAATCTAGAGTTTATCAAAGTTTGAAGCTACGCTCAAAAAATTTGTGCTTAGGCAAATATGTGCGCTCCCTCCCCCACCCCCTCCTCCCTCTCTCCAAATATGGCCCCATAAAAATCTATTTATCCTCTTTTTTTGCCCCATTTGTAACACCATTGGTGGGAGATCTACTGCCTAGAAATGTCTCAAGAAGTGAACAGCAATGGCCAAACTTACCTTTTTACTTATTTTACTTCACACGGTAAGTAGCTGATAGCCACTTGATGTGATGAGTATAAAAGCAACAATTAACCACCACTTGGGACTTTTTCAAGTGGAAAAAGAAAAAAAATTACAAATCATATCGTGTAAGATATCTCAAAAGAAAGAGTAGTCTAGCTGCTCCAAACTCTAGATTGTTCTAGGGGCCTATGCTCCCCTGCTCTAGCCCTGCAACATGTGGAGGGAAATAGGCAGAGATAGTTAAGCTTCCATTCTAGTTCGATCATATTCTTTCCAACCAAAACTGAGCAAAAGTGAGTCACCCACTCTTTTAGATGTCCACATTTGTTGCATCCAACACGTATGCCAGTAAATTTGTCAACACCACCCCCTCTCCTTCTCACTCTTCTTTCAATACTTTTACCGGATTCCAGGTGCAAAGCAACTAGTATATAGGATACGTTCAAACTTCTATAGCCTAAAATCGCAATGTTATATTAACGAGTAGAACGAATCACACGAATGATGACTACAGGGTCCCTAAGTGAGCAATATGTGAAGCTAAAAGGTTGCAATACATTTTGTTCCGTAGTAACCGTTAGTATTGTACAGAAAGTGCTACATATAATGCTTTTGAACAAACAATGACTAAATAGAAACTCGTAATAGTGAAACACAATCAAGTTAAAAGAGAGAATTACATGGGACAGTGACCATGAGAAGGAGGTGGGGGTGGAGCTTGATCTGAGAAGAGAAGTTGAGTTTTGTGAGGATCTGCCACTGTGCTCCGCCTCCGCCGCCGCCGTCTGATTTGGAATCGACGGCCTGGATTGACGTCGATGAGGAGAGGAGGAGCAGGAACGACAGCACTGAAAGAACCGTCCACGATGATGACGATGATCTCATCGCGCAAGGCTGACGGAGAAGATCTGCTGTTAGGACTTCACACAGATACACGCACTAAACCCCAATTTTGGCCGGGACGAACCCCGATTTTTTTTGGCTTTCGTTTGCCAGTTTGTCGGGTAACCTTCTACGGCAACTGCGTTAACGGGGAGATATTTTTTTCTAAAAAGTTGATGATATTTAGCGGCAATCTGATGCGAAAGTGCTACTTTCGCCGCTAAATGACTTAATTCTCGCTATGTCGAACTGAAAGCTTCGTTAATCTTGTTACCGAGATTTTAACTTTTTTGAGAGTCCAAAAGCAATATAAGGAAACAACTAAAAGCCAAAGCAGTTAGCTACAACAAAATGCGCGCATTGTTAACATCTCTACTGATGCAACGTACGAAAGAAAAAAATCTCGATACATGTATTCTTCTCCTTACAAATAAAAGAAATAACGCTACTATTATCTTTACATGTACTCCTCTCATTCCAAATTAAAGAGATATCCCTACTCATATTTTTATTGCGAATGACCTAAACTGTGTGACAGTTAATCGCTTAGCAAAAATTTGTCATTGATTCAAAAACATTTTATTCTTTATTTCAAGGTTCTCTGTAAGTAAAAATCAAAAGACATGACTAAAGCGTACACAGCCGTACAGTTTGAAACCAATTGATTGGTTGTACTTGAATGCCTTTTATTAATTAACAATAAAAGGCATTCAAGTACAACCATTCAAGAGAGACTTTGTTTTTTTTTTATGTTTTTTTTATTTTTATTTATTTTTTGGGTTCAAGAGAGATTTAATTCTTTACCAATATGTGTAAACTGTTTTATAACAAGAAGCTCAAGTTTTACCATCTTCCCTAATTCCCTGATTGGTTATAACTTTGAGTAGGATTAACTGTGCATAAAACTCCTAATTTGTGGTCGTGTGCGCAAAATATCTCAAACACCATTTTTGCCACACCACGCCAACCGCCATTTGATGGTAAGACCTCGTTTTTCCTTTTTTAGTGTCTGTTGAATCTGGGAAGGTAAATAGGGTAACCTCAACCTCAAATCCCACGAGACAGCTACATTAATTCCCTCTAGAAAACCATTGCATATTCATCTCCCTAGAAACTTCCTTCTCACCTCATTTTTCCCTCCAAAAGTTGACATATGCACATGCACAAACTCAATTCAAGTTTTTTAAAAGGGCAAATTACACATATGTCCTTGAGGTTAGGGTATAATTACAGGTAAAGACAATAGTTTAGACAAATTATACTTATGTCCGCTGACCAAACGGAATCTAAAAACCCTAATGGTTTTAATGAAAAGACTTTATTACCCCTTAGTTGAAATCTTATTTTTTTTAATGCCATTACTTCAACCTAAAAAAAAGGAAAAATGCCATTACTATTTCCCCCACAGCACCCCCCCCCCAACACCAACCTATTTATATCTCACAATCTCTCTTCGCCGCCCGTCTGGGTGCCCTTTACCTGTCGCCGCACCACCCTCCTCATTCCCCTTCCCCTTCCTCGCCACCCGTCTGCCTGCCTCGATCATCCGTATAGCGATTTGACCGTGCAGCGTGATTTGAACCGGTCGCACCGCGTCGCCGTCGTTGTCCCTCTTCTCTCGTCTCTTTATTTTAGATGAAGGTCGGTGGAGGGAAAGGGTTGCCGTCGTGGGACGAGGGAAGGCGCTGCCGGTGTGGGGTGAGGGAAAAGGCTGCCACAGGGAGGGCGAGGTGCGAGGAGAGAGAACAAGGGGAAGGGCGACGTCGCCGACGATGGAGGCGACGCCAGCAGGAGATAGGTTGTCGGCAATGGGAAAGAGAACATATCAAAATTTGCAAATTAGGGTTTCAACAAAACCCTAATTTGCAAATTATGGTTTCAACAAAATCCTAAAACTAATAAATAAATCATATATAATACTAATAAACATATATTTTTCAGTATATACAATACACGGGGTAGTATCGTCATTTTAAAAATACATATTGATGACATCATACAAAAAGTACATTTTTTGACGGAACCCTGACGGATGGATACGGCTGATACATTTTAAAAGTGTTTGGTCACGGTATGTTAAATTTTAAAACTTAATGCCATTGACTGTAATTATACCCTAACCTTAGGGACATATGTGTAATTTGCCCAATGTATAAAATCGAGCATTTTCTTAAAGTGAAACTCTTACACTCAATTAGGTTTTGCAAAGATGGGTTAAATTAGTGATTCAACCAGTAACAATTAATTTGTACTTAGGTGCCACAGTACAGTGTCCCGAGTGCTATATTTTTGGACTTCGAAAAATCTTAGATGATGATTTGGTAATAGTTGTAATTATAAGGTAACTAATCCATATCCAACATTTTGAGTGGGTCGATCGTGAGGTCTATGTTTGTGTCAAAAATTTTGGGAGGATGGATTTGGAAAAAAAAATGTGGATTCCAAGAAGTGAAGAAAAGGATTAAGTTGTTATTGAAGGTTAGTGAAGAGGGCGACCAGATTCACTGTTTCATGAAGATGAATGAGCTACAGGTGAAGGAAATTGAAGAGCTTAGGGCATATATAAATAATTTGTAAGGAAACAAAAAGGTTATTGCAGACCAACTGAAATGAAAACCAAGGGCGAACAACTCTCAACAATTTGTCTATCATTGTTGTTGTTGCTGAGTTTAGCCATATGCCTATGCATACTAAAATGGCAAGGGGAAGAAGAGATGGGAATGGGAGTGTAAAAGACATTGAAATATGGTACTAAAACCAAGTTTAGGAGATGAGTTGGAACCTGAGCGTTCTGTTTTGAGTTGCAAGTATTTGATCTTAGGCCAAAGTAATTTTATGCTATGTCTGAGTGCTCTTTTATGTATCTTGTTTAAGCACTTTGTAAAATTTGTTGTTGCCACTTTCTGCTCTATTTGATATGCCATTGCTGCGCAGTTCAAGTTATGAAATGGGAAGTATAAAAACTCATGTGTAGACACCTCATTTTTGTAATTTTACTTTATCTATTTTATTGGGCTTTCTTGATGATTAAGTTTATTATTGTCAGGTGTTTAGGCCTAATAATATAAGAATTCTAATCTACTTAATCCAGTCCAATAGGTTGTCTAGCCCAGTCCAGTTAGAGTTCGGTCCAGTTGGCTAAACCAGTCTAGTTAGTTAGCTTTAAAAGACTTGCAAATATTTGTCATTTATCACCGATGCATGTAGTTAATCCTTGATTTGTATGAAATCTGGAGATAATTCTCGAATCTGGCTCATCCCAACTGTATTTTTGGAGATAATTACCGAATTAAGGACTTCAAATTTTAAATCTGAAAATTCTAAGGGGTATACCGGCGATTTATAAAAAATCGGCATGTTCCTTAACCTTTTTTTTTTTTTTTAAGTTTACGATTTTCATCAAATATTTTGCTCTATCACACAAATCACAGACTCGGATAATCATCCTTGTCATTCCGGGCGCCCAGACATCTATAAATAGGGTCTTTGGGCTACATTTTTAAGGACAAGCTTTTTCTCCCTAGAGCTTTTATACTATTTCTCTCTTAGAAGTGGTAGATTATCTCTAAGGAAAATTTAACACTTCATATTCATTTTTAAATAGTCTTACATCTCTTGTATCGTGGATCCGTCACAAAGCATTCCCAGGTCTTTTAGGCATGCGCATTCCCGAGATATATTTACGACTTTCTAGACTATTTTGAATTATAATAGTGTAGAGTGTTTCCCATCCTAACAATCACATTTTCATTATACAAACTATCAAAAAGAGTCTTTCTTTTCATTTCTTAGTTTGAGTCTAAGACCGAAGTCTAGGTCTCCGCCTGCAAGGTCAGGGTCGAACTATGATGGTTTTGATTTTGGTTTGTCTGACCCGATATGTAGGCCATTGAACTCCTGATGTCGAGTTCATTTGAGTTCAAACCAATAACATAGAAATAAACATAGGGTTTGTTTTATGCATATTATGTGTTATGTGTTAAAAGGAAAAAAAACAATAGTAATGAAGTATAGACTGCAAGGGTATGGCAGGTGACTAACACCTTCCCGTCGTATAACTTAGTCCCCGAAACCATTTTTCTGTTTTCAATAGACTAGTTAGTCTTTTGGACACTTTAGAGTCGATTTTCTAGGTTTTTCTTATTTTTCCTTGTTTAATTGAATAAGATTCTAACTCTTTAAAATCTTCCTTCCGGAGGATCTTTTCAAGACAGTTCACTACAAAGGTGACTCGGGGACTAAAATCTAAGAGGACTATACTTAAAAAACTTTCTATTGCGTTTTGGCATGTTTGTGTTTTCTTTGTTGTGTTTAACTTGTATAGTATTCTAATTGTGCTCTTCAGTTCCCTTTAATCCTTAGGGTAAAAAGGGAAAAAAACTGCTACACTAAAACCCTATAAAAGGCGGTCTACGCAGAAGTTAGTGGACACACACACACACACAGAGAGAGAGAGAGAGAGAGAGCTCAAAAAGAATGCAGATTTGCATGAGTATTTCTTAAAATGAGCATTCCCGATGAATGGAGGCCATCGATTGACCACACCATATATTATCCTAATTATCCTGTTACTAGAATTCTTCTTCTTGCCAGTCTTTTGTGCCTAAACAGTTTTGCCTTTCTTCTTGGAAGCCTATATTTCTAACCTTAGGAAGGGGTAGTCTCATAGTGTGTGCCTATGTTTCAAGTACTGCTGCAAAGTCAACCCAACTTGGAAAGTGTTCCTCTTCATAGGAACCAAAGTTTTGAAATTAGATGATGATTGAAATCGTGATGATAATTTGTTCTATCTCGAAATAAAGAAAAAATATTGAAGAACAAAAAAAAATAAGGAGAAAAAAAAAGAAATAGAATAAGTTGAAGCATGTTTGTAAAAATTCAGCATAGAATTGCCATAGATATTTAGCAGATCTGATTTGAAATACGACTGACCTGATTCTCCTAATGGGGATACGTAAGCAGCTTAGTCACCTTCTAGGCTCAGTCTCTATGGGTACACAATAGAAGCTTTAGTTTCATACTTGGTTTTTGAGCCTTATTAACATTAGTTTATTAGCCCACGCCCTGGCCTACATTGTGTCCCATATATAAAGTTCTCATTAAGGTTATGCATACTTAAGAGATTTAATACTTTTTTACATTTTGATGAGATCCAAAAAAATGAAACAAAATCATTTGAAAAATTATATGAAAAAAGAAGATAATGGTTCATGCACCTTTCTGAGCTTGCTATATTATGACATAATATGTTCACCTATGTATGGCTTACTTGATGACCTTTAGATTCCTAATCTTACAAACCTCATGAGTTCACCTCCTCATGACCTGATGATGACCCTTTGATTTTCATGACCTATCTAGCTACCTTACTCTTACCAACATTTTGATATTTCTGCCACTAGTTTAGCAATACTATGAGAAGCCTCATGACTCTATCACGCACTTAATAGTTATCTACTCTAGCTCAGCCCAGTCATATACATTGATCTCTCCAGCCCTTTACTGACCGTCTTCTCTCCAGAGCCAGTTCGAAGTGCATTTGGCTTGATCCCTTCTGGATGAGAGTATGTAGGCAACCATCATAGGGTGCAGCCATTTTCCAGTCCATAAAATATTCATGTCAGTACGAGGGAGTTGTTGACTTGTTGATTTTGATGATTTCAAACTTATCTTATCTAACATTAATTTGACAATACTATTAAGATAAATATTTCAGGATTTATCTTAATCAAACAAAGACACGACCTTGACATGGATGACAAAGACTTTGGACTTGGTTAGACTCGAGTTTTGGACTACAAATGAAGATGCGAGATCTTGAAGTATAATTTTATTGATTAGCTTTTCTGTAAGTCCTTCTTAAAAAGATCTGACATAAATTCTAGTAAAGAACGAAGCCAAGATTTTTAGTCGAAGTCAAGTTTTTCAGTTGAAGCCAAAATGTTTTAGTCGAAGCTATGACTTTCAGTCGAAGCAAAGTCTTTTAGTCGAAGCTAAGACTTTCAGTCGAAGCTGTGACTTTCAGTCGAAGCCAAGACTTTCAGTCGAAGCTGTGACTTTCAGTCGAAGCCAAGACTTTCAGTCGAAGCCAAATATTTAAGTCGAAGTCAAGATTTTTAGTCGAAGCTAAGACTTTCAGTCGAAGCCGTCGAAGCCAAAATGTTTTAGTCGAATCCTTCTTGTTTGGCTGTTTCTTCCTAACGGTCAACTATTTCTTTCTTGTATAAATATGGAGTCCGTTAGAGCATTTATTACCTTTTTCTCTCGCGGGAACTTTTTACTCCTAAAAACTCTCTCATCTCAATCTCTTATTCTTATCTATTGTCTTTTGAGTGAGTTTACCTTTGAGAAAGTTCTTTGTAAGCTTCTTGGTTTGGTTCTTGAAAGGATATAGATCTTCCCACCTAAGAAGGCTTAGTCTTAAACTTTCATTGTAATATCTGCTCAAGAAGGAGCCTGTTTATTGCATTCAAATTGTAAATCTCTTTTCATTTGTAATCTGTTGGAAACCTTGGAAGGGTTTCGGAAATTGTACTGTGGTTTGAGCTAGCACCCGAAGCTAGTTGGTTTAGTGAAAGGCTCGAGTAGGTAGGGATGGCAATGGGGCGGGTCGGATGCGGGTTTGATTAAATCCGAACCCGCCCCGCTCATTCAGAAACGCAACTCCGCCCCGCCCCCCACCGGCATCGGGTCAAAAGAATAAATTACCATCCCCGATCCTAAGGTACTTTAGGAACCCCGACCCCGCCCCAATCCGCCCCGCTCTCTCCTTACTCGCGGCCACAGCCTGAGCCATAGAAGAAGAACGCACAACAATACTCTATGCACCGCCGCCATCCCCTATCCACGGCACAGCCGGCACAAACTCAAAATTATCACCCATCACCAACAAATAAAAAGATAGAATTCAACACAAAAAAAAAAGAAAGAATTAAAAAAAGCCCATATGTAGATCTCACGGACGATTCGCCACTCCGATCGCACCAGCTTGTCCTTCACCGCCTCGCCGTAGAGGCCACAGGTTAAGCACCCCTTGTAGATCTCACAGACGCGACGTAGCCGCAGCAGTCGCACTTGGCAATCTGGACCGCCATGGCTCTGCTGTTGCACAGTCGCCAGTATCTTATTCGATCGATGGCTCTATTTGTTGGTGGCAGGGTGGATGTGGACGGACGGCGGAGGTATTGGTGCGCCGTTTGGTCGAGGTAGTGGGCCGATCACTGACGGTGGGTGGCCGTGAGGAGGCCGATCACTGACGGTGGGTGGGAAGTAGAGGCAGCGGCGCAAAGTCGGCAGAAGAAAGAACGACTGCTTCTAGGGTTTTTTTTCCATCTTTGGGCAGCTATATATATAAATGTTAGATGGACGGCTGAGATTGGCTGATGCCTGATATATATATAAAGTAAGGCTATATATATGATTTAGGGTTTTATACCGGGCCGGGTACGGGTCGGATACCGGGGCTGGTTAGATGGTAAACCATACCCGACCCTAACCCGCTGCGATTTTTTTTAAAAAATTACCATACCCGCCCCTTAACCCGGTCAAAGTCAAAATAACCCGCTCCTAGCGGGGCGGGGCGGATATCCGCGGGTCAGATTTAAATTGCCATCCCCACGAGTAGGTCTCCCTTGTGTGGAGTGCTCGAGGACTGGACGTAGGCTGGTGGGGCCGAACCAGTATAAATCTCAGTGTTAAACTTGTTACTGTTATATTTGTCTTTACGTTGTAATCTCAATTTTTAAATTCATACTCTAAGTTGTAAAACACCTATTCACCCCCCTCTAGGTGTATTTAGGGACCTACAGGAGTCATGTATATTCCCTATTTTCCAATCCACTTCAATGTCCGGGGTATTTGACCCTCTTTTTAGGTCAGTATGTGAAGCCACGTATGTTCCTCTTTTCAAATCCAATTTTAACTACATTTGGCTTGATCCCTTCTAAACGAGAGTATGTAGGAAACCTTCATCAAGTGTAGCCTTTTTCTTGCAACCATTTTCCAGTCAAAGTCAATGGTCGAATGTACTAACCCCCAAGTGCAAGATTAGTACGTGAAAGTCACGTGGAACCTTCTTTCTAATTCCAGGCTCAGATTCCAGATCCATGTCAGTAGCGAACTTATAATATCCTTGAATTTACAAAAAATAGAAGTTAATTTTTAATTACTATGTAAATATTAAAAAAAGAAAAAAAAATTGCTTGGTTTCGTGGCTGCCAAAGACAGTCACAAACAAGGGAGAATGGCACCTTAATTTTTTTCTAAAGGTGAAGTGTGTGCATGTGAAGTTAAGTGGGAGTTGAGTTGGCATGATGGAGTATATAAGGAACAACTGTTTGAGGGGAAATAGAGAGAATTTCGGAAAAGTTTCAACTGAAGAATTACAGAAGAAAGAGAGAGCAAGAAAATGCAAGAAACAGAGGACAATTTGGTGAAGAATTGAAGAAGTTATAGACTTTCAAAGGCAGGTAAAAATCAGCTAGGCATGGAGGGGTATTAAGGGGCCAGCTGTTCGAGGGAGAATTGAGGAGAATCCATAGAAAATTTTGTGAAGGCTTTAATTGAGAAGTTACAGAAGCAAAAGAAAAGAAGAATTTGCAAGAAACAAAAGGTATTTTCGTGGATAATCGAAGAAGTTACAGGTCTTGAAAGTAAGGTAAAAAGTCAGCTTTTAGTGTATGTTCTTGGTGTTTTGGTGTGTGTTTGAGGGAAATTAAGGCTGAATTGGTTATGTTTTGATTTAATTCCATGCTAATCGCATGTGTGGGGTTAAATATGTGAAAGTGGAGTAGAATTAAAGTGTTGAGGATGAAAGATTTGGTGTGTGCAGTATGTAGCAGTGTTCATGCGCATGTGTGTGTGTGTGTGTGTGAAAGAGAGCATGAATTGGGCATGAATTGAGGGAGTAAGGGGTGGAATCCGAAGGTGGAATGTGTGTGTGTGTGTGAGAGAGAGAGAGAGAGAGTCAATGTGCAGTGAATGTGTGAGGAAGAACAAAGGGTGTGCAAATGTGTGTTTATGGCTGTCGCACAAGTGTGTGTGTGTGTGTGCAGTGGCTGTATGTGTGCGTGTAATATGTATGTTTGTGAGGTGAAATAAGGGTGTGTTTATGAGTGGTGTGAGGTGTTAATTGCAAGTGTGTGAGTGAAACATGTGTGGAGTTAAGGTGGTATAGGATATTGCAGAAGTGATTCTTGTTGACTTGAAAAGTCTAGATTTATTATTTTGATGATTCCAAATTTACTGCTCTAACATTAATATAACAATGCCACTAAGTATATGATTTCAGGACCAATTATAACGTCGAATATTCTTTGGTCAAAGATTTGGACTTGGACGACTTGGACTTGGAGTTGAGGACTTTATTTTTATATCTCTTTTCTTGTATAATTAATCTAAAGCTAAGTCGTCTTAAAGATCTTCCAGAAAACAAGAAAAGAACAAACCAAGAAGTGTTTATCTTAAAAGGGTTTTTATTCGAAGGAAAAAAGTTTTTTGCCGACTGAATTCTTCAATTGTAAAGTGTCTCCTTCAATTTTTGTTTTTCATTCGACCGAAAACTATCTTTCATTCAACTGAATCCTCAAGTCTTTGCTTATTCAGTTTTAAAATCATTTTCATTTGAAACAAACACTTTTCAGTCGAAGGAAAAGTTTTTCAGTCGAAGCAAAAGTTTTCATTCGAAGCAAACACTTTTCAGTCGAAGGAAACACTTTTCTGTCAAAGCAAAAGTTTTCAATCGAAGCAAAAGTTTTTTAGTCAAAGCAAAGGTTTTCATTCGAAGCAAACATTTTTCATTCGAAGTAAAGAAGTTTTCATTCGATTGAATCTTTCAGTAGCTCCAAAATATCTCAGCTCTTCCATTTGATTCGAATGAATCTTGGATTCATTCGACCGAATTCTTCAAAAAAAAATTTACAACCATTTCCTTCGACTTATTTTAGTCATTCATTCGAATGAATCTATGTGTTATCCATTTATCTACTTTTCAACGATCATATTCCTTCTTAGTATAAAAAGGACTCTTAGAGAATTTATTACTCACTTCTGTGATCTCTGAAAAAAATCTCTCTTACTCTTCTCAAAAAGACTCTCTCATCTTATTCATACATCTCTATACTATTCTTTAAGCGAGTTCCTCTTTGAGATATTGAATAGTAAGCTTCTTGGTTCAGTTCTTTAAGGTTTCAGATCTTCCCACCTAAGAAAGCTTAGCTTTGTTGCTTTCATTGTAATATCTACTCATAAAAGAGTGTGTATTGTATTTCAATTGTAAATCCTCTTTTCACTTGTAATCGTTGGAAACCTTGAAGGGTTTCAGATCTGTACTATGGTTTGAGCTAGCACCCGAAGCTAGTTGTTTAGTGAAAGGCTTGAGTAGGTCTCCCTTGTGTGGAGTGCTCGGGGACTGGACGTAGGCAAGTGGGGCCGAACCAATATAAATTCTTGTGTCGATCTGTATTTACTGTTTTTCTTATTACCTTGTAAGTTAAGTTTTTAAATTTCTGCTTAAAGCTGTAAACACCTATTCACCCCCCTAGGTGCATTTAGGGACCTACAATTCTGGGAAGCGCGGAATCAAGTGAAAAGGTATGTGTGGTTAAGGTGTAAAATGTGTATGTTTTGATCCATTAGAAGGTGAATAGTGACTGTATTGTCATTAAAAGTCTTGTTCTTTTAGTATTTTCAAACTTTATTTCTGAAAAATATTTTTAAAACAAAATTTTGCCAAACACAAAAGAGAAGCCCTATAGTTTTTAAAAGATCTACAATCTATGAATTTTTGAAATTTGCTGAGTTCGCTAAGGATGTCGAATATATATATATATATATATATATATATATATATATATATATATATATAGAGGTTTACCCTTTTGTTTTGGCCTGGGTTTGATTTTTCTTCTTCCTCTTTCTTCTACTTTCCCTCCTCTTTCCTTTTTCTTCCTCTGTTTTCTCTTTCAACCGAGTGGCTATGTTTTCTCCTCTCTTTTTCTTTTTTTTCTTTTCCTCTTTATTCCACAAAATCATTTTCTATAATAAAATCAATTAGTCACCCCCCATTTTTAAGTAGGATGTGTTCAACTATCATCCATTCCCCCTCACCATTTTACACTTGTAAGTGCCACTAATCAGCGTTTATAAATTTATAATTTAACCCCTCAACTTTCTAAAATTATACTTTGACCCCTTAACTTTAAAAAAAATTACACTTTGGAAAGCCAAATTAGCCCTTCATTTTATTTTGGTTACTTGATTATCTATAAAAATAATGTTATTGATAAAATTTAGGGTTAATTACTCACGGCACTCCTGAGGTTTACCCTAAATTACACACGGACCCCTCTATCTTTTGAAAATTACACTAAGCTACACATTTCTATTTTTCTGTTAACAGAGTTAACAAAATTAATGAAAGGACGGTCATACCCCTGATAAACAAGTTAATTTACCCCTTCTCTCTCTCTCTCTCTCTCTCACACACACACACACACACACGCCGACAGCACCCTTTGGACTGCACACCCATTGCCGGTTAAGCCACGGGCCACCAACTGTAGCCACCATGACCCATCACCACCCCCATCACCATGAACCACAAGTGCTGGCCACCACCACTCCGCGAAGACAACCAAGATCTGGGCGCAGATTTAGGGGCGGGGTAGCCGACGCAGATCATCGGCCGGGAAAACGATAGCCGAGGCGAGTAACCGATCACTGGCGAAGTGCGGGTGATGGTTGCCGGAAGCAACAGCCAAGAGACCCAAACGTAAATCCATGCCAAACGCAACAACGATGCAACCAAGAGACCCACCGGAGATCGAGAAGATGCCGGGAAAGGTTCAACACCACCGGGAAACAACCGCCGGCCAAGAAACCACAAGTAGCAATCGGCAACAGCCCGAACCTAACCAAAATGGTCAAGAGTCTTCGAACACGGCCAACCAAAATGGTCGGAAACAGCCCGAACCTAACCACCTCCGTCCAAATCCGAATCACCAGCCATTAGCAGCAGCGTCGTTGGTCTCCGAACTCACCCAGCGGCACCGGAGAACAACCTTCAACCTCATTCTCTAACTCTCCTGATTTGAATTATTTTTTGTGTAGTTTGAAAAATGGTGATTTTTGCTGTGGCCGGTGACGACTGAATATGCGATGGAGGCAGTGGTATTTCGGTGCCGCTGCCTGAATATGGTGATCGGAGAAGACCCATATACTACCCCGATGCTGTGGAGTTAGTCCTAGCGGCTGTAGTGGTGGATCGGCGGAGTTTCATAGCTGTGATGGTGGTACTTTTGTTGGATCTCAGGAGAGAGAGAGAGAGAGAGAGGAAGAAAAACCCAGATCTGGGCGCAGATCCATGAACACCTTGTTTTCTTAGCGTGCTTTGGCCGGAATCTGGAGTCGCCGGTGATTCTGCACGGAAGAAAGAAATGGGAAGATCTAAGGGCATTTTTGGTATATCATAATAAATTTGTGTTGCCCTAAATTTTTTTGACGGTTCCCTAACGGAAGTGGGTTTTGTGTAATACAATGACAAACCTCAGGGGTGCCGTGAGTAATTTACAAAGATAAGCGGGTCCGTGTGTAATTTAGGGCAAACCTCAGTGGTGCCGTGAGTAATTAACCCTAAAATTTATGCCATTAATTAATCTAACTCATAATTAGATTAAGTTAGGGTATTACACAAGCTTACACCCAACATTAAATAATAAACTTTATTTATTAATAAAGCTCAACATAAATGATTAAAAAAATAAAATAAAACTACAAAAATGGGATGTCTACACACCCCGAGTATAGGTAAAATTACTTAAATACCCCCTACCGACTCTCATACCAATAAACATCCAAAATGACTCTGAACACCCTTTTGAAACAATATAAACTGGTTTTTTGACTGAAAAGTCATTTGGTGAAATTTTCGCTCAAAAATCTTATCCGGATAACCAAATCGAGCGCTAAGGAACCAATTTTGTTAAAAATGGCAATCATTACTGAAATGCCATGAGGTATTAGACAATGAGGTGTCTCAACTTCATAAGGTTTCCATAAAATATTTAGATTAGAATAATCTTATTTGGTATTTTTAAAATTTTGAAACCCTATTTTAAGGATAAAAATTTTCGACATCCTTAACGAACTCAGCAAATTTCCAAAAATTCAAAGATTGTAGATCTTTTAAAAACTATAGGGCTTCTCTTTTGTGTTTGGCAAAATTTTGTTTTAAAAATATTTTTCAGAAATAAAGTTTGAAAATACTAAAAGAACAAGACTTTTAATGACAATACAGTCACTATTCACCTTCTAATGGATCAGTGGGGTGGGGCTTTATTAGTGTTGCTGCTACATAGCAGTGATGTATGTGTGTGGCTGTGTGGTGGTGGTGAAAAGGCAATGAGGGTGGTGGCTGTGCGATGCTCTATGTGTGAGTGGGTTCACTGTTGCTATGGCAGCAGTGGTGCAAGGTGCTGTGTGTGTTTGGTGGTGCTATGTGTGTATTTGTGGCAAGGTGGTGAAGGTGTTGGGTGGTGAGGGTATAATGGTGGTGAGGGTGCAGTGGCATGGTGGTGCTACGAATAAGGGGAAATAGGAGGGGAAGAGGCAATAATAAGTGCTACCCTGTGTGGGAGTGGTGTGCGGCAAGGTGTATGTGTTTGAGTGAATGTGTTGTGGGCAGAGAGAGTGTGTGTGTGTGTGTGTGAGAGAGAGAGAGAGAGAGAGACTCAGTGTGTGTAAAACAATCACAGTGCAGTGTGTCAATTGTGGGTGAATTATGTGTGTGCAGCGTGTGGGTATGGTGGTTGTTATGTGATGTTAAAGTGTGTATGTGTGGAATTATGTGTGTATTAAGGTGGGTGTGGGTGTAATGTGTGTAATATGGTGTGTACGTGTGTGAGTTAGGTGTGTTAATGTGTGGATGTGGGCAATTGTATGAAAATGGGGATTTTGTGAGTGTGTCTTCAGAATAGTAACAAATTCGGTATTCGGAATTTGTTCGGCATGGAAATAATCCGAAATTCGGGAATTATTCGGAGAATTTCGTCATTGAATCGGTAATAATTCGGTAGAATAACAAAATTCATATCGAAAATTGAAAATAATTCGGTAATTAATCGTTAATGTTACAATAATTTTAAGTGTATGAAATTTTGTAAACTATACAAAATTCGGGGGGTGGGTGGGCGGGGGGGGGGGCGGGGGCGGGGGGGGGGGGGGGGGGGGGGGGGGGGGCGGGGGGGGGGGGGGGGGGGGGGGGGGGGGTGGGGGGGGGGGGGGGGGGGGGGGGGGGGGGGGGGGGGGGGGGCGGGCCGTGTGAGTTTGATGTGGTTAAGGGTGTATAGTCATTGTAAGTGTCGCTAAAGGAAGCTAGGGTATAATCAGTCCACTGCTCAATTTTTAATTATAGTTCAAGGAAGATTTCGACAAAGTGCGAAGAAGAGACCCAGTTATTTTTATGAAATCTACGATGTTGAAAAGTTTCAGATTTTTCCAAGGTCGATAAGGGGGTTAACAGACACAAAAAAATAGCAAACCAACGCAGTTTTGCGTGGAAACTTTATGAGGACCTTAAAAAATGGTGAGATGCTTCAATATCTAAAGTTTCAGGGTATTTTAAAACTGATAGCTATTTTTAGCGGAACCGACTTCTAAGCGCTCCATATATTGTCAGTAAGAAATTTATGAGCGAAAAATTTTCGAAAGGCGTTTTAGTCCAAAAAATGAACGTAGATGCTTTTGGATTTTTGTTGAGGCGATGACCCCCTGGGGGTGTTTTTGTAATTTTACCTAGGCCATGGGGTATTTTGGTAATTTTTTCTATAAAGTTTCCTTAAGGACCTTTTGGTCCGAAATATTAATGTAGTACATCTAAAAAGGTGTTGTAAAGCGGCAATGGCCATCAGGGGTATTTTGTTAATTCAGCATATTGGCGCTAAATTTTTTGGAAAGCATTTCTTGGCTTCATTTTCCCCATCCGCATCTGTAAACTCTACGCCCTGCTGTCCATTTATCACATGTGGTGTGATGCATTGCAAACCATTTTCTTTGACATAATCTCGATTTAGTTGCACTATGCTAGCAAAAGAGCCCTTCTTGGGATTGGGTCCCACATTCTGTGTGTTACCTTGCCCCTTTTTCTGTGATGTATTGCAAACCATTTTCATGTGCCCCCAGTTTATTGGTTCCTTCATCCGCAATCAATGCCGGTTCTGGGGACCCTAGCTTTCGAATCTCATTATTCTGCTGATTCGCATTCAATTCTGTCTTTAATTCCTTATTTTCTTGTCTTAACATCTCCATTTGTTTTTTCTTTTTTCAGATTTTCTACCATATTTCTTTGAGATTATACTCTTCATTCGAATCATTACTTGTTTCTTCGATATTTTCTGGTCTTAGGTCTCCGACATCACGGATTTAGGATCCTAGAGATACCACAAGTTCATGCATATGATTTTTCCAAGTATCATTCAATTTACTTGTATGAGTTTTGTTGCCATTCACTTCCAACAAAATCGTTGGCAATTAAACACGTCCTTAACAGTGCCTCGCAAGCGAGATGATCGTCGCGATGTGATTCTCGACGTCATTTTCTTCATGGCATTATCATCATGATTTCTCGCACTGTTAACTCCCTTGATCTTCCGATGTTCTTCAGAATCCAAAGTTTAGAAGAAAGATTTGATTTAGTAGAAAGTCTAGAGAGAAGTAGGAGTTCCTCTCTAGCGGTTTTACTTCATAAAACCGCTATTATCCATATTTTCTAGAGAGAAGTAAGAAAATGTGTTATTGAAACCAATGCTTTTTGGATTATTAGATGCTTATGGTCACTTACTACTGCTTTATAAAGTTCTAAAAACACTATTTACATTAAGGGTTGAAACTACAGAAAATTTGTTCTTACATAAGCTATTATCCATATTTTCTCCTTAGTTCCAATAAACTGGACCACCTTCTGTCAATGGAAGCAGTGTTCTGTTCGCCTATACCTGCAATAGATATTCAGCTTGTTAGTTTCTTCTGTCACATGAATCGGAGAATCGTTACTCTCATCTTTTTGATAGAACTCTTTTGAACTTCATATCCTTACGGTGTAACCTGGGTTCAGCTTTCTCACAAGAGTCTGAGCAAGTTTCCTACAGCAAAAACAAGAGAGTGTGTCAAAAGACTCATACTGATTTTGAATTTAAAAGGCTTGCAATTTCAGTGCATGATTAATGTTGTTGGATCAAGTGTCTATCGGGTTAAGCCTCTAGATCAAATGTGGTATCAGAGCTTCACTTTCTCAATATTTTTTGCTTAGTCTCCCACCCCCTCCACCACACACACACACACGTTTCATCCCCATAGTAGTACAATGTGCACCATATGTAATCTCTTGACATGGGAGAAAGGGGTGGGGGGGTTTGAATGTGTCGGGAAAAATGTTAATGCAGAGTACGTATATATTGATTAGGCCCACTTTCTAGTAGCTCAAGCTTGTACACAAGCGTGAAGGGATAACTAATAAGATTGCAGATTTTTGTGGCCATACGTTTACTGATGCAGTGAGACGAATTGTGTCTTGTATTAGTGAATCGAGGTCAGCTTCATATCCAGGTTTAACATAGATGACCTGCAAAATGGAAAATTTAAGATGTCTTGTATGTATGTGTGCGTATATATCCAAACACACACACACACACACACATATATATATATATATATATATATATATATATATATATATATATATATAGAGAGAGAGAGAGAGAGAGAGAGAGAGAGAGAGAGAGATTGGAGACTTACTGATGGATCATCTCCACCAATTTCAGGTCGTTGAGTCGAGCTACTGTTTTTGTTGCTTGATGGCAGCACCCAGACATTAAAGTTGGTATTAATCTGTAAAAATAATTCATAGTCATAGAGAATCAATAGGAATAAGATGTTTTCTTATTGTAGTGGCGTTGTACTCTTTTTAGCCTTCTGTTTATTCAAATTATTTGCTTTTGCAGGCAACAAAAGAGGGGTAGAGGGTCTATCAACACGTTGATCATAACAAGCAGAATCCTCATCATCTATATTATCGTCAAGAGAGCTCATGTCCGTGCACTCTTAGAAGGAGTTATGGTTGGTGATACAAAGCACGAGCCTAGTCGTGAAGCTGGTTGTAAGGAAAATCTGCATCAGCATGCTAAAAGAGATTGAAGCTCTTTGAAATTAATCCCACCCTCTTCTACATTTTGGCCTTTTGCCTCACTTCTCCTCTTTGTGGCCAGAGATTTGGCCATCTAGATATTTGGACGGAGTCCATTCGTATCCCAGTTTCTGTTCTTCAGTAAACATAAAAATGACACATAAAAAACCTACATAATGTAGATCTTTATTGTGCAGGTGTATGCATCTTCTCTCATAATCCCTCCAACTATCGAAATTCTCAATTCCTGTTGCCTTACGCGCTAAACTCTGTATGAACAGTTCAGATCGCTAGCTAGTTTTAAGCGTTCCACAGCAGCTAAAGCTTCAACTACCAAAGGCTCACCAAAACTGTCGATTTTTTATATTCACCATTGGACGTTTTCCTTGCAAAGCACCCTTTTGTGATCAGAACTCACCAGACATCAGAGAAGTCTTAAATAGTGGCAGTCAGTACGTACTGATTTTCACTTGTTATGCTTCAGTTGTGCATGTTTGCATTCATTGGAAGAGGTCCCGCACCAAACAACCACCATAACCATGTCTAAAATTTTGCAAGCCCAAATTAACGGGTACCCTCTAAAACCAACGAGACCGCTCACTTTGGCTTCTTCATCCAGTGTATTGATTGGAATTTTCACCTTTGGCTTCATGTGTAGTTTGATCATATATGCGATGGTTTTGCTTAGGTTTGTTAGTTTCTACGTTGGCTAGTGTTATGTTCCTAGAGGCGGTTTGTCATTTTACTTCAATTTTACTTTTCATGGTACGACAAATCCAGAGAAGATAAATGGATTGTAAGTGGAGCTCAATGGGCCTAAGTATTGCACCATTTTAAATTTTCTGGCTACCCACAAAAATAAAAATAAAGAGAAGCAACAAGGTGTGAATTAACGAACGATATTAATATCTTTCAAAGATCAAATTTCTCTACAAGGATCAGTAAAGTACCTCTCTGCAGTACAGAGACGAGCAATTGCTACATTTGCTTGTGAATGATGTCAGGATTCTTCCGTCTACTGAGAGGCCTAAGCCTGCTTGCTGACACAAATTACCAAGTACTATCAGTTGTAAGAGAGACTACGTCGTGTTTGCATGCGAGAAGAGAAATAAAGTACCATCAGTTATTAAGCACTGTTTGCCTTCATTGTGGGTAACTTTTGTTGCAACAATGAAGTATATTGTACCAAAAGTACGAGAACATTGGTTCCAAGCATGCCCATAGACACTACACATGGCAATTCACCTTCAGAATATAACTAAACCACGAATTTAGAGATAGCAGA
The DNA here is from genome assembly GCA_033065855.1 of Escallonia rubra. Lineage (NCBI taxonomy): Eukaryota > Viridiplantae > Streptophyta > Magnoliopsida > Escalloniales > Escalloniaceae > Escallonia > Escallonia rubra. The sequence continues at coordinate 337,739 of JAVXUO010002358.1, forward strand.
AATAGCAAATTTGAATATTCCTTGTGGAATTAGCTAAGGAATGGAAAATAAAGAAGACTTTTGATATGGATGTCACTTTACTGCCCACTCCTTGTTATACGTGTTTTTTTATCTACTAAAGTAGGGAGTAATCACTGAGTGCATGCATTTAAGCTGAAAAGTATTCTTATAGTTTGCTCACAAACACAAAGAAACATCATTCCTTGGTTTTCTGATGGGCGTGTATAAGGAAGTATATGGTGACAGTGGCACTATAAGTATGGAATTGTCCTCATCTAGTTACGCTCATCTTCAGGGTTCAGTTTGGGTTCATGACGAAGAATTCAAATAGCTGTCTGCATTGTGATTTGGATCAACAAGAACTTATGTTCAGCTCGGTAAAAGATGAGCTTGAAGCAACGGTTTGCGCTCGTGCTCAAGTTTGAGTTCAAGTTCCATTGAATCAGATCAGCTAGTCTGAGCTGACCAAACTATTTCTTGAATCAAGCTTTTATTAGGCAGTTCTAATTACATTATCGTCATTAAGATTGAAGAACGTCGTAACAGAGAATTCAGAAAAGGTAAGATAAATACAAGACTCTTTACGAGCCTGCTCATCAACGGGGTGATAATGCTCATACTGAGGCACTTTGCTAAATTAGCAGAACAAATTAAGACACATTAACTCCAAACTAACCGATCCACAAACTTCTTCGCAAAAGACACTAACCAAAAACCTGAACTGTGGAGTTATGATCGCTTGGTACTTTCATATGCAGAATGTACTAAAACATTTTTGATAGCATCTTGTATCATATCCATTCCTCTAATTAACAATCTGAGCAACATCCCACTTGACTTGAAACTGGTTTTGGGATTCCCAGTGGACGGAAGTGGCTTTAATGACTAGTACGTACTGTAATAAGATTGAAAAGGGCACATGGTGTTTCAGGCATAACATACAAACTTGAAATCTTTTATTTTATTTTTTTGGGTTTCAACCCAATGAAATTTCTGCCGACTGCTTCCAAGCATGTTTTTCATAATCGGAAAGAAAGGGGTCAAACTAATACGTTCACTAGTATAGCCGGGGGATAGGAAGTATAAATATGGCACCACCGTAGCGTGAATTTCAATATTCTGGACCGTCTTTTTCAATGAAAAGCCCCCTAAAGAAACACCTCGAAGTAAAATCTTGTGACCACTCAAAAATTCATCAAGTATGCAGTTCGACGTGAATGTTCTTTAGGACATCAAATCTGGACACCATAATCCCTCCATTGATGCACCGTTAATTAGAAAATGGATGGATAATATGTGTCACTTGTATAAATCCTTCACACAAATATACCCTTGACCATTTGGACCCGACAGTAATGAAAACCATGATAGAAGTCATACCAATAGGATCCAACAGAAAGAAAAAAAATCATAATCAAACATGCTATTGCTGGCTGTAATGCATTTAAAGCAATTACACTCTATCTCAATCTTGATGCCTACCATGCAACACCTTCACCTTGTACTGTGCATATACGATGTGTCTCCATAATTTATCAACTTCCACTCCACATTTCACAATTGCCAAAGTCTTCTTCTTCTTCTTCTTCATTTATTTTTTCTCTTTGCTGATTTCTCCTTAGTATAAAAGTGTATGTCCCACAAAAATTCTTCCTAATTCGAGATAATTTCTCCTCTATGCATGTAAGAATCAAAGGAAAACTTGCAAATCGTTTCTGACCCACTTCAGCAATGTTGCTGTGGCGGTTTTAGGGCAACAGTTATGGAGTGAGGGTGGAGGTTTTGGCGGAGGTTTGGGTCGTGATGGCTTGGTGAAGTGTCCATTTTGGTTGAGACAAAGGAGGATGAGCTTTATTTAGTGTGAAAGTGTAGAGCGGGTGAGAGGACTAAGGGCATTGGATATAATTACACTAGTAGTGCTTGGCTATGTGGAGGGTTAGTGGAGGGCAAGCCTGAGCTTTTATGTTTTCTACAGTAGATATTAACCAACATCCAAAACGGCAATATGGATACCATCGGTGAAATCATGAGCCGAGCTTTTTGTCTAACCACTTGTATTTTGACATATGTGGGAGAGTCACCCCACGCTGTGTGACTCAAAACTAGTTATTTAAATAAAATTCCTCTAGTTTTCCAAAAAAAAAAACATCCAAAATGAGTCGGGTAAAGGGCATACTCAACACGAGTTTTAGTTTCATGACTTATAGTTGCCACAAGTGCTTAGTTGAGGGGTATCACTTTATTCAACCTAAAAAGTTTTAGTAACACTTTTGATTTTGATTAGTATAAAGACATGGCACAAAAAAATAAAAACTTGAATTGAGATGATAGTTTTCCTGTAGAGTCAATCAACTGAGATTTTGACCCTCCAAATCCCTCTTTCAAATCCCTTCTAGAATTTTAAAAATTCTCTTTTATACTTAACAAGCAGTGGATCTTATTGAACATAATTTCAAATTCTCAGTCAAATTGAAATCCCCAGTTGAAATACCTCACCTGAACACACTCTTATTGGTACTTGTTAATAACACAACTTCAAATTTTAGTGAGAAAGGTGGAGTGAGAGAGTTCAAACTTTGGGGTGAATTTAGCAATTCTCCAAAATAAATTCTAAGATTTTCCAACTTTTTTACTTTAAGGCTTTAATCAGATATCATGTAGGTAATATAAAGAACCTTTAGCGACAAATATGGGGGTACACAGGGTCTGCTGAATGGTGGTTATTCCTAAAGGTATTCTCAAATTAAAGTAAAAAATAGAGACAAACTCTTAAAAAGTTTTGGTCGATACCCTAGTTGTACGAAGACGCCTACAAATCTTGTGATGTATTCACATTTTAAGACCGTTGTTATCAGAGAGAATACAATCAATATACAACGTGCAATGGGGGGAGCCTTATAACTGGCATGGAATCACGCACCTTCTCAATGGAGAGGGTTATGAAGACTTGTGCCCTCTGATTCCCGTCGTCCGCCAGATCTTCCAGCTGAAGGTCTCGCAGGGAAAGGGTATAGTCGGTGTCCCATTTCCCAAGCCATCTTCCTTCTGCTGTGGATATCTTAACCAGACGCCGTGGACTCCGATGACTCTTTCTTGTAATCTTCCTTGTTCAAGGTCAAGTTAGCTAGAGTCAGCATAACGTACATATGGCAAGAGACGAATGCAGCCAACCAACAACTTTGAAAGCTCACTGACTCCTTGTAAGTACACTACAAGTAGCTCTTTTATGGCTGCTGCAATCAGTATATACAACCATAAGTTGGAATTATAAATGCTCGTATTGCCAAACCTTACCGGTGAGAATTCATTTCTTTTACTCGATGTAGCTCTGATTATGGAGGGCCGACGTTGGAAACTGGTCGATTTGGCCTCTGTTGCTGGGTAAGGAATTGGAAGTGGGTTCACATTTCTTACTGGGATCCCATATCCAGCTTCTGCCATCTCTCTCTCTCTCTCTCTCTCGTCTGGATGCTACATATGTGACCTTATCTTCAAGACTACCACATGCCACTTTGGACGACTGATTTGTGGTCCTTCGGGATTTGCCATTTTCAGTTTTTGCCTTGATGTTGCCTTTTTGTTACTTTTCTACCGCGGCTTTAATGTAATGAATGAACCTATCTTCTATTCTTTCGTCGTTGCAAGCATGATAACTTATATGCTATTCTATATCTCCATAAATCTAGGAACTTTTACTTGTATTGTATTATTTGGTCTACGTATATTCGAGATAATGCATATACACGAAATATCCTTTTTTGGCTCTCTCTTTGGCCCTATCTCTCTTATCCCTAGGACGTCTTCCTCCAAGTCCGACAACGGGTTTTCCAACAAGCCTTACAAGGAGCTTTAGGAACTCTAAATAGTTGTTACAACCTTTCTTCGGGTTACGGTGGTGGGGTCAGAAATTTTGTATAAGGTGGACATCTAAATTTTAAAGGTATCGGTTCATAACTAACAAGATGAAGATAATGTTATTTTCATAAATGTAATTCACATTCTGATTTTGTACTTGCCCTTTATTCTGGAGATTAAAATGAATACAGGATCCCTAAAAGGAATATACGTATTAGTATACATCTCTAGTAACAAAAGTGAAAATAACTTGAAGCGTTAGAATTTCTTAATTATGATGTGGTGGGAATGATTTTGTGCACATTGAAAAGAAGATTGACTTCATAAAAATTCTTGGCATATTTAAAATTTTAGAGGATCACCAAAATAACAAAACCATTAGCCAAAGGTTGGGGGTGAGCACGTGCCCACTGTGCCACCCCTTTCCCTCCGCCACTGTTCAGTTACATCCTTGTTCGCTCGAGAGGGATGAAATAAGAGAAACGATCAATTACACTTTTGACACAAAGTTTCAGAACGGTGCACCCGAGATCCCAACCTTCAATATTAATGTCTACCCCATAATGTTTTTGAACTAGTTCACCTATCACCGACGTCTTATTTGTCATGGAGTACGAATCAGCCATACATATCTACCTTCGACCAAGATCAAGTCACTAAATCATTGCCAAGCCATCGAGCAGAACATCCGGCCAAGGAAAAACCAAACAAACTCTACCCTAGAAAGCTCAAAAGAAAGGAACACGCCACCACTCGTCAGTGAAAGTTGGAGGTGGCAGCAGAGAGGGAAACTGGAAGAGAGAGAAGGTTGTGGGGAAGAGAAAATTTAGGGCCGGCTTTACCCCTCTTTGAACAGTTTTTTTCTTTTACACCCTGACATATTGTATTCTTCCGACAAGTTGGCCCCAACTTACGTGCGGTGACCCAACGTTATAAAGTGGACCATGTCGAACCACCACAGCTATTTTGGGATGGTGAAGGACATATTGAATACAACGAGTGAATGCCTTCCATCAACCTCATGATTGCTATAGTAGTGTTGTATATAGTATTACATGTAGGTGCCAGTGATGGAGTACTTACGGAGCATCAACGTGAAAGGAAACTGTAGAGTTGTCAAAAGGGACGGGCGGCCCGCGGGCTGGCCCGGCCCGGCCTTGTAGGTGAATAGTAGCGGCCCAGTAGATTTGGGCTGGGGGCCAGGGCCTGGACCATGCCAAAGAATTCTGGGAAAAAAGCCCGGCCCGACCCGGGTTTGGCCTGGCCCAAAGCCGGCCCGGTTCTGGCCCGGTTTGGCCCCACCACTTGGTTTGAATTTTTTGGTTTTCCCCCCTTTCTTCCACCCCTTTTCCAAAATTCCACTTTTACCCCCCCAACAGCAATATAACGGCTAGTTTGGGGGGTATTTTAGTCTAACTTAATTTTTCCAACTCCTTTAAAGGTTTTTACACTCTTACCCTCCCCAACAATTATAAACGGATAGTTTGTAGGGGTATTTTGGTCTTTTGTGAAGTTTCTAAAATCTATAAATTCACACCATTTCTCTCTAATTTTTCACACCAATCTTCTTACTCTCTCTTACCTAAACATTCTATATTTCTACAAGCTTTGCTACTATTTTCCTCTCCAATTACTACTCTTGCTAATTACTACTAGTATTTACTAATTAGTACTCTTGTTTATTAATTACTAGTCTTACTAAATTCTAATTACTAACTACTACTCTTATTAATTTGTTACTCTCTAATTCTTTTGTCTAGTAATTAGTAATTAGTGAATTTTTATTTATTAATTACTATTACTAAATGCTTTTTAATTACTAACTCTCTCCACATTGGATCAGAATTACCCTCAGTGATTAATATTTGTTACTCGTTCATTCTTTTAATTGTTATTTCTTATTACTACTCTTATACTTGTGTATTTAGTTACTCTTACAATTTTTAGCGTGAAATATGGCTGGATTATTGAAGAAAATGAGGCGTGCATCGTTATTACGATAAACATCTTCATCGTCATCGCAAGCACCACCACCAGCACAAGCGCCAGAGCCACGACCATCACAAACACCAATCCAAGCACCAACACAACCATTCGTTCCTGAACGAATGAGTACAGGCTGTATGATAGATACCCAAGCCAATTGGGAGTTCAATCAAAACATTCCAGATTTTGAATACACGCCTGATGAAGACCCCCCGCATTATAGTCAAGGACGCAGCTCGGTTGGCGAAGCTACTACTCCGTGGCATAATCTCAACCCTATGCCTGGTCATGATGAAGAAGGGCCGAGCAATGCCTCCGGTAACGTGCCAGAAGTCCAAAAGGGGAAAAAAAAGAAAGTCGAGTATTGGAATCATTTCGACGTAGTTACTGTAACGCCCCGGATTTATTTACGGAGCGTTAATGCCGAATATACAGAGATCAGATAAAATTCCATAATTATCAGAAGACTTCAAATTGGTAAATCAGAGCATACACTAAAATTCCAAACGAGACAATATCGAAAGTCTCCCAAACGAAATCAGAAAACCTTAAAATATCATAACAACAGAGTCAGAAAGATCTTTACTCTTTATCATAAATCTCCCAAACGGTCAATCAGATCATATACTAATAATTCCCAAAAAAACATCAATATCCGACATAGGGGCCCAAAGCCTTTATACAATCCAAAATTTTTCTCCAACACGGAGTTCAAAACGAAACCTAAATAATACCAACTTGTCTTAATTAAATACACTTAATGTCAATACTAACTCTGAAATAAGGCAGCTAACTTTGGTCACACAGCTAGCCCTTCAAATCTGAAATCCCACATACTAACCACCTGAAAGGAAAAATAATAAGGGGATGAGCCAAATACCCAGTAAGGTCGCTCAAAGGACCAATCAGTCGGAACCCAAAGATAACAGAGAAACGAAATTTCGGAAGCACCAAATTTATTTTAACGGAACAGATAATCAAACCAGATTTCAAATGTCAAAAACGCTTCTGAATACAAAAACAGACACAAAGGTTTCAACAGACAATATTTCAAAGGCACACCAATTTCGACTGAATTGAGGTCAGACCAAATTCAAATGTCAAATTATATCAGAGTACAGAAATAGACACTAGACATGTCAGACCGAATATCATATGTCAAAATATATCAGAGTTCGGAAATAGACAGTAGAGATGTCAGACCGAATATCATATGCCCAAAATATATCAGAGTACGGAAATAGACACTAGATATGTCAGACCGAATATCACATGCCAAAATATATCAGAGTTCGGAAATAGACACTAGCTATGTCAGACCGAATATCACATGCCAAAATATATCAGAGTTCGGAAATAGACACTAGCTATGTCAGACCGAATATCACATGCCAAAATGTATCAGAGTTCGGAAATAGACAATAGAGATGTCAGACCGAATATCATATGTCAAAATGTATCTGAATACGGAGACAGACACTATCGGACCAAATATCAAATATCAAAATACATCTGAGTTCGGAAACAGATACTATCGAAACAGACACTAGAGAGCCATTCAGAAAGTGGTCACATACGTCACTCCTGACATATGAGGCCGGTTCGGAAAGTAAGATCGCGATCTCTAGCTCAACTCCCCTGAGCTAGCCCACATTTCAATCCACGTGGGTAAGTCGGAAATAAGTCACATACACTGTGACATGGCTCATAAGGTCACCAAAACAAAATCTCAAAATGACCGTTATCAAATATCGGACAAATCAAACCATAATCAAAGGTTTCAAAATCACATTATCAAACAACGAACTCGTCAAACAATAAGTAGAGTTCACGAAAATAATAACGATCATAAATCACTGAAACGACGATATCATTACGTCAATATTCTGAGGTCAAACAAATCTGACGGAATCTGACTTTTCACAAATCATATAATTGACAACAAGTCATTCTTAACAAAGTTCAAAACAAAAACGAGATGAAGAATCATTTTTCCCCATATGAAGAGACTCGGATTTCAAAAGAATTGACAACGAGTTATTCATAACCATGGTCAAAACAAAGGAAAAGAACGTCACTTAACTCAATTCGAAGAAGTTCAGATTTCCAAAAAGAAACTAAAGACTCACATGAGCGATTGGTCCATCGCTGATTCAAATTTTCGGAAGTAAACCCTTACCTTAATCAAGCCTCTTGAGAGTCACAAATCCTTAAGCAAATCCTTAAGCTCCTCCTTAGAGCTTCCAAATTTTCCAAGCCCTCTTCTCCACTCTCTCTCTTTCTCTTTCTCTTCCTCTTCCTCTCTCTTGCACAAAGGAGAAGAAAAGAAACAGAGAACCCCCAAAAAGGCTAGAAATGAAAATAGAACACTATTTATATAGAGGGACAAAAATTTTATGTTTGCATTCGAATGAAACATTTGAGTCGACTGAAACACACTTTGAGTCGACTAAAACACAAACTTTGAGTCGAATGAATTTTTTTTTTTTTTTCCACTTTCAGTCGACTAAAACACTTTTAGTCGACTAAAAACCCACTTTTAGTCGAATCAAACACTTTAAGTCGACTAAAATTCACTTTTAGTCGAAGCTTTCCAAAAACACTGTTCGCAAAACACTGTTCAAAATCACTGTTCACAGTACTGTTCAAAATCACTGTTCACAGTTACTGTTCAAAAATCACTGTTCATAGACCAAACTTTTAGTCGACTGAAATCACACTTTTAGTCGACTAAAACCTTTAACTTCGACTAAAACTCCAAAAAAACCATTTTTACACAATTTAAATACTTTTTAGTCGACCGAAACACTCTTTTAGTCGACTAAAAACCTTTAAATTCGACTAAAACTTCAGAAAACCATTTTTATTCGAAGCCAAACTATTTTCCTTCGACCAAATATTTCAGAACTCAAAAACTTATAATCAATAAGTTTTGATTCGGATGAAACCATTTTCATTCAACCGAAAATTTCAGAAACAGTCCCAATTCATTTTCTTAATGTTAACAAAAGACCACAAACTTAATTAATCAAAAATATTAATTTCACATAAGGAAAAGAAAATTTCGGGGTATTGCAGTTACGGTGGACGACACCCGAAAATCTCGATGTAAGTACTGCAATAAATTATTTTCGTCTGGTAGTGGTAATGGACATCTTAACAGGCATTACCCTCAGTGTGCACCTCGACAAGGCCACGTCGAACCTACCCAAACGCAGTTATCTTTTGACGGTAAGTTATTTGTTTATAATCAGCGAGAGTAAAGAGACGGTCTCGCTGAATTTGTTATTCATGATGAACAAGCCTTTTCTTTTGCCGATAATCCTAAGCACTCTAGATATATGAACACATACGTTCAACCTTTGTACAAAAAGGTTCATAGAAACACAACTAGATCCGATGCACTCCGACAGTACAATGCTGCCAAAGCACGCCTTATCGATTATTTCGATAAATTTGACGGTAAAGTTAGTCTTACTTATGATATTTGGCAATCTCCTTATACTTTTGTTAGTTATTCTTGTGTGACCGCTCATTGGATTGATGCAGATTGGGTTATGCACAAGAGAATCATCGCTTTCGAGCACTTTCCTTATCCGCACGATGGAATGAACATTGCTATTCTTATATTAAAAGCATGTACCACATTTAAAATAAAGGATAATATTATGAGTGTTAGTTTTGATAATACTTCTAATAATAAAGCTCTTGTTGCAGCTTTAAAGGAGACGCTTCAACCTGTACTTAATAGTGAATTTTTTCATGTTCGCTGTGTTTGTCACATTATTAATTTAATTGTTCAAGATGGTTTAGCTGCTGCAGGAGATATTCTTGTCAAAATGAGGGGTATGACAGCGTATGTTAATAGCTCGAGTTCGAGAACACAACAATTTAAAACGTTGTGTGTTCAATATAATATGC